>JAZGTN010000255.1:0-345776 GCA_037783415.1 Leptasterias polaris
AAGGAAACAAACTATAGACCGGGCCTTGGACTCCCCACTAAATAAACCTCCATTAGGACCAATGCTAAAAATCGTGTAAGTCTCCGGACAAATATTACTTCAGGATCTTTTCAATTTTTGGCAGGTCAGGCCGTTTGGAATTTTTTCTAGCGGACCCAGAAAAAAACACACCAGAAAATGAAATTTTCCCTATAACCGACTTGCTGCCAGTTTTCGTGATGCACTTCTCCACTTCCCCGGTCAAATTAGGGCAACTTAACGCCTAAATTGATCAAGTCTCCTCAAAGTGGAAGGCACAGAACCCCCAGGTTAGTGATAGATCCTTATATTTACGCAATCTATTAATAGCATTGACCCCAAACGTTCTAATTCAAAAGAATTATACCGTTTATTGGGTGTTTTTGTTTATTTATTATTTTTTATTTTATTTATTAATTTTTTTTTTTTGGGGGGGGGGTCTCAACTTTTAAGATTAATCTTTTTTGTTTTGGTTTGGCTTCATTTTATTGGAATTGTTTATTTCATTGATTTGCTTATATATTTCTTCTTCCTTTTTCATTTTGTTTATTTTTGAGTCTCCCATCAGATAGGATACATGTTGGCCGTCTGTTGGTTTTCTCCCAGTTCTGGTTGGTGCACTCGTAATGGCTAATACATTGTAAAACTCACCGGGTAAAAGTACCAACACCTACATGCGCAGTGGGATAAGGGTGCTGGGACAGTCTCAACACTTGGACACACGCGATCCGGGTTCGAATGCGTCTGCACTAATATAGGGTTCAAGGCCTTTTGCTGTCTGTGCAACAGTGTGATTGGGAACTGCCTGCTTTCCTCCCCTAAAGTGGTCCAGGTCCCCTATTGGCCTAGGCATGGGAGACAGGGAGGATATGCTGCTGGGATCAATTTGCCACAAAATAAGGAACTAATCGTGCTGCAGAAGAGGGGCGTAGTGTGCCTTCTAACCTCTCCAGCGCATGTGAACGCCTGACACTACCAGCAACGTAACTTTTTAATCTTTTTTTAATATAATATAAGGTATGAGATTTTACTGTGACGCTTTTTTGGTTATTTTATTATTTTATTATTGTTTATTATTTCATTTTTGTCATTTGTTGATGCAACTACGCAATAAGGTTCATGAAATACTGCAAAAAAATTTTATTGAAGAAACAAATTGCAAAAAGGAAACCCAAAACACTGTATCAGATAGCCATTTCGAGTTAAATTTGAATAATGTCTGGTAAATGACTAGTTTAGTCACCAGTTACCGCTTAAATTGATTCCTCAGACTATCGAGACAGTTGCAATGTCACAATGTTCGGGGCCAGCTTTTGCATAGCAACCTCCAGATGAGCAAACCCTGGTACCATTGTGTCATACACATCCATCAGAATTGTGTATGGGGTGTTCACCGGTCTCTTACGTAACTAAGCAAATGCTTGCCCCTAATCATGTGACATAGCAACTGTCTCGATATCTGAGTGAATTCAAATTTAAGCGGTACTTGTGACTAAACAAGTCATTGTACCAGACATTATTCAAATGTAACTCCGCAAATGGGCTTATTAGTTGCGATGATCGTAACCCTCTCAGAGTATTTTAAAATAATTGGTGACTGTATGCATGTGACTGCGGTTTCCATTGTTAGGGGCTGGACTTGTACACAGGCATATAGAGCACGCAGTGCAGGGGAGACTTTGATAAATTTAGGCTTTTAAGGAGTGGCCCTATTTTACTTGGCAAAGTGGACTCAGCTGAAGTAGGGGGCAAGTGGGAGTGCATTTAGTGGGTGCTCAAGAGGAAAAGGAAATGCTTGTGAATCGGTCGCCACACATGATGGGTACTAGATATCAGCCGGTCAGTCCGAGAAACCGGACTCGCGGCGCTTTATAAGCATGACATGTCAGCCCGTAGGATTTTTACATTGTTTACCCAAGCCGTATTTTTTGTTTTTTTTCATCTGTACGAAAAAACACAAATCAGGATAATTGCAACAATAATTGTTGGTTTAATTGCCGCGTAGCAATTTAATTTTCTTTTCCGTTGCAATTAATATATATTTTATTTATTAATTTTTTGGGTAGGGAATTTTTCAAGATTGATGCCCCGGACGTAGGAAACCTTTCACCGGCGTGAGGTGTTTTCACTTGAAGGAAACAAACTATAGACGGGCCTTGGACTCCCCACTTAATAAACTCCATAGGAACCCAATTGCTAAAAATCGGTAAGTCTCCGGACAACTATTAACTCAGAATTCTTTCAATTTTTGGCAGGTCAGGGCCGTTTGGAATTTTATTCCTAGCGGACCCCAGAAAAAAACACACCAGAAAATGAAATTTTCCCTAAACGACTTGCCTGCCAGTTTTCGTGAACACTTCTCCACTTCCCCTGTCAAATAGGGCCAACTTTAACGCCAAAATTGATCAAGTCTCCTCAAAAGTTGAAGCACAGAACCCCCCAGGTTGTGATAGATTCTTATATTACGCAAATCTATTAATAGCATGACCCCAAAAAACGTTCTAATTCAAAATAATTATACCGTTTATTGGGTGTTTTTTTTTATTTATTATTTTTATTTTATTTATTTATTTTTTTTTGGGGGGGGGGGGGTCTCAACTTTTAAGATTAAACTTTTTTGTTTTTGGTTTGCTTCTTTATTGAATTGTTATTTCATTGATTTGCTATATATTTCTTTCTTCCTTTTTCATTTTGTTAATTTTTGAGATCCTCCATTCAGTATAGATACATTGTTGCCGTCTTGTTGTTTTCTCCCAGTCTGGTTGGGGCACTCGTATGGCTATACATTGTAAAACTCAGCGGAAAAGTACCAACACCTTACTAGCGCAGTGGGATAAGGTGGCTGGGACTGTCTCAACACTTGGGACCACGCGATCCGGGTCGAATGCCGTCTGCACTAATATAGGGTTCAAGGCTTTGCTGTTGTGGCAAACAGTGTGATTGGGATCTGCCTTGCTTCCTCCCTAAATGTGGTCCAGGGCCCTAGTGGCTAGCGGGAGGGAGACAGGGAGGATATGCTGCTGGGTCCATTTGCCACAAAATTAAGGGAACTATCGTTGCCTGCAGGAGAGGCCGTAGTGGTGCGCTATCTAAACTCTCCATGCTGCGTGAACGCCTGAAACTACCAGCAACGTAACTTTTTAATCTTTTGTTAAATATAATATAAGGTATGAGGATTTTACTGTGACGCTTTTTGGTTATTTTATTTATTTATTTATTGTTTATTATTTTCATTTTTGTCATTGTGTTGATGCAACTACGCAAAAAGTACATGAATACTGCAAAAAACATTTATTGAAGAAACAATTGGCAAAAAAGAAACCAAAACACTGTATCAGAATAAGCCATTTGCGATTAAATTTGAATAATGTCTGGTACAATGACTAGTTTAAGTCACAAGTTTACCGCTTAAATTGAATTCCCTCAGACTAACGAGACAGTTGCTATGTCCATGCTGTTCGGTGGCAAGCTTTTGCATTAGCAACCTCCAGATGAGCAAACCCTGGTACCATTGTGTCATATACACCATCCATTCCGAATAATTGTGTATGGGTGTTCACCGTCTCTTACGTAACTAAGCAAAAGGCTTGCCCCTAATCATGTGACAGAGCACTGTCTCGATAGTCTGAGGAATTCAAATTTAAGCGGTAACTTGTGACTAAACAAGTCATTGTACCAGACATTATTCAAATGTAACTCGCAAATGGCTATTAGTTGCGATGATCGTAACCCCTCTATAGTATTTTAAAATAATTGGTGACTGTATGCATGTGACTGCGGTTTCATTGTTGGGCTGGACTTGTACACATGCATATAGAGCCACGCGTGCAGGGGAGACTTGATAAATTTAAATTTAGGCTTTTAAAGTTGGCCCTATTTTACTTGGCAAGTGGACTCTGCTGGAGAAGTGGGCAAGTGGGAGTGCATTTAGTTGGGTGCTCAAGACAGGAAAGGAAATGCTGTGACTCGGTCGCCACACCATGATGGGAACTAGATATCAGCCGGTCAGTCCGTGAAACCGGACTCGCGGCGCTTTATAAGCATGACATGTCACCCCGTAATTTTTACATTGTTTACCCAAGCCGTATTTTTTGTTTTTTTCATCTGTACGAAAAACACAAATCAGAATAATGCAACATAATTTGTTGGTTTAATTGCCGCGTAGCATTTAATTTTCTTTTCCGTTGCAATTAATATATAATTTTTATTTATTAATTTTTTGGGTAGGGAAATTTTTCAAGATTGATGCCCGGACGTAGGGAAACCTTCACCGGCGTTGAGGTGTTTTCACTTGGAAGGAAACAAACTATAGACGGGCCTTGGACTCCCCACTAAATAAACTCCCATAGGAACCAATGCTAAAAATCGTGTAAGTCTCCGGACAACTATTAACTTCAGAATTCTTTTCAATTTTTGGCAGGTCAGCCGTTTGGAATTTTTTCTAGCGACCCCAGAAAAAAACACACCAGAAAATGAAATTTTCCCTAAACCGACTTGCTGCCAGTTTTCGTGAAGCACTTCTCCACTTCCCCGGTCAAATAGGGCCAACTTTAACGCCTAAATTGATCAAGTCTCCTCAAAAGTTGAAGCACAGAACCCCCAGGTTGTGATAGATTCTTATATTTACGCAATCTATTAATAGCATGACC
This sequence comes from Leptasterias polaris, assembly GCA_037783415.1. Taxonomy (NCBI): domain Eukaryota; kingdom Metazoa; phylum Echinodermata; class Asteroidea; order Forcipulatida; family Asteriidae; genus Leptasterias; species Leptasterias polaris. The sequence goes on from JAZGTN010000255.1 coordinate 4,668, forward strand.
CCCAAAACGTTCTAATTCAAAATAATTATACCGTTTATTGGGTGTTTTTTTTATTTATTATTTTTTATTTTATTTATTTATTTTTTTTTGGGGGGGGGGGGCTCAACTTTTAAGATTAATCTTTTTTGTTTTTGGTTTGCTTCATTTATTGAATTGTTTATTTCATTGATTTGCTTATATATTTCTTCTTCCTTTTTCATTTTGTTAATTTTTGAGTCTCCATTCAGTATAGATACATGTTGCCGTCTGTTGTTTTCTCCCAGTCTGGTTGGGTGCACTCGTATGGCTATACATTGTAAACTCACGGGTAAAAGTACCAACACCTTACTAGCGCAGTGGGATAAGGTGCTGGGACTGTCTCAACACTTGGACCACGCGATCCGGGTTCGAATGCCGTCTGCACTAATATAGGTTCAAGGCCTTTTGCTGTCTGTGGCAACAGTGTGATTGGGATCTGCCTTGCTTCCTCCCCTAAAGTGGTCAGGGCCCTAGTGGCTAGGCAGGGGAGACAGGGGAGGATATGCTGCTGGGTCAATTTGCCACAAAATAAGGGAACTAATCGTTGCTGCAGAAGAGGGGCGTAGTGTGCGCTATCTAAACCTCTCCAGCGCGTGAACGCCTGACACTACCAGCAACGTAACTTTTTAATCTTTTTTTAAATATAATATAAGGTATGAGATTTTACTGTGACGCTTTTTTGGTTATTTTATTTATTTATTTATTGTTTATTATTTTCATTTTTGTCATTTGTTGATGCAACTACGCAATAAAAGTTACATGAAATACTGCAAAAAACATTTTATTGAAGAAACAATTGCAAAAAAAGAAACCCAAAACACTGTATCAGAATAAGCCATTTGCGAGTTAAATTTGAATAATGTCTGGTACAATGACTAAATAAAAGTTACATGAAATACTGCAAAAAACATTTTATTGAAGAAACAATTGCAAAAAAAGAAACCCAAAACACTGTATCAGAATAAGCCATTTGCGAGTTAAATTTGAATAATGTCTGGTACAATGACTAGTTTAGTCACAAGTTACCGCTTAAATTTGAATTCCTCAGACTATCGAGACAGTTGCTATGTCACATGGTTCGGGGCAAGCTTTTGTATAGCAACCTCCAGATGAGCAAACCCTGGTACCATTGTGTCATACACATCCATTCAGAATTGTGTATGGGTGTTCACCGTCTCTTACGTAACTAAGCAAAAGCTTGCCCCTAATCATGTGACATAGCAACTGTCTCGATAGTCTGAGGAATTCAAATTTAAGCGGTAACTTGTGACTAAACAAGTCATTGTACCAGACATTATTCAAATGTAACTCGCAAATGGCTTATTAGTTGCGATGATCGTAACCCTCTCTAGTATTTTAAAATAATTGGTGACTGTATGCATGTGACTGCGGTTTCATTGTTGGGGCTGGACTTGTACACATGCATATAGAGCCACGCAGTGCAGGGGAGACTTGATAATTTAGGCTTTTAAAGTTGGCCCTATTTTACTTGGCAAGTGGACTCTGTCGGAGAAGTGGGCAAGTGGGAGTGCATTTAGTGGGTGCTCAAGACAGGAAAGGAAATGCTGTGACTCGGTCGCCACATGATGGGAACTAGATATCAGCCGGTCAGTCCGTGAAACCGGACTCGCGGCGCTTTATAAGCATGACATGTCACCCCGTAATTTTTACATTGTTTACCCAAGCCGTATTTTTTGTTTTTTTCATCTGTACGAAAAACACAAATCAGAATAATGCAACATAATTTGTTGGTTTAATTGCCGCGTAGCATTTAATTTTCTTTCCGTTGCAATTAATATATAATTTTTATTTATTAATTTTTTGGGTAGGGAAATTTTTCAAGATTGATGCCGGACGTAGGGAAACCTTCACGGCGTTGAGGTGTTTTCACTTGGAGGAAACAAACTATAGACGGGCCTTGGACTCCCCACTAAATAAACTCCCATAGGAACAATGCTAAAAATCGTGTAAGTCTCCGGACAACTATTAACTTCAGAATTCTTTTCATTTTTGGCAGGTCAGCCGTTTGGAATTTTTTCTAGCGACCCAGAAAAAAACACCCAGAAATGAAATTTCCCTAAACCGACTTGCTGCCAGTTTTCGTGAAGCACTTCTCCACTTCCCCGGTCAAATAGGGCCAACTTTAACGCTAAATTGATCAAGTCTCTCCCAAAAGTTGAAGCACAGAACCCCAGGTTGTGATAGATTCTTAATTTACGCAATCTATTAATAGCATGACCCCAAAAGCTTCTAATTCAAAATAATTATACGTTTATTGGGTGTTTTTTTTTATTTATTATTTTTTATTTTATTTATTTATTTTTTTTTGGGGGGGGGGGGGGTCTCAACTTTTAAGATTAATCTTTTTGTTTTTGGTTTGCTTCATTTATTGAATTGTTTATTTCATTGATTTGCTTATATATTTCTTCTTCCTTTTTCATTTTGTTAATTTTTGAGTCTCCATTCAGTATAGATACATGTTGCCGTCTGTTGTTTTCTCCCAGTCTGGTTGGGTGCACTGTATGGCTAACATTGTAAACTCACGGGTAAAAGTACCAACACCTTACTAGCGCAGTGGGATAAGGTGCTGGATGTCTCAACACTTGGACCACGCGATCGGGTTCGAATGCCGTCTGCTAACTAATATAGGTTCAAGGCCTTTTGCTGTCTGTGGCAACAGTGTGATTGGGATCTGCTTGCTTCTTCCCCTAAGTGGTCAGGGCCTAGTGGCTAGGCAGGGGAGACAGGGGAGGATATGCTGCTGGGTCAATTTGCCACAAAATAAGGGAACTAATCGTTGCTGCAGAAGAGGGGCGTAGTGTGCGCTATCTAAACCTCTCCAGAGCGTTGAACGCTGACACTACAGCAAACGTAACTTTTTAATCTTTTTTTAATATAATATAAGGTATGAGATTTTACTGTGACGTTTTTTGGTTATTTTATTTATTTATTTATTGTTTATTATTTTCATTTTTGTCATTTGTTGATGCAACTACGCAATAAAAGTTACATGAAATACTGCAAAAAACATTTTATTGAAGAAACAATTGCAAAAAAGAAACCCAAAACACTGTATCAGAATAAGCCATTTGCGAGTTAAATTTGAATAATGTCTGGTACAATGATAGTTTAGTCACAAGTACCGCTTAAATTTGAATTCCTCAGACTATCGAGACAGTTGCTATGTCACATGGTTCGGGGCAAGCTTTTGCATAGCAACCTCCAGATGAGCAAACCTGGTACCATTGTGTCATACACATCCATTCAGAATTGTGTATGGGTGTTCACCGTCTCTTACGTAACTAAGCAAAAGCTTGCCCTAATCATGTGACATAGCAACTGTCTCGATAGTCTGAGGAATTCAAATTTAAGCGGTAACTTGTGACTAAACAAGTCATTGTACCAGACATTATTCAAATGTAACTCGCAAATGGCTTATTAGTTGCGATGATCGTAACCCTCTCTAGTATTTTAAAATAATTGGTGACTGTATGCATGTGACTGCGGTTTCATTGTTGGGGCTGGACTTGTACACATGCATATAGAGCCACGCAGTGCAGGGGAGACTTGATAAATTTAGGCTTTTAAAGTTGGCCCTATTTTACTTGGCAAGTGGACTCTGCTGGAGAAGTGGGCAAGTGGGAGTGCATTTAGTTGGGTGCTCAAGACAGGAAAGGAAATGCTGTGACTCGGTCGCCACACCATGATGGGAACTAGATATCAGCCGGTCAGTCCGTGAAACGGACTCGCGGCGCTTTATAAGCATGACATGTCACCCCGTAATTTTTACATTGTTTACCCAAGCGTATTTTTTGTTTTTTTCATCTGTACGAAAACACAAATCAGAATAATGCAACATAATTTGTTGGTTTAATTGCCGCGTAGCATTTAATTTTCTTTTCCGTTGCAATTAATATATAATTTTTATTTATTAATTTTTTGGGTAGGGAAATTTTCAAGATTGATGCCCGGACGTAGGGAAACCTTCACCGGCGTTGAGGTGTTTTCACTTGGAAGGAAACAAACTATAGACGGCCTTGGACTCCCACTAAATAAACTCCATAGGAACCAATGCTAAAAATCGTGTAAGTCTCCGGACAACTATTAACTTCAGAATTCTTTTCAATTTTTGGCAGGTCAGCCGTTTGGAATTTTTTCTAGCGACCCCAGAAAAAAACACACCAGAAAATGAAATTTTCCTAAACCGACTTGCTGCCAGTTTTCGTGAAGCACTTCTCCACTTCCCGTCAAATAGGGCAACTTTAACGCCTAAATTGATCAAGTCTCCTCAAAAGTTGAAGCACAGAACCCCCAGGTTGTGATAGATTCTTATATTTACGCAATCTATTAATAGCATGACCCCAAAACGTTCTAATTCAAAATAATTATACCGTTTATTGGGTGTTTTTTTTATTTATTATTTTTTATTTTATTTATTTATTTTTTTTGGGGGGGGGGGGGGGTCTCAACTTTTAAGATTAATCTTTTTTGTTTTTGGTTTGCTTCATTTATTGAATTGTTTATTTCATTGATTTGCTTATATTTCTTCTTCCTTTTTCATTTTGTTAATTTTTGAGTCTCCATTCAGTATAGATACATGTTGCCGTCTGTTGTTTTCTCCCAGTCTGGTTGGTGCACTCGTATGGCTATACATTGTAAACTCCGGGTAAAAGTACCAACACTTACTAGCGCAGTGGGATAAGGTGCTGGGACTGTCTCAACACTTGGACCACGCGATCCGGGTTCGAATGCGTCTGCACTATATAGGTTCAAGGCCTTTTGCTGTCTGTGGCAACAGTGTGATTGGGATCTGCCTTGCTTCCTCCCTAAAGTGGTCAGGGCCCTAGTGGCTAGGCAGGGGAGACAGGGGAGGATATGCTGCTGGGTCAATTTGCCACAAAATAAGGGAACTAATCGTTGCTGCAGAAGAGGGGCGTAGTGTGCGCTATCTAAACTCTCCAGCGCGTGAACGCCTGACACTACCAGCAACGTAACTTTTTAATCTTTTTTTAAATATAATATAAGGTATGAGATTTTACTGTGACGCTTTTTTGGTTATTTTATTTATTTATTTATTGTTTATTATTTTCATTTTTGTCATTTGTTGATGCAACTACGCAATAAAAGTTACATGAAATACTGCAAAAAACATTTTATTGAAGAAACAATTGCAAAAAAAGAAACCCAAAACACTGTATCAGAATAAGCCATTTGCGAGTTAAATTTGAATATGTCTGTACAATGACTAGTTTAGTCACAAGTTACCGCTTAAATTTGAATTCCTCAGACTATCGAGACAGTTGCTATGTCACATGGTTCGGGGCAAGCTTTTGCATAGCAACCTCCAGATGAGCAAACCCTGGTACCATTGTGTCATACACATCCATTCAGAATTGTGTATGGGTGTTCACCGTCTCTTACGTAACTAAGCAAAAGCTTGCCCTAATCATGTGACATAGCAACTGTCTCGATAGTCTGAGGAATTCAAATTTAAGCGGTAACTTGTGACTAAACAAGTCATTGTACCAGACATTATTCAAATGTAACTCGCAAATGGCTTATTAGTTGCGATGATCGTAACCCTCTCTAGTATTTTAAAATAATTGTGACTGTATGCATGTGACTGCGGTTTCATTGTTGGGGCTGGACTTGTACACATGCATATAGAGCCACGCAGTGCAGGGGAGACTTGATAAATTTAGGCTTTTAAAGTTGGCCCTATTTTACTTGGCAAGTGGACTCTGCTGGAGAAGTGGGCAAGTGGGAGTGCATTTAGTTGGTGCTCAAGCAGGAAAGGAAATGCTGTGACTCGTCGCCACACCATGATGGGAACTAGATATCAGCCGGTCAGTCCGTGAAACCGGACTCGCGGCGCTTTATAAGCATGACATGTCACCCCGTAATTTTTACATTGTTTACCAAGCCGTATTTTTTTGTTTTTTTCATCTGTACGAAAAACACAAATCAGAATAATGCAACATAATTTGTTGGTTTAATTGCCGCGTAGCATTTAATTTTCTTTTCCGTTGCAATTAATATATAATTTTTATTTATTAATTTTTTGGGTAGGAAATTTTTCAAGATTGATGCCCGGACGTAGGGAAACCTTCCCGGCGTTGAGGTGTTTTCACTTGGAAGGAAACAAACTATAGACGGGCCTTGGACTCCCACTAAATAACTCCATAGGAACCAATGCTAAAAATCGTGTAAGTCTCCGGACAACTATTAACTTCAGAATTCTTTTCAATTTTTGGCAGGTCAGCCGTTTGGAATTTTTCTAGCGACCCAGAAAAAAACACAGCCAAAATGAAATTTCCCTAACCGACTTGCTGCCAGTTTTCGTGAAGCACTTCTCCACTTCCCGGTCAAATAGGCCAACTTTAACGCCTAAATTGATCAAGTCTCCTCAAAAGTTGAAGCACAGAACCCAGGTTGTGATAGATTCTTATATTTACGCAATCTATTATAGCATGACCACAAAACGTTCTAATTCAAAATAATTATACCGTTTATTGGGTGTTTTTTTTATTTATTATTTTTTATTTTATTTATTTATTTTTTTGGGGGGGGGGGGGGGGTCTCAACTTTTTAGATTAATCTTTTTTGTTTTGGTTTGCTTCATTTATTGAATTGTTTATTTCATTGATTTGCTTATATATTTCTCTTCCTTTTTCATTTTGTTAATTTTTGAGTCTCCATTCAGTATAGATACATGTTGCCGTCTGTTGTTTTCTCCCAGTCTGGTTGGGTGCACTCGTATGGCTATACATTGTAAACTCACGGGTAAAAGTACCAACAACTTACTAGCGCAGTGGGATAAGGTGCTGGGACTGTCTCAACACTTGGACACGCGATCCGGGTTCGAATGCCGTCTGCACTAATATAGGTTCAAGGCCTTTTGCTGTCTGTGGCAACAGTGTGATTGGGATCTGCCTTGCTTCCTCCCCTAAAGTGGTCAGGGCCCTAGTGGCTAGGCAGGGGAGACAGGGGAGGATATGCTGCTGGGTCAATTTGCCACAAAATAAGGGAACTAATCGTTGCTGCAGAAGAGGGGCGTAGTGTGCGCTATCTAAACCTCTCCAGCCGGTGAACGCCTGACACTACCAGCAACGTAACTTTTTAATCTTTTTTAATATAATATAAGGTATGAGATTTTACTGTGACGCTTTTTTGGTTATTTTATTTATTTATTTATTGTTTATTATTTTCATTTTTGTCATTTGTTGATGCAACTACGCAATAAAAGTTACATGAAATACTGCAAAAAACATTTTATTGAAGAAACAATTGCAAAAAAAGAAACCCAAAACACTGTATCAGAATAAGCCATTTGCGAGTTAAATTTGAATAATGTCTGGTACAATGACTAGTTTAGTCACAAGTTACCGCTTAAATTGAATTCCTCAGACTATCGAGACAGTTGCTATGTCACATGGTTCGGGCAAGCTTTTGCATAGCAACCTCCAGATGAGCAAACCTGGTACCATTGTGTCATACACATCCATTCAGAATTGTGTATGGGTGTTCACCGTCTCTTACGTAACTAAGCAAAAGCTTGCCCCTAATCATGTGACATAGCAACTGTCTCGATAGTCTGAGGAATTCAAATTTAAGCGGTAACTTGTGACTAAACAAGTCATTGTACAGACATTATTCAAATGTAACTCGCAAATGGCTTATTAGTTGCGATGATCGTAACCTCTCTAGTATTTTAAAATAATGGTGACTGTATGCATGTGACTGCGGTTTCATTGTTGGGGCTGGACTTGTACACAGCATATAGAGCCACGCAGTGCAGGGAGACTTGATAAATTTAGGCTTTTAAAGTTGGCCCTATTTTACTTGGCAAGTGGACTTGCTGGAGAAGTGGGCAAGTGGAGGCTGATTTAGTTGGGTGCTCAAGACAGGAAAGGAAATGCTGTGACTCGGTCGCCACACCTGATGGGAACTAGATATCAGCCGGTCAGTCGTGAAACGGACTCGCGGCGCTTTATAAGCATGACATGTCACCCGTATTTTTACATTGTTTACCAAGCGTATTTTTTGTTTTTTTCATCTGTACGAAAACACAAATCAGAATAATGCAACATAATTTGTTGGTTAATTGCGCGTAGCATTTAATTTTCTTTTCCGTTGCAATTAATATATAATTTTTATTTATTAATTTTTTGGGTAGGGAAATTTTTCAAGATTGATGCCGGACGTAGGGAAACTTCACCGGCGTTGAGGTGTTTTCACTTGGAAGGAAACAAACTATAGACGGGCCTTGGACTCCCACTAAATAAACTCCCATAGGAACCAATGCTAAAATCGTGTAAGTCTCGGACAACTATTAACTTCAGAATTCTTTTCATTTTTGGCAGGTCAGCGTTTGGATTTTTTCTAGCGACCCCAGAAAAAACACACAGAAAATGAAATTTTCCTAAACGACTTGCTGCAGTTTTCGTGAAGCACTTCTCATTCCCGGTCAAATAGGGCCAACTTTAACGCTAAATTGATCAAGTCTCTCAAAAGTTGAAGCACAGAACCCCAGGTTGTGATAGATTCTTATATTTACGCAATCTATTAATAGCATGAACCCCAAAAACGTTCTAATTCAAAATAATTATACGTTTATTGGGTGTTTTTTTTATTTATTATTTTTTATTTTATTTATTTATTTTTTTTTGGGGGGGGGGGTCTCAACTTTTAAGATTAATCTTTTTTGTTTTTGGTTTGCTTCATTTATTGAATTGTTTATTTCATTGATTTGCTTATATATTTCTTCTTCTTTTTCATTTTGTTAATTTTTGAGTCTCATTCAGTATAGATACATGTTGCCGTCTGTTGTTTTCTCCAGTCTGGTTGGGTGCACTCGTATGGCTATACATTGTAAACTCACGGGTAAAAGTACCAACACCTTACTAGCGCAGTGGGATAAGGTGCTGGGACTGTCTCAACACTTGGACCACGCGATCCGGGTTCGAATGCCGTCTGCACTAATATAGGTTCAAGGCCTTTTGCTGTCTGTGGCAACAGTGTGATTGGGATCTGCCTTGCTTCCTCCCCTAAAGTGGTCAGGGCCTGTGGCTAGGCAGGGGAGACAGGGGAGGATATGCTGCTGGGTCAATTTGCACAAATAAGGGAACTAATCGTTGCTGCAGAGAGGGGCGTAGTGTGCGCTATCTAAACCTCTCCAGCGCGTGAACGCCTGACACTACCAGCAACGTAACTTTTTAATCTTTTTTTAAATATAATATAAGGTATGAGATTTTACTGTGACGCTTTTTTGGTTATTTTATTTATTTATTTATTGTTTATTATTTTCATTTTTGTCATTTGTTGATGCAACTACGCAATAAAAGTTACATGAAATACTGCAAAAAACATTTATTGAAGAAACAATTGCAAAAAAAGAACCCAAAACACTGTATCAGAATAAGCATTTGCGAGTTAAATTTGAATAATGTCTGGTACAATGACTAGTTTAGTCACAAGTTACCGCTTAAATTTGAATTCCTCAGACTATCGAGACAGTTGCTATGTCACATGGTTCGGGGCAAGCTTTTGCATAGCAACCTCCAGATGAGCAAACCCTGGTACCATTGTGTCATACACATCCATTCAGAATTGTGTATGGGTGTTCACCGTCTCTTACGTAACTAAGCAAAGCTTGCCCTAATCATGTGACATAGCAACTGTCTCGATAGTCTGAGGAATTCAAATTTAAGCGGTAACTTGTGACTAAACAAGTCATTGTACCAGACATTATTCAAATGTAACTCGCAAATGGCTTATTAGTTGCGATGATCGTAACCCTCTCTAGTATTTTAAAATAATTGGTGACTGTATGCATGTGACTGCGGTTTCATTGTTGGGGCTGGACTGTACACATGCATATAGAGCCAGCAGTGCAGGGGAGACTTGATAAATTAGGCTTTTAAAGTTGGCCCTATTTTACTTGGCAAGTGGACTCTGCTGGAGAAGTGGGCAAGTGGGAGTGCATTTAGTTGGGTGCTCAAGACAGGAAAGGAAATGCTGTGACTCGGTCGCCACACCATGATGATATCAGCCGGTCAGTCCGTGAAACCGGACTCGCGGCGCTTTATAAGCATGACATGTCACCCCGTAATTTTTACATTGTTTACCCAAGCCGTATTTTTTGTTTTTTTCATCTGTACGAAAAACACAAATCAGAATAATGCAACATAATTTGTTGGTTTAATTGCCGCGTAGCATTTAATTTTCTTTTCCGTTGCAATTAATATATAATTTTTATTTATTAATTTTTTGGGTAGGGAAAAATTTTTCAAGATTGATGCCCGGACGTAGGGAAACCTTCACCGGCGTTGAGGTGTTTTCACTTGGAAGGAAACAAACTATAGACGGGCCTTGGACTCCCCACTAAATAAACTCCCATAGGAACCAATGCTAAAAATCGTGTAAGTCTCCGGACAACTATTAACTTCAGAATTCTTTTCAATTTTTGGCAGGTCAGCCGTTTGGAATTTTTTCTAGCGACCCCAGAAAAAAACACACCAGAAAATGAAATTTTCCCTAAACCGACTTGCTGCCAGTTTTCGTGAAGCACTTCTCCACTTCCCCGGTCAAATAGGGCCAACTTTAACGCCTAAATTGATCAAGTCTCCTCAAAAGTTGAAGCACAGAACCCCCAGGTTGTGATAGATTCTTATATTTACGCAATCTATTAATAGCATGACCCCCAAAACGTTCTAATTCAAAATAATTATACCGTTTATTGGGTGTTTTTTTTATTTATTATTTTTTATTTTATTTATTTATTTTTTTTTTGGGGGGGGGGTCTCAACTTTTAAGATTAATCTTTTTTGTTTTTGGTTTGCTTCATTTATTGAATTGTTTATTTCATTGATTTGCTTATATATTTCTTCTTCCTTTTTCATTTTGTTAATTTTTGAGTCTCCATTCAGTATAGATACATGTTGCCGTCTGTTGTTTTCTCCCAGTCTGGTTGGGTGCACTCGTATGGCTATACATTGTAAACTCACGGGTAAAAGTACCAACACCTTACTAGCGCAGTGGGATAAGGTGCTGGGACTGTCTCAACACTTGGACCACGCGATCCGGGTTCGAATGCCGTCTGCACTAATATAGGTTCAAGGCCTTTTGCTGTCTGTGGCAACAGTGTGATTGGGATCTGCCTTGCTTCCTCCCCTAAAGTGGTCAGGGCCCTAGTGGCTAGGCAGGGGAGACAGGGGAGGATATGCTGCTGGGTCAATTTGCCACAAAATAAGGGAACTAATCGTTGCTGCAGAAGAGGGGCGTAGTGTGCGCTATCTAAACCTCTCCAGCGCGTGAACGCCTGACACTACCAGCAACGTAACTTTTTAATCTTTTTTTAAATATAATATAAGGTATGAGATTTTACTGTGACGCTTTTTTGGTTATTTTATTTATTTATTTATTGTTTATTATTTTCATTTTTGTCATTTGTTGATGCAACTACGCAATAAAAGTTACATGAAATACTGCAAAAAACATTTTATTGAAGAAACAATTGCAAAAAAAGAAACCCAAAACACTGTATCAGAATAAGCCATTTGCGAGTTAAATTTGAATAATGTCTGGTACAATGACTAGTTTAGTCACAAGTTACCGCTTAAATTTGAATTCCTCAGACTATCGAGACAGTTGCTATGTCACATGGTTCGGGGCAAGCTTTTGCATAGCAACCTCCAGATGAGCAAACCCTGGTACCATTGTGTCATACACATCCATTCAGAATTGTGTATGGGTGTTCACCGTCTCTTACGTAACTAAGCAAAAGCTTGCCCCTAATCATGTGACATAGCAACTGTCTCGATAGTCTGAGGAATTCAAATTTAAGCGGTAACTTGTGACTAAACAAGTCATTGTACCAGACATTATTCAAATGTAACTCGCAAATGGCTTATTAGTTGCGATGATCGTAACCCTCTCTAGTATTTTAAAATAATTGGTGACTGTATGCATGTGACTGCGGTTTCATTGTTGGGGCTGGACTTGTACACATGCATATAGAGCCACGCAGTGCAGGGGAGACTTGATAAATTTAGGCTTTTAAAGTTGGCCCTATTTTACTTGGCAAGTGGACTCTGCTGGAGAAGTGGGCAAGTGGGAGTGCATTTAGTTGGGTGCTCAAGACAGGAAAGGAAATGCTGTGACTCGGTCGCCACACCATGATGGGAACTAGATATCAGCCGGTCAGTCCGTGAAACCGGACTCGCGGCGCTTTATAAGCATGACATGTCACCCCGTAATTTTTACATTGTTTACCCAAGCCGTATTTTTTGTTTTTTTCATCTGTACGAAAAACACAAATCAGAATAATGCAACATAATTTGTTGGTTTAATTGCCGCGTAGCATTTAATTTTCTTTTCCGTTGCAATTAATATATAATTTTTATTTATTAATTTTTTGGGTAGGGAAATTTTTCAAGATTGATGCCCGGACGTAGGGAAACCTTCACCGGCGTTGAGGTGTTTTCACTTGGAAGGAAACAAACTATAGACGGGCCTTGGACTCCCCACTAAATAAACTCCCATAGGAACCAATGCTAAAAATCGTGTAAGTCTCCGGACAACTATTAACTTCAGAATTCTTTTCAATTTTTGGCAGGTCAGCCGTTTGGAATTTTTTCTAGCGACCCCAGAAAAAAACACACCAGAAAATGAAATTTTCCCTAAACCGACTTGCTGCCAGTTTTCGTGAAGCACTTCTCCACTTCCCCGGTCAAATAGGGCCAACTTTAACGCCTAAATTGATCAAGTCTCCTCAAAAGTTGAAGCACAGAACCCCCAGGTTGTGATAGATTCTTATATTTACGCAATCTATTAATAGCATGACCCCCAAAACGTTCTAATTCAAAATAATTATACCGTTTATTGGGTGTTTTTTTTATTTATTATTTTTTATTTTATTTATTTATTTTTTTTGGGGGGGGGGGGTCTCAACTTTTAAGATTAATCTTTTTTGTTTTTGGTTTGCTTCATTTATTGAATTGTTTATTTCATTGATTTGCTTATATATTTCTTCTTCCTTTTTCATTTTGTTAATTTTTGAGTCTCCATTCAGTATAGATACATGTTGCCGTCTGTTGTTTTCTCCCAGTCTGGTTGGGTGCACTCGTATGGCTATACATTGTAAACTCACGGGTAAAAGTACCAACACCTTACTAGCGCAGTGGGATAAGGTGCTGGGACTGTCTCAACACTTGGACCACGCGATCCGGGTTCGAATGCCGTCTGCACTAATATAGGTTCAAGGCCTTTTGCTGTCTGTGGCAACAGTGTGATTGGGATCTGCCTTGCTTCCTCCCCTAAAGTGGTCAGGGCCCTAGTGGCTAGGCAGGGGAGACAGGGAAGGATATGCTGCTGGGTCAATTTGCCACAAAATAAGGGAACTAATCGTTGCTGCAGAAGAGGGGCGTAGTGTGCGCTATCTAAACCTCTCCAGCGCGTGAACGCCTGACACTACCAGCAACGTAACTTTTTAATCTTTTTTTAAATATAATATAAGGTATGAGATTTTACTGTGACGCTTTTTTGGTTATTTTATTTATTTATTTATTGTTTATTATTTTCATTTTTGTCATTTGTTGATGCAACTACGCAATAAAAGTTACATGAAATACTGCAAAAAACATTTTATTGAAGAAACAATTGCAAAAAAAGAAACCCAAAACACTGTATCAGAATAAGCCATTTGCGAGTTAAATTTGAATAATGTCTGGTACAATGACTAGTTTAGTCACAAGTTACCGCTTAAATTTGAATTCCTCAGACTATCGAGACAGTTGCTATGTCACATGGTTCGGGGCAAGCTTTTGCATAGCAACCTCCAGATGAGCAAACCCTGGTACCATTGTGTCATACACATCCATTCAGAATTGTGTATGGGTGTTCACCGTCTCTTACGTAACTAAGCAAAAGCTTGCCCCTAATCATGTGACATAGCAACTGTCTCGATAGTCTGAGGAATTCAAATTTAAGCGGTAACTTGTGACTAAACAAGTCATTGTACCAGACATTATTCAAATGTAACTCGCAAATGGCTTATTAGTTGCGATGATCGTAACCCTCTCTAGTATTTTAAAATAATTGGTGACTGTATGCATGTGACTGCGGTTTCATTGTTGGGGCTGGACTTGTACACATGCATATAGAGCCACGCAGTGCAGGGGAGACTTGATAAATTTAGGCTTTTAAAGTTGGCCCTATTTTACTTGGCAAGTGGACTCTGCTGGAGAAGTGGGCAAGTGGGAGTGCATTTAGTTGGGTGCTCAAGACAGGAAAGGAAATGCTGTGACTCGGTCGCCACACCATGATGGGAACTAGATATCAGCCGGTCAGTCCGTGAAACCGGACTCGCGGCGCTTTATAAGCATGACATGTCACCCCGTAATTTTTACATTGTTTACCCAAGCCGTATTTTTTGTTTTTTTCATCTGTACGAAAAACACAAATCAGAATAATGCAACATAATTTGTTGGTTTAATTGCCGCGTAGCATTTAATTTTCTTTTCCGTTGCAATTAATATATAATTTTTATTTATTAATTTTTTGGGTAGGGAAATTTTTCAAGATTGATGCCCGGACGTAGGGAAACCTTCACCGGCGTTGAGGTGTTTTCACTTGGAAGGAAACAAACTATAGACGGGCCTTGGACTCCCCACTAAATAAACTCCCATAGGAACCAATGCTAAAAATCGTGTAAGTCTCCGGACAACTATTAACTTCAGAATTCTTTTCAATTTTTGGCAGGTCAGCCGTTTGGAATTTTTTCTAGCGACCCCAGAAAAAAACACACCAGAAAATGAAATTTTCCCTAAACCGACTTGCTGCCAGTTTTCGTGAAGCACTTCTCCACTTCCCCGGTCAAATAGGGCCAACTTTAACGCCTAAATTGATCAAGTCTCCTCAAAAGTTGAAGCACAGAACCCCCAGGTTGTGATAGATTCTTATATTTACGCAATCTATTAATAGCATGACCCCCAAAACGTTCTAATTCAAAATAATTATACCGTTTATTGGGTGTTTTTTTTATTTATTATTTTTTATTTTATTTATTTATTTTTTTTTGGGGGGGGGGGTCTCAACTTTTAAGATTAATCTTTTTTGTTTTTGGTTTGCTTCATTTATTGAATTGTTTATTTCATTGATTTGCTTATATATTTCTTCTTCCTTTTTCATTTTGTTAATTTTTGAGTCTCCATTCAGTATAGATACATGTTGCCGTCTGTTGTTTTCTCCCAGTCTGGTTGGGTGCACTCGTATGGCTATACATTGTAAACTCACGGGTAAAAGTACCAACACCTTACTAGCGCAGTGGGATAAGGTGCTGGGACTGTCTCAACACTTGGACCACGCGATCCGGGTTCGAATGCCGTCTGCACTAATATAGGTTCAAGGCCTTTTGCTGTCTGTGGCAACAGTGTGATTGGGATCTGCCTTGCTTCCTCCCCTAAAGTGGTCAGGGCCCTAGTGGCTAGGCAGGGGAGACAGGGGAGGATATGCTGCTGGGTCAATTTGCCACAAAATAAGGGAACTAATCGTTGCTGCAGAAGAGGGGCGTAGTGTGCGCTATCTAAACCTCTCCAGCGCGTGAACGCCTGACACTACCAGCAACGTAACTTTTTAATCTTTTTTTAAATATAATATAAGGTATGAGATTTTACTGTGACGCTTTTTTGGTTATTTTATTTATTTATTTATTGTTTATTATTTTCATTTTTGTCATTTGTTGATGCAACTACGCAATAAAAGTTACATGAAATACTGCAAAAAACATTTTATTGAAGAAACAATTGCAAAAAAAGAAACCCAAAACACTGTATCAGAATAAGCCATTTGCGAGTTAAATTTGAATAATGTCTGGTACAATGACTAGTTTAGTCACAAGTTACCGCTTAAATTTGAATTCCTCAGACTATCGAGACAGTTGCTATGTCACATGGTTCGGGGCAAGCTTTTGCATAGCAACCTCCAGATGAGCAAACCCTGGTACCATTGTGTCATACACATCCATTCAGAATTGTGTATGGGTGTTCACCGTCTCTTACGTAACTAAGCAAAAGCTTGCCCCTAATCATGTGACATAGCAACTGTCTCGATAGTCTGAGGAATTCAAATTTAAGCGGTAACTTGTGACTAAACAAGTCATTGTACCAGACATTATTCAAATGTAACTCGCAAATGGCTTATTAGTTGCGATGATCGTAACCCTCTCTAGTATTTTAAAATAATTGGTGACTGTATGCATGTGACTGCGGTTTCATTGTTGGGGCTGGACTTGTACACATGCATATAGAGCCACGCAGTGCAGGGGAGACTTGATAAATTTAGGCTTTTAAAGTTGGCCCTATTTTACTTGGCAAGTGGACTCTGCTGGAGAAGTGGGCAAGTGGGAGTGCATTTAGTTGGGTGCTCAAGACAGGAAAGGAAATGCTGTGACTCGGTCGCCACACCATGATGGGAACTAGATATCAGCCGGTCAGTCCGTGAAACCGGACTCGCGGCGCTTTATAAGCATGACATGTCACCCCGTAATTTTTACATTGTTTACCCAAGCCGTATTTTTTGTTTTTTTCATCTGTACGAAAAACACAAATCAGAATAATGCAACATAATTTGTTGGTTTAATTGCCGCGTAGCATTTAATTTTCTTTTCCGTTGCAATTAATATATAATTTTTATTTATTAATTTTTTGGGTAGGGAAATTTTTCAAGATTGATGCCCGGACGTAGGGAAACCTTCACCGGCGTTGAGGTGTTTTCACTTGGAAGGAAACAAACTATAGACGGGCCTTGGACTCCCCACTAAATAAACTCCCATAGGAACCAATGCTAAAAATCGTGTAAGTCTCCGGACAACTATTAACTTCAGAATTCTTTTCAATTTTTGGCAGGTCAGCCGTTTGGAATTTTTTCTAGCGACCCCAGAAAAAAACACACCAGAAAATGAAATTTTCCCTAAACCGACTTGCTGCCAGTTTTCGTGAAGCACTTCTCCACTTCCCCGGTCAAATAGGGCCAACTTTAACGCCTAAATTGATCAAGTCTCCTCAAAAGTTGAAGCACAGAACCCCCAGGTTGTGATAGATTCTTATATTTACGCAATCTATTAATAGCATGACCCCCAAAACGTTCTAATTCAAAATAATTATACCGTTTATTGGGTGTTTTTTTTATTTATTATTTTTTATTTTATTTATTTATTTTTTTTGGGGGGGGGGGGTCTCAACTTTTAAGATTAATCTTTTTTGTTTTTGGTTTGCTTCATTTATTGAATTGTTTATTTCATTGATTTGCTTATATATTTCTTCTTCCTTTTTCATTTTGTTAATTTTTGAGTCTCCATTCAGTATAGATACATGTTGCCGTCTGTTGTTTTCTCCCAGTCTGGTTGGGTGCACTCGTATGGCTATACATTGTAAACTCACGGGTAAAAGTACCAACACCTTACTAGCGCAGTGGGATAAGGTGCTGGGACTGTCTCAACACTTGGACCACGCGATCCGGGTTCGAATGCCGTCTGCACTAATATAGGTTCAAGGCCTTTTGCTGTCTGTGGCAACAGTGTGATTGGGATCTGCCTTGCTTCCTCCCCTAAAGTGGTCAGGGCCCTAGTGGCTAGGCAGGGGAGACAGGGGAGGATATGCTGCTGGGTCAATTTGCCACAAAATAAGGGAACTAATCGTTGCTGCAGAAGAGGGGCGTAGTGTGCGCTATCTAAACCTCTCCAGCGCGTGAACGCCTGACACTACCAGCAACGTAACTTTTTAATCTTTTTTTAAATATAATATAAGGTATGAGATTTTACTGTGACGCTTTTTTGGTTATTTTATTTATTTATTTATTGTTTATTATTTTCATTTTTGTCATTTGTTGATGCAACTACGCAATAAAAGTTACATGAAATACTGCAAAAAACATTTTATTGAAGAAACAATTGCAAAAAAAGAAACCCAAAACACTGTATCAGAATAAGCCATTTGCGAGTTAAATTTGAATAATGTCTGGTACAATGACTAGTTTAGTCACAAGTTACCGCTTAAATTTGAATTCCTCAGACTATCGAGACAGTTGCTATGTCACATGGTTCGGGGCAAGCTTTTGCATAGCAACCTCCAGATGAGCAAACCCTGGTACCATTGTGTCATACACATCCATTCAGAATTGTGTATGGGTGTTCACCGTCTCTTACGTAACTAAGCAAAAGCTTGCCCCTAATCATGTGACATAGCAACTGTCTCGATAGTCTGAGGAATTCAAATTTAAGCGGTAACTTGTGACTAAACAAGTCATTGTACCAGACATTATTCAAATGTAACTCGCAAATGGCTTATTAGTTGCGATGATCGTAACCCTCTCTAGTATTTTAAAATAATTGGTGACTGTATGCATGTGACTGCGGTTTCATTGTTGGGGCTGGACTTGTACACATGCATATAGAGCCACGCAGTGCAGGGGAGACTTGATAAATTTAGGCTTTTAAAGTTGGCCCTATTTTACTTGGCAAGTGGACTCTGCTGGAGAAGTGGGCAAGTGGGAGTGCATTTAGTTGGGTGCTCAAGACAGGAAAGGAAATGCTGTGACTCGGTCGCCACACCATGATGGGAACTAGATATCAGCCGGTCAGTCCGTGAAACCGGACTCGCGGCGCTTTATAAGCATGACATGTCACCCCGTAATTTTTACATTGTTTACCCAAGCCGTATTTTTTGTTTTTTTCATCTGTACGAAAAACACAAATCAGAATAATGCAACATAATTTGTTGGTTTAATTGCCGCGTAGCATTTAATTTTCTTTTCCGTTGCAATTAATATATAATTTTTATTTATTAATTTTTTGGGTAGGGAAATTTTTCAAGATTGATGCCCGGACGTAGGGAAACCTTCACCGGCGTTGAGGTGTTTTCACTTGGAAGGAAACAAACTATAGACGGGCCTTGGACTCCCCACTAAATAAACTCCCATAGGAACCAATGCTAAACATCGTGTAAGTCTCCGGACAACTATTAACTTCAGAATTCTTTTCAATTTTTGGCAGGTCAGCCGTTTGGAATTTTTTCTAGCGACCCCAGAAAAAAACACACCAGAAAATGAAATTTTCCCTAAACCGACTTGCTGCCAGTTTTCGTGAAGCACTTCTCCACTTCCCCGGTCAAATAGGGCCAACTTTAACGCCTAAATTGATCAAGTCTCCTCAAAAGTTGAAGCACAGAACCCCCAGGTTGTGATAGATTCTTATATTTACGCAATCTATTAATAGCATGACCCCCAAAACGTTCTAATTCAAAATAATTATACCGTTTATTGGGTGTTTTTTGTATTTATTATTTTTTTTTTTATTTATTTATTTTTTTTGGGGGGGGGGGGGTCTCAACTTTTAAGATTAATCTTTTTTGTTTTTGGTTTGCTTCATTTATTGAATTGTTTATTTCATTGATTTGCTTATATATTTCTTCTTCCTTTTTCATTTTGTTAATTTTTGAGTCTCCATTCAGTATAGATACATGTTGCCGTCTGTTGTTTTCTCCCAGTCTGGTTGGGTGCACTCGTATGGCTATACATTGTAAACTCACGGGTAAAAGTACCAACACCTTACTAGCGCAGTGGGATAAGGTGCTGGGACTGTCTCAACACTTGGACCACGCGATCCGGGTTCGAATGCCGTCTGCACTAATATAGGTTCAAGGCCTTTTGCTGTCTGTGGCAACAGTGTGATTGGGATCTGCCTTGCTTCCTCCCCTAAAGTGGTCAGGGCCCTAGTGGCTAGGCAGGGGAGACAGGGGAGGATATGCTGCTGGGTCAATTTGCCACAAAATAAGGGAACTAATCGTTGCTGCAGAAGAGGGGCGTAGTGTGCGCTATCTAAACCTCTCCAGCGCGTGAACGCCTGACACTACCAGCAACGTAACTTTTTAATCTTTTTTTAAATATAATATAAGGTATGAGATTTTACTGTGACGCTTTTTTGGTTATTTTATTTATTTATTTATTGTTTATTATTTTCATTTTTGTCATTTGTTGATGCAACTACGCAATAAAAGTTACATGAAATACTGCAAAAAACATTTTATTGAAGAAACAATTGCAAAAAAAGAAACCCAAAACACTGTATCAGAATAAGCCATTTGCGAGTTAAATTTGAATAATGTCTGGTACAATGACTAGTTTAGTCACAAGTTACCGCTTAAATTTGAATTCCTCAGACTATCGAGACAGTTGCTATGTCACATGGTTCGGGGCAAGCTTTTGCATAGCAACCTCCAGATGAGCAAACCCTGGTACCATTGTGTCATACACATCCATTCAGAATTGTGTATGGGTGTTCACCGTCTCTTACGTAACTAAGCAAAAGCTTGCCCCTAATCATGTGACATAGCAACTGTCTCGATAGTCTGAGGAATTCAAATTTAAGCGGTAACTTGTGACTAAACAAGTCATTGTACCAGACATTATTCAAATGTAACTCGCAAATGGCTTATTAGTTGCGATGATCGTAACCCTCTCTAGTATTTTAAAATAATTGGTGACTGTATGCATGTGACTGCGGTTTCATTGTTGGGGCTGGACTTGTACACATGCATATAGAGCCACGCAGTGCAGGGGAGACTTGATAAATTTAGGCTTTTAAAGTTGGCCCTATTTTACTTGGCAAGTGGACTCTGCTGGAGAAGTGGGCAAGTGGGAGTGCATTTAGTTGGGTGCTCAAGACAGGAAAGGAAATGCTGTGACTCGGTCGCCACACCATGATGGGAACTAGATATCAGCCGGTCAGTCCGTGAAACCGGACTCGCGGCGCTTTATAAGCATGACATGTCACCCCGTAATTTTTACATTGTTTACCCAAGCCGTATTTTTTGTTTTTTTCATCTGTACGAAAAACACAAATCAGAATAATGCAACATAATTTGTTGGTTTAATTGCCGCGTAGCATTTAATTTTCTTTTCCGTTGCAATTAATATATAATTTTTATTTATTAATTTTTTGGGTAGGGAAATTTTTCAAGATTGATGCCCGGACGTAGGGAAACCTTCACCGGCGTTGAGGTGTTTTCACTTGGAAGGAAACAAACTATAGACGGGCCTTGGACTCCCCACTAAATAAACTCCCATAGGAACCAATGCTAAAAATCGTGTAAGTCTCCGGACAACTATTAACTTCAGAATTCTTTTCAATTTTTGGCAGGTCAGCCGTTTGGAATTTTTTCTAGCGACCCCAGAAAAAAACACACCAGAAAATGAAATTTTCCCTAAACCGACTTGCTGCCAGTTTTCGTGAAGCACTTCTCCACTTCCCCGGTCAAATAGGGCCAACTTTAACGCCTAAATTGATCAAGTCTCCTCAAAAGTTGAAGCACAGAACCCCCAGGTTGTGATAGATTCTTATATTTACGCAATCTATTAATAGCATGACCCCCAAAACGTTCTAATTCAAAATAATTATACCGTTTATTGGGTGTTTTTTTTATTTATTATTTTTTATTTTATTTATTTATTTTTTTTGGGGGGGGGGGGTCTCAACTTTTAAGATTAATCTTTTTTGTTTTTGGTTTGCTTCATTTATTGAATTGTTTATTTCATTGATTTGCTTATATATTTCTTCTTCCTTTTTCATTTTGTTAATTTTTGAGTCTCCATTCAGTATAGATACATGTTGCCGTCTGTTGTTTTCTCCCAGTCTGGTTGGGTGCACTCGTATGGCTATACATTGTAAACTCACGGGTAAAAGTACCAACACCTTACTAGCGCAGTGGGATAAGGTGCTGGGACTGTCTCAACACTTGGACCACGCGATCCGGGTTCGAATGCCGTCTGCACTAATATAGGTTCAAGGCCTTTTGCTGTCTGTGGCAACAGTGTGATTGGGATCTGCCTTGCTTCCTCCCCTAAAGTGGTCAGGGCCCTAGTGGCTAGGCAGGGGAGACAGGGGAGGATATGCTGCTGGGTCAATTTGCCACAAAATAAGGGAACTAATCGTTGCTGCAGAAGAGGGGCGTAGTGTGCGCTATCTAAACCTCTCCAGCGCGTGAACGCCTGACACTACCAGCAACGTAACTTTTTAATCTTTTTTTAAATATAATATAAGGTATGAGATTTTACTGTGACGCTTTTTTGGTTATTTTATTTATTTATTTATTGTTTATTATTTTCATTTTTGTCATTTGTTGATGCAACTACGCAATAAAAGTTACATGAAATACTGCAAAAAACATTTTATTGAAGAAACAATTGCAAAAAAAGAAACCCAAAACACTGTATCAGAATAAGCCATTTGCGAGTTAAATTTGAATAATGTCTGGTACAATGACTAGTTTAGTCACAAGTTACCGCTTAAATTTGAATTCCTCAGACTATCGAGACAGTTGCTATGTCACATGGTTCGGGGCAAGCTTTTGCATAGCAACCTCCAGATGAGCAAACCCTGGTACCATTGTGTCATACACATCCATTCAGAATTGTGTATGGGTGTTCACCGTCTCTTACGTAACTAAGCAAAAGCTTGCCCCTAATCATGTGACATAGCAACTGTCTCGATAGTCTGAGGAATTCAAATTTAAGCGGTAACTTGTGACTAAACAAGTCATTGTACCAGACATTATTCAAATGTAACTCGCAAATGGCTTATTAGTTGCGATGATCGTAACCCTCTCTAGTATTTTAAAATAATTGGTGACTGTATGCATGTGACTGCGGTTTCATTGTTGGGGCTGGACTTGTACACATGCATATAGAGCCACGCAGTGCAGGGGAGACTTGATAAATTTAGGCTTTTAAAGTTGGCCCTATTTTACTTGGCAAGTGGACTCTGCTGGAGAAGTGGGCAAGTGGGAGTGCATTTAGTTGGGTGCTCAAGACAGGAAAGGAAATGCTGTGACTCGGTCGCCACACCATGATGGGAACTAGATATCAGCCGGTCAGTCCGTGAAACCGGACTCGCGGCGCTTTATAAGCATGACATGTCACCCCGTAATTTTTACATTGTTTACCCAAGCCGTATTTTTTGTTTTTTTCATCTGTACGAAAAACACAAATCAGAATAATGCAACATAATTTGTTGGTTTAATTGCCGCGTAGCATTTAATTTTCTTTTCCGTTGCAATTAATATATAATTTTTATTTATTAATTTTTTGGGTAGGGAAATTTTTCAAGATTGATGCCCGGACGTAGGGAAACCTTCACCGGCGTTGAGGTGTTTTCACTTGGAAGGAAACAAACTATAGACGGGCCTTGGACTCCCCACTAAATAAACTCCCATAGGAACCAATGCTAAAAATCGTGTAAGTCTCCGGACAACTATTAACTTCAGAATTCTTTTCAATTTTTGGCAGGTCAGCCGTTTGGAATTTTTTCTAGCGACCCCAGAAAAAAACACACCAGAAAATGAAATTTTCCCTAAACCGACTTGCTGCCAGTTTTCGTGAAGCACTTCTCCACTTCCCCGGTCAAATAGGGCCAACTTTAACGCCTAAATTGATCAAGTCTCCTCAAAAGTTGAAGCACAGAACCCCCAGGTTGTGATAGATTCTTATATTTACGCAATCTATTAATAGCATGACCCCCAAAACGTTCTAATTCAAAATAATTATACCGTTTATTGGGTGTTTTTTTTATTTATTATTTTTTATTTTATTTATTTATTTTTTTGGGGGGGGGGGGGGGTCTCAACTTTTAAGATTAATCTTTTTTGTTTTTGGTTTGCTTCATTTATTGAATTGTTTATTTCATTGATTTGCTTATATATTTCTTCTTCCTTTTTCATTTTGTTAATTTTTGAGTCTCCATTCAGTATAGATACATGTTGCCGTCTGTTGTTTTCTCCCAGTCTGGTTGGGTGCACTCGTATGGCTATACATTGTAAACTCACGGGTAAAAGTACCAACACCTTACTAGCGCAGTGGGATAAGGTGCTGGGACTGTCTCAACACTTGGACCACGCGATCCGGGTTCGAATGCCGTCTGCACTAATATAGGTTCAAGGCCTTTTGCTGTCTGTGGCAACAGTGTGATTGGGATCTGCCTTGCTTCCTCCCCTAAAGTGGTCAGGGCCCTAGTGGCTAGGCAGGGGAGACAGGGGAGGATATGCTGCTGGGTCAATTTGCCACAAAATAAGGGAACTAATCGTTGCTGCAGAAGAGGGGCGTAGTGTGCGCTATCTAAACCTCTCCAGCGCGTGAACGCCTGACACTACCAGCAACGTAACTTTTTAATCTTTTTTTAAATATAATATAAGGTATGAGATTTTACTGTGACGCTTTTTTGGTTATTTTATTTATTTATTTATTGTTTATTATTTTCATTTTTGTCATTTGTTGATGCAACTACGCAATAAAAGTTACATGAAATACTGCAAAAAACATTTTATTGAAGAAACAATTGCAAAAAAAGAAACCCAAAACACTGTATCAGAATAAGCCATTTGCGAGTTAAATTTGAATAATGTCTGGTACAATGACTAGTTTAGTCACAAGTTACCGCTTAAATTTGAATTCCTCAGACTATCGAGACAGTTGCTATGTCACATGGTTCGGGGCAAGCTTTTGCATAGCAACCTCCAGATGAGCAAACCCTGGTACCATTGTGTCATACACATCCATTCAGAATTGTGTATGGGTGTTCACCGTCTCTTACGTAACTAAGCAAAAGCTTGCCCCTAATCATGTGACATAGCAACTGTCTCGATAGTCTGAGGAATTCAAATTTAAGCGGTAACTTGTGACTAAACAAGTCATTGTACCAGACATTATTCAAATGTAACTCGCAAATGGCTTATTAGTTGCGATGATCGTAACCCTCTCTAGTATTTTAAAATAATTGGTGACTGTATGCATGTGACTGCGGTTTCATTGTTGGGGCTGGACTTGTACACATGCATATAGAGCCACGCAGTGCAGGGGAGACTTGATAAATTTAGGCTTTTAAAGTTGGCCCTATTTTACTTGGCAAGTGGACTCTGCTGGAGAAGTGGGCAAGTGGGAGTGCATTTAGTTGGGTGCTCAAGACAGGAAAGGAAATGCTGTGACTCGGTCGCCACACCATGATGGGAACTAGATATCAGCCGGTCAGTCCGTGAAACCGGACTCGCGGCGCTTTATAAGCATGACATGTCACCCCGTAATTTTTACATTGTTTACCCAAGCCGTATTTTTTGTTTTTTTCATCTGTACGAAAAACACAAATCAGAATAATGCAACATAATTTGTTGGTTTAATTGCCGCGTAGCATTTAATTTTCTTTTCCGTTGCAATTAATATATAATTTTTATTTATTAATTTTTTGGGTAGGGAAATTTTTCAAGATTGATGCCCGGACGTAGGGAAACCTTCACCGGCGTTGAGGTGTTTTCACTTGGAAGGAAACAAACTATAGACGGGCCTTGGACTCCCCACTAAATAAACTCCCATAGGAACCAATGCTAAACATCGTGTAAGTCTCCGGACAACTATTAACTTCAGAATTCTTTTCAATTTTTGGCAGGTCAGCCGTTTGGAATTTTTTCTAGCGACCCCAGAAAAAAACACACCAGAAAATGAAATTTTCCCTAAACCGACTTGCTGCCAGTTTTCGTGAAGCACTTCTCCACTTCCCCGGTCAAATAGGGCCAACTTTAACGCCTAAATTGATCAAGTCTCCTCAAAAGTTGAAGCACAGAACCCCCAGGTTGTGATAGATTCTTATATTTACGCAATCTATTAATAGCATGACCCCCAAAACGTTCTAATTCAAAATAATTATACCGTTTATTGGGTGTTTTTTGTATTTATTATTTTTTTTTTTTTTATTTATTTTTTTTGGGGGGGGGGGGGGTCTCAACTTTTAAGATTAATCTTTTTTGTTTTTGGTTTGCTTCATTTATTGAATTGTTTATTTCATTGATTTGCTTATATATTTCTTCTTCCTTTTTCATTTTGTTAATTTTTGAGTCTCCATTCAGTATAGATACATGTTGCCGTCTGTTGTTTTCTCCCAGTCTGGTTGGGTGCACTCGTATGGCTATACATTGTAAACTCACGGGTAAAAGTACCAACACCTTACTAGCGCAGTGGGATAAGGTGCTGGGACTGTCTCAACACTTGGACCACGCGATCCGGGTTCGAATGCCGTCTGCACTAATATAGGTTCAAGGCCTTTTGCTGTCTGTGGCAACAGTGTGATTGGGATCTGCCTTGCTTCCTCCCCTAAAGTGGTCAGGGCCCTAGTGGCTAGGCAGGGGAGACAGGGGAGGATATGCTGCTGGGTCAATTTGCCACAAAATAAGGGAACTAATCGTTGCTGCAGAAGAGGGGCGTAGTGTGCGCTATCTAAACCTCTCCAGCGCGTGAACGCCTGACACTACCAGCAACGTAACTTTTTAATCTTTTTTTAAATATAATATAAGGTATGAGATTTTACTGTGACGCTTTTTTGGTTATTTTATTTATTTATTTATTGTTTATTATTTTCATTTTTGTCATTTGTTGATGCAACTACGCAATAAAAGTTACATGAAATACTGCAAAAAACATTTTATTGAAGAAACAATTGCAAAAAAAGAAACCCAAAACACTGTATCAGAATAAGCCATTTGCGAGTTAAATTTGAATAATGTCTGGTACAATGACTAGTTTAGTCACAAGTTACCGCTTAAATTTGAATTCCTCAGACTATCGAGACAGTTGCTATGTCACATGGTTCGGGGCAAGCTTTTGCATAGCAACCTCCAGATGAGCAAACCCTGGTACCATTGTGTCATACACATCCATTCAGAATTGTGTATGGGTGTTCACCGTCTCTTACGTAACTAAGCAAAAGCTTGCCCCTAATCATGTGACATAGCAACTGTCTCGATAGTCTGAGGAATTCAAATTTAAGCGGTAACTTGTGACTAAACAAGTCATTGTACCAGACATTATTCAAATGTAACTCGCAAATGGCTTATTAGTTGCGATGATCGTAACCCTCTCTAGTATTTTAAAATAATTGGTGACTGTATGCATGTGACTGCGGTTTCATTGTTGGGGCTGGACTTGTACACATGCATATAGAGCCACGCAGTGCAGGGGAGACTTGATAAATTTAGGCTTTTAAAGTTGGCCCTATTTTACTTGGCAAGTGGACTCTGCTGGAGAAGTGGGCAAGTGGGAGTGCATTTAGTTGGGTGCTCAAGACAGGAAAGGAAATGCTGTGACTCGGTCGCCACACCATGATGGGAACTAGATATCAGCCGGTCAGTCCGTGAAACCGGACTCGCGGCGCTTTATAAGCATGACATGTCACCCCGTAATTTTTACATTGTTTACCCAAGCCGTATTTTTTGTTTTTTTCATCTGTACGAAAAACACAAATCAGAATAATGCAACATAATTTGTTGGTTTAATTGCCGCGTAGCATTTAATTTTCTTTTCCGTTGCAATTAATATATAATTTTTATTTATTAATTTTTTGGGTAGGGAAATTTTTCAAGATTGATGCCCGGACGTAGGGAAACCTTCACCGGCGTTGAGGTGTTTTCACTTGGAAGGAAACAAACTATAGACGGGCCTTGGACTCCCCACTAAATAAACTCCCATAGGAACCAATGCTAAACATCGTGTAAGTCTCCGGACAACTATTAACTTCAGAATTCTTTTCAATTTTTGGCAGGTCAGCCGTTTGGAATTTTTTCTAGCGACCCCAGAAAAAAACACACCAGAAAATGAAATTTTCCCTAAACCGACTTGCTGCCAGTTTTCGTGAAGCACTTCTCCACTTCCCCGGTCAAATAGGGCCAACTTTAACGCCTAAATTGATCAAGTCTCCTCAAAAGTTGAAGCACAGAACCCCCAGGTTGTGATAGATTCTTATATTTACGCAATCTATTAATAGCATGACCCCCAAAACGTTCTAATTCAAAATAATTATACCGTTTATTGGGTGTTTTTTTTATTTATTATTTTTTTTTTTATTTATTTTTTTTTTTTTGGGGGGGGGGGGTCTCAACTTTTAAGATTAATCTTTTTTGTTTTTGGTTTGCTTCATTTATTGAATTGTTTATTTCATTGATTTGCTTATATATTTCTTCTTCCTTTTTCATTTTGTTAATTTTTGAGTCTCCATTCAGTATAGATACATGTTGCCGTCTGTTGTTTTCTCCCAGTCTGGTTGGGTGCACTCGTATGGCTATACATTGTAAACTCACGGGTAAAAGTACCAACACCTTACTAGCGCAGTGGGATAAGGTGCTGGGACTGTCTCAACACTTGGACCACGCGATCCGGGTTCGAATGCCGTCTGCACTAATATAGGTTCAAGGCCTTTTGCTGTCTGTGGCAACAGTGTGATTGGGATCTGCCTTGCTTCCTCCCCTAAAGTGGTCAGGGCCCTAGTGGCTAGGCAGGGGAGACAGGGGAGGATATGCTGCTGGGTCAATTTGCCACAAAATAAGGGAACTAATCGTTGCTGCAGAAGAGGGGCGTAGTGTGCGCTATCTAAACCTCTCCAGCGCGTGAACGCCTGACACTACCAGCAACGTAACTTTTTAATCTTTTTTTAAATATAATATAAGGTATGAGATTTTACTGTGACGCTTTTTTGGTTATTTTATTTATTTATTTATTGTTTATTATTTTCATTTTTGTCATTTGTTGATGCAACTACGCAATAAAAGTTACATGAAATACTGCAAAAAACATTTTATTGAAGAAACAATTGCAAAAAAAGAAACCCAAAACACTGTATCAGAATAAGCCATTTGCGAGTTAAATTTGAATAATGTCTGGTACAATGACTAGTTTAGTCACAAGTTACCGCTTAAATTTGAATTCCTCAGACTATCGAGACAGTTGCTATGTCACATGGTTCGGGGCAAGCTTTTGCATAGCAACCTCCAGATGAGCAAACCCTGGTACCATTGTGTCATACACATCCATTCAGAATTGTGTATGGGTGTTCACCGTCTCTTACGTAACTAAGCAAAAGCTTGCCCCTAATCATGTGACATAGCAACTGTCTCGATAGTCTGAGGAATTCAAATTTAAGCGGTAACTTGTGACTAAACAAGTCATTGTACCAGACATTATTCAAATGTAACTCGCAAATGGCTTATTAGTTGCGATGATCGTAACCCTCTCTAGTATTTTAAAATAATTGGTGACTGTATGCATGTGACTGCGGTTTCATTGTTGGGGCTGGACTTGTACACATGCATATAGAGCCACGCAGTGCAGGGGAGACTTGATAAATTTAGGCTTTTAAAGTTGGCCCTATTTTACTTGGCAAGTGGACTCTGCTGGAGAAGTGGGCAAGTGGGAGTGCATTTAGTTGGGTGCTCAAGACAGGAAAGGAAATGCTGTGACTCGGTCGCCACACCATGATGGGAACTAGATATCAGCCGGTCAGTCCGTGAAACCGGACTCGCGGCGCTTTATAAGCATGACATGTCACCCCGTAATTTTTACATTGTTTACCCAAGCCGTATTTTTTGTTTTTTTCATCTGTACGAAAAACACAAATCAGAATAATGCAACATAATTTGTTGGTTTAATTGCCGCGTAGCATTTAATTTTCTTTTCCGTTGCAATTAATATATAATTTTTATTTATTAATTTTTTGGGTAGGGAAATTTTTCAAGATTGATGCCCGGACGTAGGGAAACCTTCACCGGCGTTGAGGTGTTTTCACTTGGAAGGAAACAAACTATAGACGGGCCTTGGACTCCCCACTAAATAAACTCCCATAGGAACCAATGCTAAAAATCGTGTAAGTCTCCGGACAACTATTAACTTCAGAATTCTTTTCAATTTTTGGCAGGTCAGCCGTTTGGAATTTTTTCTAGCGACCCCAGAAAAAAACACACCAGAAAATGAAATTTTCCCTAAACCGACTTGCTGCCAGTTTTCGTGAAGCACTTCTCCACTTCCCCGGTCAAATAGGGCCAACTTTAACGCCTAAATTGATCAAGTCTCCTCAAAAGTTGAAGCACAGAACCCCCAGGTTGTGATAGATTCTTATATTTACGCAATCTATTAATAGCATGACCCCCAAAACGTTCTAATTCAAAATAATTATACCGTTTATTGGGTGTTTTTTTTATTTATTATTTTTTATTTTATTTATTTATTTTTTTTTGGGGGGGGGGGGGGTCTCAACTTTTAAGATTAATCTTTTTTGTTTTTGGTTTGCTTCATTTATTGAATTGTTTATTTCATTGATTTGCTTATATATTTCTTCTTCCTTTTTCATTTTGTTAATTTTTGAGTCTCCATTCAGTATAGATACATGTTGCCGTCTGTTGTTTTCTCCCAGTCTGGTTGGGTGCACTCGTATGGCTATACATTGTAAACTCACGGGTAAAAGTACCAACACCTTACTAGCGCAGTGGGATAAGGTGCTGGGACTGTCTCAACACTTGGACCACGCGATCCGGGTTCGAATGCCGTCTGCACTAATATAGGTTCAAGGCCTTTTGCTGTCTGTGGCAACAGTGTGATTGGGATCTGCCTTGCTTCCTCCCCTAAAGTGGTCAGGGCCCTAGTGGCTAGGCAGGGGAGACAGGGGAGGATATGCTGCTGGGTCAATTTGCCACAAAATAAGGGAACTAATCGTTGCTGCAGAAGAGGGGCGTAGTGTGCGCTATCTAAACCTCTCCAGCGCGTGAACGCCTGACACTACCAGCAACGTAACTTTTTAATCTTTTTTTAAATATAATATAAGGTATGAGATTTTACTGTGACGCTTTTTTGGTTATTTTATTTATTTATTTATTGTTTATTATTTTCATTTTTGTCATTTGTTGATGCAACTACGCAATAAAAGTTACATGAAATACTGCAAAAAACATTTTATTGAAGAAACAATTGCAAAAAAAGAAACCCAAAACACTGTATCAGAATAAGCCATTTGCGAGTTAAATTTGAATAATGTCTGGTACAATGACTAGTTTAGTCACAAGTTACCGCTTAAATTTGAATTCCTCAGACTATCGAGACAGTTGCTATGTCACATGGTTCGGGGCAAGCTTTTGCATAGCAACCTCCAGATGAGCAAACCCTGGTACCATTGTGTCATACACATCCATTCAGAATTGTGTATGGGTGTTCACCGTCTCTTACGTAACTAAGCAAAAGCTTGCCCCTAATCATGTGACATAGCAACTGTCTCGATAGTCTGAGGAATTCAAATTTAAGCGGTAACTTGTGACTAAACAAGTCATTGTACCAGACATTATTCAAATGTAACTCGCAAATGGCTTATTAGTTGCGATGATCGTAACCCTCTCTAGTATTTTAAAATAATTGGTGACTGTATGCATGTGACTGCGGTTTCATTGTTGGGGCTGGACTTGTACACATGCATATAGAGCCACGCAGTGCAGGGGAGACTTGATAAATTTAGGCTTTTAAAGTTGGCCCTATTTTACTTGGCAAGTGGACTCTGCTGGAGAAGTGGGCAAGTGGGAGTGCATTTAGTTGGGTGCTCAAGACAGGAAAGGAAATGCTGTGACTCGGTCGCCACACCATGATGGGAACTAGATATCAGCCGGTCAGTCCGTGAAACCGGACTCGCGGCGCTTTATAAGCATGACATGTCACCCCGTAATTTTTACATTGTTTACCCAAGCCGTATTTTTTGTTTTTTTCATCTGTACGAAAAACACAAATCAGAATAATGCAACATAATTTGTTGGTTTAATTGCCGCGTAGCATTTAATTTTCTTTTCCGTTGCAATTAATATATAATTTTTATTTATTAATTTTTTGGGTAGGGAAATTTTTCAAGATTGATGCCCGGACGTAGGGAAACCTTCACCGGCGTTGAGGTGTTTTCACTTGGAAGGAAACAAACTATAGACGGGCCTTGGACTCCCCACTAAATAAACTCCCATAGGAACCAATGCTAAAAATCGTGTAAGTCTCCGGACAACTATTAACTTCAGAATTCTTTTCAATTTTTGGCAGGTCAGCCGTTTGGAATTTTTTCTAGCGACCCCAGAAAAAAACACACCAGAAAATGAAATTTTCCCTAAACCGACTTGCTGCCAGTTTTCGTGAAGCACTTCTCCACTTCCCCGGTCAAATAGGGCCAACTTTAACGCCTAAATTGATCAAGTCTCCTCAAAAGTTGAAGCACAGAACCCCCAGGTTGTGATAGATTCTTATATTTACGCAATCTATTAATAGCATGACCCCCAAAACGTTCTAATTCAAAATAATTATACCGTTTATTGGGTGTTTTTTTTATTTATTATTTTTTATTTTATTTATTTATTTTTTTTGGGGGGGGGGGGGGGTCTCAACTTTTAAGATTAATCTTTTTTGTTTTTGGTTTGCTTCATTTATTGAATTGTTTATTTCATTGATTTGCTTATATATTTCTTCTTCCTTTTTCATTTTGTTAATTTTTGAGTCTCCATTCAGTATAGATACATGTTGCCGTCTGTTGTTTTCTCCCAGTCTGGTTGGGTGCACTCGTATGGCTATACATTGTAAACTCACGGGTAAAAGTACCAACACCTTACTAGCGCAGTGGGATAAGGTGCTGGGACTGTCTCAACACTTGGACCACGCGATCCGGGTTCGAATGCCGTCTGCACTAATATAGGTTCAAGGCCTTTTGCTGTCTGTGGCAACAGTGTGATTGGGATCTGCCTTGCTTCCTCCCCTAAAGTGGTCAGGGCCCTAGTGGCTAGGCAGGGGAGACAGGGGAGGATATGCTGCTGGGTCAATTTGCCACAAAATAAGGGAACTAATCGTTGCTGCAGAAGAGGGGCGTAGTGTGCGCTATCTAAACCTCTCCAGCGCGTGAACGCCTGACACTACCAGCAACGTAACTTTTTAATCTTTTTTTAAATATAATATAAGGTATGAGATTTTACTGTGACGCTTTTTTGGTTATTTTATTTATTTATTTATTGTTTATTATTTTCATTTTTGTCATTTGTTGATGCAACTACGCAATAAAAGTTACATGAAATACTGCAAAAAACATTTTATTGAAGAAACAATTGCAAAAAAAGAAACCCAAAACACTGTATCAGAATAAGCCATTTGCGAGTTAAATTTGAATAATGTCTGGTACAATGACTAGTTTAGTCACAAGTTACCGCTTAAATTTGAATTCCTCAGACTATCGAGACAGTTGCTATGTCACATGGTTCGGGGCAAGCTTTTGCATAGCAACCTCCAGATGAGCAAACCCTGGTACCATTGTGTCATACACATCCATTCAGAATTGTGTATGGGTGTTCACCGTCTCTTACGTAACTAAGCAAAAGCTTGCCCCTAATCATGTGACATAGCAACTGTCTCGATAGTCTGAGGAATTCAAATTTAAGCGGTAACTTGTGACTAAACAAGTCATTGTACCAGACATTATTCAAATGTAACTCGCAAATGGCTTATTAGTTGCGATGATCGTAACCCTCTCTAGTATTTTAAAATAATTGGTGACTGTATGCATGTGACTGCGGTTTCATTGTTGGGGCTGGACTTGTACACATGCATATAGAGCCACGCAGTGCAGGGGAGACTTGATAAATTTAGGCTTTTAAAGTTGGCCCTATTTTACTTGGCAAGTGGACTCTGCTGGAGAAGTGGGCAAGTGGGAGTGCATTTAGTTGGGTGCTCAAGACAGGAAAGGAAATGCTGTGACTCGGTCGCCACACCATGATGGGAACTAGATATCAGCCGGTCAGTCCGTGAAACCGGACTCGCGGCGCTTTATAAGCATGACATGTCACCCCGTAATTTTTACATTGTTTACCCAAGCCGTATTTTTTGTTTTTTTCATCTGTACGAAAAACACAAATCAGAATAATGCAACATAATTTGTTGGTTTAATTGCCGCGTAGCATTTAATTTTCTTTTCCGTTGCAATTAATATATAATTTTTATTTATTAATTTTTTGGGTAGGGAAATTTTTCAAGATTGATGCCCGGACGTAGGGAAACCTTCACCGGCGTTGAGGTGTTTTCACTTGGAAGGAAACAAACTATAGACGGGCCTTGGACTCCCCACTAAATAAACTCCCATAGGAACCAATGCTAAAAATCGTGTAAGTCTCCGGACAACTATTAACTTCAGAATTCTTTTCAATTTTTGGCAGGTCAGCCGTTTGGAATTTTTTCTAGCGACCCCAGAAAAAAACACACCAGAAAATGAAATTTTCCCTAAACCGACTTGCTGCCAGTTTTCGTGAAGCACTTCTCCACTTCCCCGGTCAAATAGGGCCAACTTTAACGCCTAAATTGATCAAGTCTCCTCAAAAGTTGAAGCACAGAACCCCCAGGTTGTGATAGATTCTTATATTTACGCAATCTATTAATAGCATGACCCCCAAAACGTTCTAATTCAAAATAATTATACCGTTTATTGGGTGTTTTTTTTATTTATTATTTTTTTTTTTATTTATTTTTTTTTTTTGGGGGGGGGGGGTCTCAACTTTTAAGATTAATCTTTTTTGTTTTTGGTTTGCTTCATTTATTGAATTGTTTATTTCATTGATTTGCTTATATATTTCTTCTTCCTTTTTCATTTTGTTAATTTTTGAGTCTCCATTCAGTATAGATACATGTTGCCGTCTGTTGTTTTCTCCCAGTCTGGTTGGGTGCACTCGTATGGCTATACATTGTAAACTCACGGGTAAAAGTACCAACACCTTACTAGCGCAGTGGGATAAGGTGCTGGGACTGTCTCAACACTTGGACCACGCGATCCGGGTTCGAATGCCGTCTGCACTAATATAGGTTCAAGGCCTTTTGCTGTCTGTGGCAACAGTGTGATTGGGATCTGCCTTGCTTCCTCCCCTAAAGTGGTCAGGGCCCTAGTGGCTAGGCAGGGGAGACAGGGGAGGATATGCTGCTGGGTCAATTTGCCACAAAATAAGGGAACTAATCGTTGCTGCAGAAGAGGGGCGTAGTGTGCGCTATCTAAACCTCTCCAGCGCGTGAACGCCTGACACTACCAGCAACGTAACTTTTTAATCTTTTTTTAAATATAATATAAGGTATGAGATTTTACTGTGACGCTTTTTTGGTTATTTTATTTATTTATTTATTGTTTATTATTTTCATTTTTGTCATTTGTTGATGCAACTACGCAATAAAAGTTACATGAAATACTGCAAAAAACATTTTATTGAAGAAACAATTGCAAAAAAAGAAACCCAAAACACTGTATCAGAATAAGCCATTTGCGAGTTAAATTTGAATAATGTCTGGTACAATGACTAGTTTAGTCACAAGTTACCGCTTAAATTTGAATTCCTCAGACTATCGAGACAGTTGCTATGTCACATGGTTCGGGGCAAGCTTTTGCATAGCAACCTCCAGATGAGCAAACCCTGGTACCATTGTGTCATACACATCCATTCAGAATTGTGTATGGGTGTTCACCGTCTCTTACGTAACTAAGCAAAAGCTTGCCCCTAATCATGTGACATAGCAACTGTCTCGATAGTCTGAGGAATTCAAATTTAAGCGGTAACTTGTGACTAAACAAGTCATTGTACCAGACATTATTCAAATGTAACTCGCAAATGGCTTATTAGTTGCGATGATCGTAACCCTCTCTAGTATTTTAAAATAATTGGTGACTGTATGCATGTGACTGCGGTTTCATTGTTGGGGCTGGACTTGTACACATGCATATAGAGCCACGCAGTGCAGGGGAGACTTGATAAATTTAGGCTTTTAAAGTTGGCCCTATTTTACTTGGCAAGTGGACTCTGCTGGAGAAGTGGGCAAGTGGGAGTGCATTTAGTTGGGTGCTCAAGACAGGAAAGGAAATGCTGTGACTCGGTCGCCACACCATGATGGGAACTAGATATCAGCCGGTCAGTCCGTGAAACCGGACTCGCGGCGCTTTATAAGCATGACATGTCACCCCGTAATTTTTACATTGTTTACCCAAGCCGTATTTTTTGTTTTTTTCATCTGTACGAAAAACACAAATCAGAATAATGCAACATAATTTGTTGGTTTAATTGCCGCGTAGCATTTAATTTTCTTTTCCGTTGCAATTAATATATAATTTTTATTTATTAATTTTTTGGGTAGGGAAATTTTTCAAGATTGATGCCCGGACGTAGGGAAACCTTCACCGGCGTTGAGGTGTTTTCACTTGGAAGGAAACAAACTATAGACGGGCCTTGGACTCCCCACTAAATAAACTCCCATAGGAACCAATGCTAAAAATCGTGTAAGTCTCCGGACAACTATTAACTTCAGAATTCTTTTCAATTTTTGGCAGGTCAGCCGTTTGGAATTTTTTCTAGCGACCCCAGAAAAAAACACACCAGAAAATGAAATTTTCCCTAAACCGACTTGCTGCCAGTTTTCGTGAAGCACTTCTCCACTTCCCCGGTCAAATAGGGCCAACTTTAACGCCTAAATTGATCAAGTCTCCTCAAAAGTTGAAGCACAGAACCCCCAGGTTGTGATAGATTCTTATATTTACGCAATCTATTAATAGCATGACCCCCAAAACGTTCTAATTCAAAATAATTATACCGTTTATTGGGTGTTTTTTTTATTTATTATTTTTTTTTTTATTTATTTTTTTTTTTTTGGGGGGGGGGGGTCTCAACTTTTAAGATTAATCTTTTTTGTTTTTGGTTTGCTTCATTTATTGAATTGTTTATTTCATTGATTTGCTTATATATTTCTTCTTCCTTTTTCATTTTGTTAATTTTTGAGTCTCCATTCAGTATAGATACATGTTGCCGTCTGTTGTTTTCTCCCAGTCTGGTTGGGTGCACTCGTATGGCTATACATTGTAAACTCACGGGTAAAAGTACCAACACCTTACTAGCGCAGTGGGATAAGGTGCTGGGACTGTCTCAACACTTGGACCACGCGATCCGGGTTCGAATGCCGTCTGCACTAATATAGGTTCAAGGCCTTTTGCTGTCTGTGGCAACAGTGTGATTGGGATCTGCCTTGCTTCCTCCCCTAAAGTGGTCAGGGCCCTAGTGGCTAGGCAGGGGAGACAGGGGAGGATATGCTGCTGGGTCAATTTGCCACAAAATAAGGGAACTAATCGTTGCTGCAGAAGAGGGGCGTAGTGTGCGCTATCTAAACCTCTCCAGCGCGTGAACGCCTGACACTACCAGCAACGTAACTTTTTAATCTTTTTTTAAATATAATATAAGGTATGAGATTTTACTGTGACGCTTTTTTGGTTATTTTATTTATTTATTTATTGTTTATTATTTTCATTTTTGTCATTTGTTGATGCAACTACGCAATAAAAGTTACATGAAATACTGCAAAAAACATTTTATTGAAGAAACAATTGCAAAAAAAGAAACCCAAAACACTGTATCAGAATAAGCCATTTGCGAGTTAAATTTGAATAATGTCTGGTACAATGACTAGTTTAGTCACAAGTTACCGCTTAAATTTGAATTCCTCAGACTATCGAGACAGTTGCTATGTCACATGGTTCGGGGCAAGCTTTTGCATAGCAACCTCCAGATGAGCAAACCCTGGTACCATTGTGTCATACACATCCATTCAGAATTGTGTATGGGTGTTCACCGTCTCTTACGTAACTAAGCAAAAGCTTGCCCCTAATCATGTGACATAGCAACTGTCTCGATAGTCTGAGGAATTCAAATTTAAGCGGTAACTTGTGACTAAACAAGTCATTGTACCAGACATTATTCAAATGTAACTCGCAAATGGCTTATTAGTTGCGATGATCGTAACCCTCTCTAGTATTTTAAAATAATTGGTGACTGTATGCATGTGACTGCGGTTTCATTGTTGGGGCTGGACTTGTACACATGCATATAGAGCCACGCAGTGCAGGGGAGACTTGATAAATTTAGGCTTTTAAAGTTGGCCCTATTTTACTTGGCAAGTGGACTCTGCTGGAGAAGTGGGCAAGTGGGAGTGCATTTAGTTGGGTGCTCAAGACAGGAAAGGAAATGCTGTGACTCGGTCGCCACACCATGATGGGAACTAGATATCAGCCGGTCAGTCCGTGAAACCGGACTCGCGGCGCTTTATAAGCATGACATGTCACCCCGTAATTTTTACATTGTTTACCCAAGCCGTATTTTTTGTTTTTTTCATCTGTACGAAAAACACAAATCAGAATAATGCAACATAATTTGTTGGTTTAATTGCCGCGTAGCATTTAATTTTCTTTTCCGTTGCAATTAATATATAATTTTTATTTATTAATTTTTTGGGTAGGGAAATTTTTCAAGATTGATGCCCGGACGTAGGGAAACCTTCACCGGCGTTGAGGTGTTTTCACTTGGAAGGAAACAAACTATAGACGGGCCTTGGACTCCCCACTAAATAAACTCCCATAGGAACCAATGCTAAACATCGTGTAAGTCTCCGGACAACTATTAACTTCAGAATTCTTTTCAATTTTTGGCAGGTCAGCCGTTTGGAATTTTTTCTAGCGACCCCAGAAAAAAACACACCAGAAAATGAAATTTTCCCTAAACCGACTTGCTGCCAGTTTTCGTGAAGCACTTCTCCACTTCCCCGGTCAAATAGGGCCAACTTTAACGCCTAAATTGATCAAGTCTCCTCAAAAGTTGAAGCACAGAACCCCCAGGTTGTGATAGATTCTTATATTTACGCAATCTATTAATAGCATGACCCCCAAAACGTTCTAATTCAAAATAATTATACCGTTTATTGGGTGTTTTTTTTATTTATTATTTTTTTTTTTATTTATTTTTTTTTTTTGGGGGGGGGGGGTCTCAACTTTTAAGATTAATCTTTTTTGTTTTTGGTTTGCTTCATTTATTGAATTGTTTATTTCATTGATTTGCTTATATATTTCTTCTTCCTTTTTCATTTTGTTAATTTTTGAGTCTCCATTCAGTATAGATACATGTTGCCGTCTGTTGTTTTCTCCCAGTCTGGTTGGGTGCACTCGTATGGCTATACATTGTAAACTCACGGGTAAAAGTACCAACACCTTACTAGCGCAGTGGGATAAGGTGCTGGGACTGTCTCAACACTTGGACCACGCGATCCGGGTTCGAATGCCGTCTGCACTAATATAGGTTCAAGGCCTTTTGCTGTCTGTGGCAACAGTGTGATTGGGATCTGCCTTGCTTCCTCCCCTAAAGTGGTCAGGGCCCTAGTGGCTAGGCAGGGGAGACAGGGGAGGATATGCTGCTGGGTCAATTTGCCACAAAATAAGGGAACTAATCGTTGCTGCAGAAGAGGGGCGTAGTGTGCGCTATCTAAACCTCTCCAGCGCGTGAACGCCTGACACTACCAGCAACGTAACTTTTTAATCTTTTTTTAAATATAATATAAGGTATGAGATTTTACTGTGACGCTTTTTTGGTTATTTTATTTATTTATTTATTGTTTATTATTTTCATTTTTGTCATTTGTTGATGCAACTACGCAATAAAAGTTACATGAAATACTGCAAAAAACATTTTATTGAAGAAACAATTGCAAAAAAAGAAACCCAAAACACTGTATCAGAATAAGCCATTTGCGAGTTAAATTTGAATAATGTCTGGTACAATGACTAGTTTAGTCACAAGTTACCGCTTAAATTTGAATTCCTCAGACTATCGAGACAGTTGCTATGTCACATGGTTCGGGGCAAGCTTTTGCATAGCAACCTCCAGATGAGCAAACCCTGGTACCATTGTGTCATACACATCCATTCAGAATTGTGTATGGGTGTTCACCGTCTCTTACGTAACTAAGCAAAAGCTTGCCCCTAATCATGTGACATAGCAACTGTCTCGATAGTCTGAGGAATTCAAATTTAAGCGGTAACTTGTGACTAAACAAGTCATTGTACCAGACATTATTCAAATGTAACTCGCAAATGGCTTATTAGTTGCGATGATCGTAACCCTCTCTAGTATTTTAAAATAATTGGTGACTGTATGCATGTGACTGCGGTTTCATTGTTGGGGCTGGACTTGTACACATGCATATAGAGCCACGCAGTGCAGGGGAGACTTGATAAATTTAGGCTTTTAAAGTTGGCCCTATTTTACTTGGCAAGTGGACTCTGCTGGAGAAGTGGGCAAGTGGGAGTGCATTTAGTTGGGTGCTCAAGACAGGAAAGGAAATGCTGTGACTCGGTCGCCACACCATGATGGGAACTAGATATCAGCCGGTCAGTCCGTGAAACCGGACTCGCGGCGCTTTATAAGCATGACATGTCACCCCGTAATTTTTACATTGTTTACCCAAGCCGTATTTTTTGTTTTTTTCATCTGTACGAAAAACACAAATCAGAATAATGCAACATAATTTGTTGGTTTAATTGCCGCGTAGCATTTAATTTTCTTTTCCGTTGCAATTAATATATAATTTTTATTTATTAATTTTTTGGGTAGGGAAATTTTTCAAGATTGATGCCCGGACGTAGGGAAACCTTCACCGGCGTTGAGGTGTTTTCACTTGGAAGGAAACAAACTATAGACGGGCCTTGGACTCCCCACTAAATAAACTCCCATAGGAACCAATGCTAAAAATCGTGTAAGTCTCCGGACAACTATTAACTTCAGAATTCTTTTCAATTTTTGGCAGGTCAGCCGTTTGGAATTTTTTCTAGCGACCCCAGAAAAAAACACACCAGAAAATGAAATTTTCCCTAAACCGACTTGCTGCCAGTTTTCGTGAAGCACTTCTCCACTTCCCCGGTCAAATAGGGCCAACTTTAACGCCTAAATTGATCAAGTCTCCTCAAAAGTTGAAGCACAGAACCCCCAGGTTGTGATAGATTCTTATATTTACGCAATCTATTAATAGCATGACCCCCAAAACGTTCTAATTCAAAATAATTATACCGTTTATTGGGTGTTTTTTTTATTTATTATTTTTTTTTTTATTTATTTTTTTTTTTGGGGGGGGGGGGGTCTCAACTTTTAAGATTAATCTTTTTTGTTTTTGGTTTGCTTCATTTATTGAATTGTTTATTTCATTGATTTGCTTATATATTTCTTCTTCCTTTTTCATTTTGTTAATTTTTGAGTCTCCATTCAGTATAGATACATGTTGCCGTCTGTTGTTTTCTCCCAGTCTGGTTGGGTGCACTCGTATGGCTATACATTGTAAACTCACGGGTAAAAGTACCAACACCTTACTAGCGCAGTGGGATAAGGTGCTGGGACTGTCTCAACACTTGGACCACGCGATCCGGGTTCGAATGCCGTCTGCACTAATATAGGTTCAAGGCCTTTTGCTGTCTGTGGCAACAGTGTGATTGGGATCTGCCTTGCTTCCTCCCCTAAAGTGGTCAGGGCCCTAGTGGCTAGGCAGGGGAGACAGGGGAGGATATGCTGCTGGGTCAATTTGCCACAAAATAAGGGAACTAATCGTTGCTGCAGAAGAGGGGCGTAGTGTGCGCTATCTAAACCTCTCCAGCGCGTGAACGCCTGACACTACCAGCAACGTAACTTTTTAATCTTTTTTTAAATATAATATAAGGTATGAGATTTTACTGTGACGCTTTTTTGGTTATTTTATTTATTTATTTATTGTTTATTATTTTCATTTTTGTCATTTGTTGATGCAACTACGCAATAAAAGTTACATGAAATACTGCAAAAAACATTTTATTGAAGAAACAATTGCAAAAAAAGAAACCCAAAACACTGTATCAGAATAAGCCATTTGCGAGTTAAATTTGAATAATGTCTGGTACAATGACTAGTTTAGTCACAAGTTACCGCTTAAATTTGAATTCCTCAGACTATCGAGACAGTTGCTATGTCACATGGTTCGGGGCAAGCTTTTGCATAGCAACCTCCAGATGAGCAAACCCTGGTACCATTGTGTCATACACATCCATTCAGAATTGTGTATGGGTGTTCACCGTCTCTTACGTAACTAAGCAAAAGCTTGCCCCTAATCATGTGACATAGCAACTGTCTCGATAGTCTGAGGAATTCAAATTTAAGCGGTAACTTGTGACTAAACAAGTCATTGTACCAGACATTATTCAAATGTAACTCGCAAATGGCTTATTAGTTGCGATGATCGTAACCCTCTCTAGTATTTTAAAATAATTGGTGACTGTATGCATGTGACTGCGGTTTCATTGTTGGGGCTGGACTTGTACACATGCATATAGAGCCACGCAGTGCAGGGGAGACTTGATAAATTTAGGCTTTTAAAGTTGGCCCTATTTTACTTGGCAAGTGGACTCTGCTGGAGAAGTGGGCAAGTGGGAGTGCATTTAGTTGGGTGCTCAAGACAGGAAAGGAAATGCTGTGACTCGGTCGCCACACCATGATGGGAACTAGATATCAGCCGGTCAGTCCGTGAAACCGGACTCGCGGCGCTTTATAAGCATGACATGTCACCCCGTAATTTTTACATTGTTTACCCAAGCCGTATTTTTTGTTTTTTTCATCTGTACGAAAAACACAAATCAGAATAATGCAACATAATTTGTTGGTTTAATTGCCGCGTAGCATTTAATTTTCTTTTCCGTTGCAATTAATATATAATTTTTATTTATTAATTTTTTGGGTAGGGAAATTTTTCAAGATTGATGCCCGGACGTAGGGAAACCTTCACCGGCGTTGAGGTGTTTTCACTTGGAAGGAAACAAACTATAGACGGGCCTTGGACTCCCCACTAAATAAACTCCCATAGGAACCAATGCTAAAAATCGTGTAAGTCTCCGGACAACTATTAACTTCAGAATTCTTTTCAATTTTTGGCAGGTCAGCCGTTTGGAATTTTTTCTAGCGACCCCAGAAAAAAACACACCAGAAAATGAAATTTTCCCTAAACCGACTTGCTGCCAGTTTTCGTGAAGCACTTCTCCACTTCCCCGGTCAAATAGGGCCAACTTTAACGCCTAAATTGATCAAGTCTCCTCAAAAGTTGAAGCACAGAACCCCCAGGTTGTGATAGATTCTTATATTTACGCAATCTATTAATAGCATGACCCCCAAAACGTTCTAATTCAAAATAATTATACCGTTTATTGGGTGTTTTTTTTATTTATTATTTTTTTTTTTATTTATTTTTTTTTTTTGGGGGGGGGGGGTCTCAACTTTTAAGATTAATCTTTTTTGTTTTTGGTTTGCTTCATTTATTGAATTGTTTATTTCATTGATTTGCTTATATATTTCTTCTTCCTTTTTCATTTTGTTAATTTTTGAGTCTCCATTCAGTATAGATACATGTTGCCGTCTGTTGTTTTCTCCCAGTCTGGTTGGGTGCACTCGTATGGCTATACATTGTAAACTCACGGGTAAAAGTACCAACACCTTACTAGCGCAGTGGGATAAGGTGCTGGGACTGTCTCAACACTTGGACCACGCGATCCGGGTTCGAATGCCGTCTGCACTAATATAGGTTCAAGGCCTTTTGCTGTCTGTGGCAACAGTGTGATTGGGATCTGCCTTGCTTCCTCCCCTAAAGTGGTCAGGGCCCTAGTGGCTAGGCAGGGGAGACAGGGGAGGATATGCTGCTGGGTCAATTTGCCACAAAATAAGGGAACTAATCGTTGCTGCAGAAGAGGGGCGTAGTGTGCGCTATCTAAACCTCTCCAGCGCGTGAACGCCTGACACTACCAGCAACGTAACTTTTTAATCTTTTTTTAAATATAATATAAGGTATGAGATTTTACTGTGACGCTTTTTTGGTTATTTTATTTATTTATTTATTGTTTATTATTTTCATTTTTGTCATTTGTTGATGCAACTACGCAATAAAAGTTACATGAAATACTGCAAAAAACATTTTATTGAAGAAACAATTGCAAAAAAAGAAACCCAAAACACTGTATCAGAATAAGCCATTTGCGAGTTAAATTTGAATAATGTCTGGTACAATGACTAGTTTAGTCACAAGTTACCGCTTAAATTTGAATTCCTCAGACTATCGAGACAGTTGCTATGTCACATGGTTCGGGGCAAGCTTTTGCATAGCAACCTCCAGATGAGCAAACCCTGGTACCATTGTGTCATACACATCCATTCAGAATTGTGTATGGGTGTTCACCGTCTCTTACGTAACTAAGCAAAAGCTTGCCCCTAATCATGTGACATAGCAACTGTCTCGATAGTCTGAGGAATTCAAATTTAAGCGGTAACTTGTGACTAAACAAGTCATTGTACCAGACATTATTCAAATGTAACTCGCAAATGGCTTATTAGTTGCGATGATCGTAACCCTCTCTAGTATTTTAAAATAATTGGTGACTGTATGCATGTGACTGCGGTTTCATTGTTGGGGCTGGACTTGTACACATGCATATAGAGCCACGCAGTGCAGGGGAGACTTGATAAATTTAGGCTTTTAAAGTTGGCCCTATTTTACTTGGCAAGTGGACTCTGCTGGAGAAGTGGGCAAGTGGGAGTGCATTTAGTTGGGTGCTCAAGACAGGAAAGGAAATGCTGTGACTCGGTCGCCACACCATGATGGGAACTAGATATCAGCCGGTCAGTCCGTGAAACCGGACTCGCGGCGCTTTATAAGCATGACATGTCACCCCGTAATTTTTACATTGTTTACCCAAGCCGTATTTTTTGTTTTTTTCATCTGTACGAAAAACACAAATCAGAATAATGCAACATAATTTGTTGGTTTAATTGCCGCGTAGCATTTAATTTTCTTTTCCGTTGCAATTAATATATAATTTTTATTTATTAATTTTTTGGGTAGGGAAATTTTTCAAGATTGATGCCCGGACGTAGGGAAACCTTCACCGGCGTTGA
Source organism: Leptasterias polaris (assembly GCA_037783415.1). Lineage (NCBI taxonomy): Eukaryota > Metazoa > Echinodermata > Asteroidea > Forcipulatida > Asteriidae > Leptasterias > Leptasterias polaris. The sequence goes on from JAZGTN010000255.1 coordinate 49,334, forward strand.
GGTGTTTTCACTTGGAAGGAAACAAACTATAGACGGGCCTTGGACTCCCCACTAAATAAACTCCCATAGGAACCAATGCTAAACATCGTGTAAGTCTCCGGACAACTATTAACTTCAGAATTCTTTTCAATTTTTGGCAGGTCAGCCGTTTGGAATTTTTTCTAGCGACCCCAGAAAAAAACACACCAGAAAATGAAATTTTCCCTAAACCGACTTGCTGCCAGTTTTCGTGAAGCACTTCTCCACTTCCCCGGTCAAATAGGGCCAACTTTAACGCCTAAATTGATCAAGTCTCCTCAAAAGTTGAAGCACAGAACCCCCAGGTTGTGATAGATTCTTATATTTACGCAATCTATTAATAGCATGACCCCCAAAACGTTCTAATTCAAAATAATTATACCGTTTATTGGGTGTTTTTTTTATTTATTATTTTTTTTTTTATTTATTTTTTTTTTTTGGGGGGGGGGGGTCTCAACTTTTAAGATTAATCTTTTTTGTTTTTGGTTTGCTTCATTTATTGAATTGTTTATTTCATTGATTTGCTTATATATTTCTTCTTCCTTTTTCATTTTGTTAATTTTTGAGTCTCCATTCAGTATAGATACATGTTGCCGTCTGTTGTTTTCTCCCAGTCTGGTTGGGTGCACTCGTATGGCTATACATTGTAAACTCACGGGTAAAAGTACCAACACCTTACTAGCGCAGTGGGATAAGGTGCTGGGACTGTCTCAACACTTGGACCACGCGATCCGGGTTCGAATGCCGTCTGCACTAATATAGGTTCAAGGCCTTTTGCTGTCTGTGGCAACAGTGTGATTGGGATCTGCCTTGCTTCCTCCCCTAAAGTGGTCAGGGCCCTAGTGGCTAGGCAGGGGAGACAGGGGAGGATATGCTGCTGGGTCAATTTGCCACAAAATAAGGGAACTAATCGTTGCTGCAGAAGAGGGGCGTAGTGTGCGCTATCTAAACCTCTCCAGCGCGTGAACGCCTGACACTACCAGCAACGTAACTTTTTAATCTTTTTTTAAATATAATATAAGGTATGAGATTTTACTGTGACGCTTTTTTGGTTATTTTATTTATTTATTTATTGTTTATTATTTTCATTTTTGTCATTTGTTGATGCAACTACGCAATAAAAGTTACATGAAATACTGCAAAAAACATTTTATTGAAGAAACAATTGCAAAAAAAGAAACCCAAAACACTGTATCAGAATAAGCCATTTGCGAGTTAAATTTGAATAATGTCTGGTACAATGACTAGTTTAGTCACAAGTTACCGCTTAAATTTGAATTCCTCAGACTATCGAGACAGTTGCTATGTCACATGGTTCGGGGCAAGCTTTTGCATAGCAACCTCCAGATGAGCAAACCCTGGTACCATTGTGTCATACACATCCATTCAGAATTGTGTATGGGTGTTCACCGTCTCTTACGTAACTAAGCAAAAGCTTGCCCCTAATCATGTGACATAGCAACTGTCTCGATAGTCTGAGGAATTCAAATTTAAGCGGTAACTTGTGACTAAACAAGTCATTGTACCAGACATTATTCAAATGTAACTCGCAAATGGCTTATTAGTTGCGATGATCGTAACCCTCTCTAGTATTTTAAAATAATTGGTGACTGTATGCATGTGACTGCGGTTTCATTGTTGGGGCTGGACTTGTACACATGCATATAGAGCCACGCAGTGCAGGGGAGACTTGATAAATTTAGGCTTTTAAAGTTGGCCCTATTTTACTTGGCAAGTGGACTCTGCTGGAGAAGTGGGCAAGTGGGAGTGCATTTAGTTGGGTGCTCAAGACAGGAAAGGAAATGCTGTGACTCGGTCGCCACACCATGATGGGAACTAGATATCAGCCGGTCAGTCCGTGAAACCGGACTCGCGGCGCTTTATAAGCATGACATGTCACCCCGTAATTTTTACATTGTTTACCCAAGCCGTATTTTTTGTTTTTTTCATCTGTACGAAAAACACAAATCAGAATAATGCAACATAATTTGTTGGTTTAATTGCCGCGTAGCATTTAATTTTCTTTTCCGTTGCAATTAATATATAATTTTTATTTATTAATTTTTTGGGTAGGGAAATTTTTCAAGATTGATGCCCGGACGTAGGGAAACCTTCACCGGCGTTGAGGTGTTTTCACTTGGAAGGAAACAAACTATAGACGGGCCTTGGACTCCCCACTAAATAAACTCCCATAGGAACCAATGCTAAAAATCGTGTAAGTCTCCGGACAACTATTAACTTCAGAATTCTTTTCAATTTTTGGCAGGTCAGCCGTTTGGAATTTTTTCTAGCGACCCCAGAAAAAAACACACCAGAAAATGAAATTTTCCCTAAACCGACTTGCTGCCAGTTTTCGTGAAGCACTTCTCCACTTCCCCGGTCAAATAGGGCCAACTTTAACGCCTAAATTGATCAAGTCTCCTCAAAAGTTGAAGCACAGAACCCCCAGGTTGTGATAGATTCTTATATTTACGCAATCTATTAATAGCATGACCCCCAAAACGTTCTAATTCAAAATAATTATACCGTTTATTGGGTGTTTTTTTTATTTATTATTTTTTATTTTATTTATTTTTTTTTTTTTGGGGGGGGGGGGGGTCTCAACTTTTAAGATTAATCTTTTTTGTTTTTGGTTTGCTTCATTTATTGAATTGTTTATTTCATTGATTTGCTTATATATTTCTTCTTCCTTTTTCATTTTGTTAATTTTTGAGTCTCCATTCAGTATAGATACATGTTGCCGTCTGTTGTTTTCTCCCAGTCTGGTTGGGTGCACTCGTATGGCTATACATTGTAAACTCACGGGTAAAAGTACCAACACCTTACTAGCGCAGTGGGATAAGGTGCTGGGACTGTCTCAACACTTGGACCACGCGATCCGGGTTCGAATGCCGTCTGCACTAATATAGGTTCAAGGCCTTTTGCTGTCTGTGGCAACAGTGTGATTGGGATCTGCCTTGCTTCCTCCCCTAAAGTGGTCAGGGCCCTAGTGGCTAGGCAGGGGAGACAGGGGAGGATATGCTGCTGGGTCAATTTGCCACAAAATAAGGGAACTAATCGTTGCTGCAGAAGAGGGGCGTAGTGTGCGCTATCTAAACCTCTCCAGCGCGTGAACGCCTGACACTACCAGCAACGTAACTTTTTAATCTTTTTTTAAATATAATATAAGGTATGAGATTTTACTGTGACGCTTTTTTGGTTATTTTATTTATTTATTTATTGTTTATTATTTTCATTTTTGTCATTTGTTGATGCAACTACGCAATAAAAGTTACATGAAATACTGCAAAAAACATTTTATTGAAGAAACAATTGCAAAAAAAGAAACCCAAAACACTGTATCAGAATAAGCCATTTGCGAGTTAAATTTGAATAATGTCTGGTACAATGACTAGTTTAGTCACAAGTTACCGCTTAAATTTGAATTCCTCAGACTATCGAGACAGTTGCTATGTCACATGGTTCGGGGCAAGCTTTTGCATAGCAACCTCCAGATGAGCAAACCCTGGTACCATTGTGTCATACACATCCATTCAGAATTGTGTATGGGTGTTCACCGTCTCTTACGTAACTAAGCAAAAGCTTGCCCCTAATCATGTGACATAGCAACTGTCTCGATAGTCTGAGGAATTCAAATTTAAGCGGTAACTTGTGACTAAACAAGTCATTGTACCAGACATTATTCAAATGTAACTCGCAAATGGCTTATTAGTTGCGATGATCGTAACCCTCTCTAGTATTTTAAAATAATTGGTGACTGTATGCATGTGACTGCGGTTTCATTGTTGGGGCTGGACTTGTACACATGCATATAGAGCCACGCAGTGCAGGGGAGACTTGATAAATTTAGGCTTTTAAAGTTGGCCCTATTTTACTTGGCAAGTGGACTCTGCTGGAGAAGTGGGCAAGTGGGAGTGCATTTAGTTGGGTGCTCAAGACAGGAAAGGAAATGCTGTGACTCGGTCGCCACACCATGATGGGAACTAGATATCAGCCGGTCAGTCCGTGAAACCGGACTCGCGGCGCTTTATAAGCATGACATGTCACCCCGTAATTTTTACATTGTTTACCCAAGCCGTATTTTTTGTTTTTTTCATCTGTACGAAAAACACAAATCAGAATAATGCAACATAATTTGTTGGTTTAATTGCCGCGTAGCATTTAATTTTCTTTTCCGTTGCAATTAATATATAATTTTTATTTATTAATTTTTTGGGTAGGGAAATTTTTCAAGATTGATGCCCGGACGTAGGGAAACCTTCACCGGCGTTGAGGTGTTTTCACTTGGAAGGAAACAAACTATAGACGGGCCTTGGACTCCCCACTAAATAAACTCCCATAGGAACCAATGCTAAAAATCGTGTAAGTCTCCGGACAACTATTAACTTCAGAATTCTTTTCAATTTTTGGCAGGTCAGCCGTTTGGAATTTTTTCTAGCGACCCCAGAAAAAAACACACCAGAAAATGAAATTTTCCCTAAACCGACTTGCTGCCAGTTTTCGTGAAGCACTTCTCCACTTCCCCGGTCAAATAGGGCCAACTTTAACGCCTAAATTGATCAAGTCTCCTCAAAAGTTGAAGCACAGAACCCCCAGGTTGTGATAGATTCTTATATTTACGCAATCTATTAATAGCATGACCCCCAAAACGTTCTAATTCAAAATAATTATACCGTTTATTGGGTGTTTTTTTTATTTATTATTTTTTATTTTATTTATTTATTTTTTTTTGGGGGGGGGGGGGGGTCTCAACTTTTAAGATTAATCTTTTTTGTTTTTGGTTTGCTTCATTTATTGAATTGTTTATTTCATTGATTTGCTTATATATTTCTTCTTCCTTTTTCATTTTGTTAATTTTTGAGTCTCCATTCAGTATAGATACATGTTGCCGTCTGTTGTTTTCTCCCAGTCTGGTTGGGTGCACTCGTATGGCTATACATTGTAAACTCACGGGTAAAAGTACCAACACCTTACTAGCGCAGTGGGATAAGGTGCTGGGACTGTCTCAACACTTGGACCACGCGATCCGGGTTCGAATGCCGTCTGCACTAATATAGGTTCAAGGCCTTTTGCTGTCTGTGGCAACAGTGTGATTGGGATCTGCCTTGCTTCCTCCCCTAAAGTGGTCAGGGCCCTAGTGGCTAGGCAGGGGAGACAGGGGAGGATATGCTGCTGGGTCAATTTGCCACAAAATAAGGGAACTAATCGTTGCTGCAGAAGAGGGGCGTAGTGTGCGCTATCTAAACCTCTCCAGCGCGTGAACGCCTGACACTACCAGCAACGTAACTTTTTAATCTTTTTTTAAATATAATATAAGGTATGAGATTTTACTGTGACGCTTTTTTGGTTATTTTATTTATTTATTTATTGTTTATTATTTTCATTTTTGTCATTTGTTGATGCAACTACGCAATAAAAGTTACATGAAATACTGCAAAAAACATTTTATTGAAGAAACAATTGCAAAAAAAGAAACCCAAAACACTGTATCAGAATAAGCCATTTGCGAGTTAAATTTGAATAATGTCTGGTACAATGACTAGTTTAGTCACAAGTTACCGCTTAAATTTGAATTCCTCAGACTATCGAGACAGTTGCTATGTCACATGGTTCGGGGCAAGCTTTTGCATAGCAACCTCCAGATGAGCAAACCCTGGTACCATTGTGTCATACACATCCATTCAGAATTGTGTATGGGTGTTCACCGTCTCTTACGTAACTAAGCAAAAGCTTGCCCCTAATCATGTGACATAGCAACTGTCTCGATAGTCTGAGGAATTCAAATTTAAGCGGTAACTTGTGACTAAACAAGTCATTGTACCAGACATTATTCAAATGTAACTCGCAAATGGCTTATTAGTTGCGATGATCGTAACCCTCTCTAGTATTTTAAAATAATTGGTGACTGTATGCATGTGACTGCGGTTTCATTGTTGGGGCTGGACTTGTACACATGCATATAGAGCCACGCAGTGCAGGGGAGACTTGATAAATTTAGGCTTTTAAAGTTGGCCCTATTTTACTTGGCAAGTGGACTCTGCTGGAGAAGTGGGCAAGTGGGAGTGCATTTAGTTGGGTGCTCAAGACAGGAAAGGAAATGCTGTGACTCGGTCGCCACACCATGATGGGAACTAGATATCAGCCGGTCAGTCCGTGAAACCGGACTCGCGGCGCTTTATAAGCATGACATGTCACCCCGTAATTTTTACATTGTTTACCCAAGCCGTATTTTTTGTTTTTTTCATCTGTACGAAAAACACAAATCAGAATAATGCAACATAATTTGTTGGTTTAATTGCCGCGTAGCATTTAATTTTCTTTTCCGTTGCAATTAATATATAATTTTTATTTATTAATTTTTTGGGTAGGGAAATTTTTCAAGATTGATGCCCGGACGTAGGGAAACCTTCACCGGCGTTGAGGTGTTTTCACTTGGAAGGAAACAAACTATAGACGGGCCTTGGACTCCCCACTAAATAAACTCCCATAGGAACCAATGCTAAAAATCGTGTAAGTCTCCGGACAACTATTAACTTCAGAATTCTTTTCAATTTTTGGCAGGTCAGCCGTTTGGAATTTTTTCTAGCGACCCCAGAAAAAAACACACCAGAAAATGAAATTTTCCCTAAACCGACTTGCTGCCAGTTTTCGTGAAGCACTTCTCCACTTCCCCGGTCAAATAGGGCCAACTTTAACGCCTAAATTGATCAAGTCTCCTCAAAAGTTGAAGCACAGAACCCCCAGGTTGTGATAGATTCTTATATTTACGCAATCTATTAATAGCATGACCCCCAAAACGTTCTAATTCAAAATAAACTGTGGGTTTACAAATTATGATAAGTAGCTTGGTGCATGAATTCTGGCTTATTTAGTGTGGTGCGCCCATGGACAGGTTCAAAATCCACGCAAGGTGGCGGTATGTAGCTCAAGCGGTCAGCTTCATACAAGCGGCGGGTTGGTGGTGTTCTGGAATTGGATTGCCCAACTTATGAGTGAAATTGTTGATTCCGCCTGGGTCCTGTTTTTGTCTGCACTTCCGTCCCCTTATTGCTCTCAAATTCAATGAAGATGTTTGTATTTTTAGTCGATTTGTTCATGACTGTCTGAAATTAGTTAAACTCACACACAAGAGATTTATAATAAATCTGTTAATATTCTGGCTCCTATGATGGTCATCGAAGTTGCAATAAAATTTTGAAAGAAAAAGTAACCATGTTGCACAAGATTATGTGCTTTCAGATGCATGAGAAAAGCTTCGTGCCTGAAGCCTTTTTCAGATCTAAATGTTGAGGTGAAAAGTTACTCTTTCTCTAAATTTACATTACTTTAAAGGGGGGTCGCTCTAAAAAGTTGTATACAATATTAACAGCTCTCCCGTGCTCTTTACCATTACCAAGTAAGATTTTATGGCCGTTAATTTGTTGAGTAATTACCAAACCTACACACTCTCTTCAAAGCAAATAGTCCACACCCTCAGACAACAACAACACGGTCACAACTTTCAACCTGTGCATGTTACCAAAGTGTTGAGAAAATAGAATTAGCTGTTGCAAAATGCTTTAATATCAGACATCATTATTTCTCTTCAGGATTGGATTGCTTGGGCAGGTAATATAATGAGAGAGGAATTTCATGTAAATGACAACACTTATTATAATTATTCTCACCCTCCCACCTTTTTAATGTTAGAGGATTTCAGAAGAGAAACATAATCAACCTTGTATTCAAAAAGAATTTGCAAAAACTTTTTTAGGGGGGTTAACATTAGTGATAGTCTGTAAAATTTTGCATGTTTTTGTTTCTTGAATTGTAGCATTAGGGTCTAAACTGAAGGATGATTAAGATATTTATATTTATTTGTTTATTCATTAAACATTTTGTTAGAAATAATATTTTAATAAACTGTTGTTTTGTCTATGCTTTCTTTGTACTTTTGTATCCTGGCCAGTAAATGAAATGAAAAAGAAACTGAAACTGAAACTGAAGTAGGATACATTGCTCTAATTACATGCGGATTTTCATCGCGATAAATAAACAACAACCCAAAAATAATTGAGTTTATAAACATTAATTTATAAAAAAAGTAGGCGCCCCGTTTTGCGCGTAAAAGTGAAATGAAGACCATTCATTGATTTCAGATGGGTATGTTGCTGCACCTCTAAGTGTCACGTGACCAATCATTGAACTGATAACCGCCTCGCACCACTGTGTCGTTCTCGTTGGCCACACGACGTGTTAAGTAATACCAATTCGTAACCAGACTACTTTACAAATAAATGAAGCGGAGGTTGTACACGGCGTGTGCGGTAAAATGGGCTCCCTAACACCACTCGTTTTAGCCTGGATTTTGACAATTTCTGTGTCATTTTGCACTGCAGATATAGGTAAGACGCACTCATGTACCTTCTTAATATATATTTATTGAAAAACACGTTTACTAATGTTTGAGGTCGTAGCTTGACTTCTTGATTTCAAATGGACAGAGAGAACCTCGTCCATCTCGCTCGCCGTGAAGTGATGCCTGGAATTCTTCCACAGCTTCCCCACGGCCGGTTGGACGCGACAGGCTGACAGGGGGACACGACACCAAAAAAAGCAGCAAGCAAACACAGAAGGCCACCGGCGGCGCCGTGTCTCAGCGCCATTCAGACGGCATTTGTTTGGGTTTTTCACTGATCTATGGTGGCTGGCGGTAGTCATGGTATTTTTTGCTGGAACTGGAAGAGATGTCTTTGGAATAATATTTTGTAGTAAACAAAGTGTCATGACTCATAATTTACTTGTTTGTTTTAAAAGAAAGGTCGTGTCAAAATTGGTAACAACTAAACAACCTACATTTGAACGTAATTCAAAATACCTGGGACAATTTATCCATTCTGATTGGCCATTAGGAGATCCTGTGGCCATGTTTAAATGTGCGATATTATAAACACGACCAACCATGCCTAAACATGACCTGACCTTATTGAGTTAAAAGAGGGTGCATGCTGCCGGATTATTGCAGGGAGTGCGCAAATTTCACAGCCCAATTTAAGTTGGGTTTGAAACTAGCACAAGATATTTGGAAACTTGAGCACGCTAGGACTAGTAATAATATGTAGTAGGAACTACTTAGCGAGCTTAAACACATACCTGGGGCTAGTTGCGATAATCGTAACCCACCATCCTCCCGACAGTCGGAGACCGAAGGGTTACGAGACAACTAAGGCAAGATTGGACCATAAGTGCAATTTCGACCATTGTTGACAGACTAGTCACCAGATTTGCCAAATTTTTACCACTTTCGAAAATCAGGACACAAATTCTAAGAACATGGACTTGATCTTCAATGTCTAATAAATCCATTAATAACACTCAAAACACCATTGAGAAAATATTTTGGTGTTCCGTTGTTAACGTTACGTTGTCAAGCAATAATAATGTGGTCAAACTTTTAACCAATCAGTGTTTTTGGTTTAAATAGCGTCAGTAGTATAGGTACACAGGAACTTAACTTGGTCACAGTCAACTAAACTGTGTGACACATTTTAAAATCAAACTTGACATAAAAGAAACATAAACAGCAAAGATGGAGTTAGATTGCAAGGGGTCTACATTGCTTGTTTTTGTGACTACAGAGAGTGTAGGCCTACCTAGCAGAAAACCTGCAAGAACCAGTTATTTATAACACAAAATCATTATGCCAATGGGCACCTCATCCTGTTATAAAAGTACATGTAGGATATTTCACTTGAATTACAAGAAGAGGACAAAAACATCACACGCGCAACTGAAAATACATGATCTACATGTAGTCTTGCAGGAGGAATGTCTGTTTGACTACACAGAATGTTATTTATAACAGATAACTGCAGGGACAAGGGCCCCGTGCTAAAAGCACAAGTAGCTAAGCAAAAAACTTTAAAAAAATATAAATGCTATTTATGGTTATGTCAGCCAAAATACTATGTCACTATCCTGCTCATTCTTGCTTACCCGAAAAATGTTCAGCAATATTTTGAATTTCTGCTTAAGCAACTCAATGAAATTGGGCTTAGTTCATGATTGGTCACCTTTTTCTTCTAAGCAAGGTCTGTCTGCACTTAACAAACTTTTTTGACCACTGCTTATCAGCTTTAACGAAATTGGACCCACCCAGTTTCTTTGATTCGCGTTGCAAAACCAACCAGTGTTTTTGTTGACAAGTAGTGATTACTCTGGCAAATATGTGCAGAATGTTTGGTACTTTGATTACATCTGCTGGTTGGGTACATGTAAATATCCGAAGGATAATGATAAAGAAAAACATTAGTTTCTTCTTATATGGTTCTGTGAGTACTCTATAAAATTGTTTCTATAATGTTTTCTAAGGATCCAGATAACACACTGATTCGAGAATTTATCAGAATTTATTTTAACGTAATAAGGGGGAGGGACTATTAAATGTTCAAAATTCATACAAAAAAGTCTTATACAAATGTAGGTGGACTGTGCTACATTGGCTTTAAGCTTAATTGGCTTGTTGGCTTGTACCTTTTAAGGGTTTTACAAGCACACGTTCACATTGTGTCTGTATTAATAAGTTACAGGTGCTTTACTTAGTGAACATTAGTATTCAACTCTGTAGGCCAGCTTAATGTAGGCTTTTAATATCAGCCGACGTTTATTAATGTCAGCGTCCTGCCCATACATGTACATCAGTATTTCATATTATTTAATTATGTGTACATGTACATTGTTAAAGATGGGGACGTCTCTAATGGTGCATGCAGTGAGTACAGAAGAAAATTACACATTACAAGTAATAGGATCTCAATGCGAATGTCTATTCCCAGACTGATATATTACCGCAATTGATTTTTCCCTGCTGTGTGTGTACACTGGTTAATTAATTGTTCTTAATTGTCAATTAAAGGGAACGTACACCATTGTTTTGTTTTTTAGAAGGAACACATGCATCAAAGAAAGAAATTGTTCAAAATATTTTGGAATGTGTGCTTACAAGTTTTCCGTAAATAAGCAGTGTCTCATGGCCACGTTACCTACATTTTCGTAAGTTCTCACTCTACTGCAAGAAAAGACAACATTTTGAATAGAATTGAAACACAGTTCTCCCCTGAACCTGAAAAACATAATATTGGACATAATTTCAGACAGAATTTAGAAATGTTCACAGTACAATTTAGAACTAGAGCCCAAATTCTGTGGCGACGGTGCAGAATTCTGTGGCAAGCAGTGCCATGAAATTGGGCAGAGTACTCACTTTATACAAAGTATAAATACAATATCTTTTAAATTTGTATCCTTTTGTTACTGATGGTCTGTATTGTTTTTGTATTCAGTTCTTAGTTTCCACAGTGAGGGAATATAAAAGTTTGATCTACACAATCTGTCTATCTATCTACCAAGCAGTTTAATCTTCCATTTAGAATCATCAGTTTGTTATTCCGTTAATCCGGAGGTGGCAGATTCAAATCCTGCTCTGGTATAATTTTGTTGTTTTTGTTCAACCCAAAGAGTCCTCTTCAGTTAAAATTGTCATGTATTCAAATCCCTGATTATTGTCAAACAGTCACAAGTTTATGATTTTTAGAAATTCATTTTGCAAAGACTTTTTGAGCATAATTTCATACTCGGATTTAAAGATAGAAATTACAAATAAAAATGTCAACTGTCATCACATGTTGTATGTTGACTCAATTATCACAGGAAACAAACTGGTGGATACATGATTTCTACAGAACACAAATTGAACAGAAGTAAACAGTTTTTTAAAAACATCACATTCGGAAATGCGTCATCGTGTTGATTATTAATGCATCTTTTTTCTATCTGAAAAATTCTAAGATGACATCTTTGTGTACATCTAGTGATGCACGTTTATGGTCACAAAGTCATCACGTTCATCCGTCATTGACGTTAATTCGCATTCCTTTTCCTCTCTCTGGGGGACTTCGTTTCTCTTAAGATTTCATTACCAGGAGTAACTTTTCATCCCCCAACTGCGGGAATTTTAATCACACCCGAAGCAGGGCGCTGGCTGGATACTTTATGTCTTGAAAAATATCTGGAAATGCTTTTATGCTCCCTGTGGGTAGACTTATCCTTCCTCCGGACCCCACCCCTCAAAAAGAGAAAAAAGGAAACCGAGTTTGGTAATGTGTTTGGCTCTTAGTCTATTTCAATTTAGACTAATTAATTTGTCTATAATCTGGATTAAGGTCGGGTCATGTAATTTTTTCTTATCTGTGTGCATTGGGTTTTGTCAATGTTCGATCTCGTTGTAGTTTCTGCACTCCACTTAATTGCTTTAAAGACAAAACAATAATATGATTTTAATCATTTATTCGCTCTCTTGTGTTTGTTCGATTTGTTAATTTATGTGCGCTGCCTCTCTGTTTGTCCTAGTTTTATCAGTTCTGAGAAATTCATGGATGATACTAGGGTCAATAGCTTACAGTTACAGTACATGTACAGGTATTTCAGGTCAGTAAAGATTGTAAAGATTGTACATAAACATGTAAGGCCATTTAACCTTCTTCCTGGCCTTCGCCAGTAATGGCTTTGTCTCCCCAATAGAAATTGAATGAAAAATACAAGTTCTGTTTTACTTTGGAGAAGTGGCCTTGTCCAAGCTTATGAGAACATTGACTTAAAAACCTGAATACATCTAGTATGACAAGTTGTGAATGATCAACAAATGAAAATAACAAAATATTTCACTACAGTATGTCTTTTGCCCGACTCAAACATAAGTTATTTTTGATCAATGATGATACGATGACAAGTTTTGTGTTATTTGTTCATGTGCATCGTAATTCATGTTTTTTCCCAGAGTCTCACCTGGCATACGCATTTCAGTCCCTGGCGTTATCAATTGGGCAAGTGTCAAAATTGAACAGGAAAAAAAAAAGTGCAAACCCCGGGGTGTGTTGCAGCTGTTATGACAAATGAGCTTTACATCATGTAAAATCCACCCAAACCCTGTAAAGTTTCCACTCTCAGATTCTTGTCTGCAGATCCAAAGCTGCGATTATTCCGGTGAACAGTCAGTGCAGCATTTCAGACTTCTTTACTTATTATAGATTGCTCTTTGACTGTGAAAGGATAGGGATTGGGGGGGGGGGAGGGGGCCTTAGAATGAACGAAAAAGGTTAGCCAGCATGTTTACACGATGTGCATCAAGTTTTTTTCCTTTTTTTTTCTCCATGAGGAGATTGTAAATTTCAATGGGAACATTTCAAGGGGCACCAAGGCAATGACCAGGCGCAACGGAGGCAATTACATGTACCTCTGTTGCGTCCAATTGCCATCCATGAAGCATCGGGCCTGGTAGGTCATTTACATGATTTCTAAATTGTCAGGCCCCACATCAAGCATGTTGGATCCATGTCTGTTCATTTGAAGGATTTGGCAGGGCTGTTTATTGCAGCCCATTCAGGTACTCTGAGCACTAGGCCAAATCTCTTCTATTACTACTCGACCTCCCGAAAGTTCACTTTATTGATCCAAGTAATAATAATAATAATAAAACAGCATTTGTAAGGTGCATTTTCCTGAAAACCATTCAAAGGCACCGGTCTAGAAGAAGCTTAAGTTAAGTTAAAGTATTTATCAAATTGTTGGGAAAGCAAGCGTGAACAAGTGTGTTTTTAGTTTCTGCTGGAATAGAGTGATCGTGTGCATTTGTCTGAGGTCTTCCGGAAGTGAATTCCAAAGTCTTGGTGCTATGTTGGAAAAAGCCCTATCCCCGTAACTGGCCAGGCGAGTTCGAGGAATATAAAGCATATTGCTGATATATCTCTCTCAGGCCTGGTCTTGTCTTACGGGGCGTCAACAGATTTGCTATGTAGGGTGGAGCTAAACCATGTAGTGCCTTGAATGTGAGTAGGACTATTTTGAATTTAATTCGCTGATTGACAGGTAGCCAGTGTAGTTTATAAAGTATGGGGTAATGTGGTCCAACACTCTAGTACCAGTTAGGAGGCGTGCTGCAGCATTGAATGGTATGGACTGAAGAAGATTTAGTGTGCTCTGGGGAAGACCAGCAAGTAGGCTGTTACAAAAGTCAAGTCTGGATGTAATGAAGGCGTGTATGAGCTGCTCTGCTGTAAGTGGATTCACATTTTAAAGCACATTGTCTTTTTTTCGCTCTCCAATCATGAACAAGTACATGATGCAACAGGGCTCGAATTTTGTGGGAAAATCCACAAGCCTGCAGGGCTTGTAGCTCAACATCTTTACTGGACCCAAATAGGTTTTACAAGACAAGATTCAAAATGAGTTGAAGAAGCAATAAGAGAAGATCTATCTCATTTGTCATGCAACTTTGATACTCTACCGAATTGAAAGATCAGATTCATTGTCAACATTTTTAAAGAAGACAATACACAATGAAGTATTACTGTTATTAATCAATTGAAAAACCCAAGACTACCAGGCTTGTCAGGTCGTGGTTTTACTGGCCCAATGCTAAAAAGTAAAAAGTACTGGCCTCGGGCCTGCGGTCCAATGTTGATTTCCGAGCCCTGATGCAACTTCTCAGCTGATCAGCTGGTTTCAAGCAGTATCAGGTCTGTCTTTTATCCACTTCCATGGCTTTCATTTTTGTGGTTTTTAAATTTATTCAAATGGAAGCTCACTGTTTACAATATTTTACTGTCAAATCTACACACAATGACTCAATGAAAATTCTGTATTTATGTCTGTGTGTGCATTGCACAGTTTTCTTCCTCTCTGTAGGGTAAGTCTGTTCAATCATGGAGGATTGCACACATGTACACATACATGTAGAAGTATCAAATAACAGCTTACTATTTTCAACACTTCATTAACTCATAACTGTGTGTAAGTGCTTCTGATGCTCACAGGGTGCTAATAAATAATTCCAAATGAATTGATGTTGAGTGTGGTAAGCTGCTAGTGTTGAGGTCCCTTGGCTTCCCCCCCCCCCCCCCCTAGTCACCCTTTCAGCAGATGCTCATTACCAATTGTCAACAGAACACCTGTGACCTCAAATCTGGATTGATGCTGAAAGAGAAAACACTACTGTATTAGATTAGTGTGCAGAAAGTAGGCCTACTGTACATGTGTACTATAGTGTACTGTAGATGGCTTACAAAACTGTAGATGTTAAACATATTGGAGTGCAATACACCATTTTATAGATGAGGAGGACACATTGACAGTACCTAGTGTCATTATAGTGGAGCAGATAGGGGAAATATATTTGGGGAATTGTTCCTTTGATTCATCTTGCATGATACAAGCTTGGAATTTGGTACACAGTCAGAGCATGGTCAGAGCATGGAGGTTTCTTCCTCCATGGTCAGAGTACATGTTGTACATGTATGTCATGAGAAAGGTATTAGCTATAGAGTAATTGTAGATTTGTCCTTTGTAAACAATGTACGTGGTATAACAAGCTATGGCAGCCATTTTGAAAATTGCTTGCTATTCTACATACGGTGTAAGGGCCACCTATATTTTTTTCAAAATTCAAATCTGCGATGGGCTCTATATGTAGCAACATTTCTTTCTCATAACATACTCTGACTGTGTCAAATTACATGCTTGTGTCACCAGAGGGACAATTTCATCACCTCCCTGCCAATTGCCTAAACCCATTTGAATAGTCTACAGGAAAGTGCACCAACAAATTATGCTTTATTTTACTAGTGTTACTTATAGACATAATAGAAGCAATGCTGAGGTACCTACACCCATGGAGCAATAATGCTGTACCAAAGTATGCACTACACATATGTAGGCCTACATCAAGTCTTGGTGTATAATGCCTCCTCAAGTGCATGCTATTTTTGGCACAATGAGTCTGTATCTGAACTTAAGCCATTCTCTCTTCGCACAGTATGTGTATTTATACAGGAGCATAGAGGGTCAGTGATCCAAGGGATGGCCCAGCCACCTGGGATCCTTCCCCCTGGGGTTGCAAGTCCTTTCTGAGTGTTACAAGATGCATGTCAAAATAGCCTTTAATGATTAGTTGCAAGGGAGTTTGAAGAACTGTATCACAGACACACTAGAAGTAATTGGATAACTAACGCTCACTTGTGCCCAGTATGCGAAAGTAATGTGATGCAGTGCATGTTCTAATTGACAATTCAGTTGCAAATGGATGTCATTATGGGACTAAAAATTCTCCAAAATTGATTATGTCCTACCATGGAGGAAGGAAGGTCCTACCATGATCCTACCTTGTCTGTGATAGTTGATGCAATCTGTAAATTGTCATGGGTAGTAAGTACTGTTTAACTATTGTACATTGTAACCAATCTTCTGTATGCAAATGTATGTATGTACATTATAACGTGTACATTGTGCAAATGATGTATTTTCACATGTCCGCCATTGGTTTTTTAATGAATTCTACTGTATTGAAGAGATATGCCTTGAGATGGCGCTTGAAATTGAATAAAGAATTATGTTGACTGAAGCTCTGCAAAACTGGGCTTGTTCAAGAACGTCTTCTATTTTTGTCAGTGAGTTACCTCAGTGGTTTACTTGTAGACCATGTTACACCATTATACATAACACATTATACATAACATTGGAAGTGCAAACTCTGTGCTCCAGCTTGCTCATGTAATTTGCATCACGTTTGGTTCTCGTCACGGCACGTGGCGTCGAGTGCTTTCCCCATGATGTCCTGTGGCAGGCAAGCCAAACTTGTTACCCCTCTTCGTGCAATGATATTCATGAAGGTTCTCACATGTGTTTGTGTCACAAAGGCTAGCAATTTAACATTAATTGCAGGTATGCAGCAGAGCTGTCAAATCTCCCTGATTTTGCAGAAAATTCACTGAAAATAATTTATTCTTTAGAAAATAGAAAAGACAGATTGCACAACATTCCTGAAATGACATTTGAAACTGCTAGAAATTTAATTGAATAACATGTAATGTATTTGACACATATGGTCAGCTTGTTTGTCAACCTGACACCCCTTGCCAATAATTGCATGGTTATGATAATTCACTTCTCTAGTGTACATGTACATGAGAAATTTCAGACTTACATGTATCTGAATTCAGACTTTGTTTATGTCTGCCTGGTGAAAAAAAGTAGCTGGTGTTTTCTTCAGACAGATCTGCCTGTCTAGTGCCGAGGATACTGTTCCTAAAGCTCCTAACCCTGGAAGTTACCAAAAGGTGGAAATGCCAATATTTCAACATACCTCCTTAAATTTGGATCCTAGTTTCAGACATTTTTGTCAGCAACAAAATGAACATTATTAGGAGAACAGCGAGGAGCGGTGACAGAAAACTTCTGAAGTAACATTTAATACTCAGAGCTAACGTAGGCCTATTGTATTTTAAATATTACTCAATGTATTTTTCAACGTACTCTTATCGAGAATCACATACTAAGGATACCTTGGTAAAGAGAGAGAACAATATTTGATAAACAACAAAGTCTAATCACACCCTTTTTTCTCTGAGGCACTTTCTTGCATCTTCTCCTGCATGAAGTCAAAGTAAATTTGTCTTAACATTTTGCAAAGAGTCACCTGCTTTCAGTCTCAGCAAAAGGAACTTGATCAGATAAGTGGTGACTTTCGGCCACGCTTGAGAAGCAAATCCTGGCATGACCGATTTAACAATTCACACTGATCTTAATCAAATCAAAAGGAGGATCATTTTGGCAGTCAGGTTTGTCAACTACTGTCTCTCTCTCAGTCTCGCTCCCTCTCTCTCTCTCTCTCTCTTAACTGAATAGTACTGATTGCAGTCTCACTGTCAAGGTTACGTACACATGGTAAATTTGCTGCGTGGCTTTGTCCTTGGTGTTGACTGAATATTGATTATGTGTGTATGGGGGAGAATTTACGCTTGTTATTGTAAACGGAGAAGATGGTTGCCCCTGAGAGAAGATAAGATACCAATGAAGCTCTGTTAAGATTCAGTCTGTTATTTAAAAACACTGTCATTGTCAGTTTATTTTGGATGGGTTGGCTAATTGAATTACTGGAATGGAGCAGAAAAGATAGCAAGAAGAAGGGGAAAACTTATACGAGTTAAGAGCAGGTCTGATGCTTTGTTCTTGAAAGGGCAATGGCACTAAAGCGTTTTTTCCTTTGTAAAGGCACCTCTATGTGGAAAATGTAAATTTCTATTGGAATGATTCAAGGAGCACTAAGGCAATGACCAAGGCCCAATTTCATGGCTCTGCTTACCGTAAGCAAAGAATCGGCGCTTACGGAAGCCGGGAAATCCTCGCTTAGGTCAAGCGTATTTCACGGGTAAGCAGGGAATTTTTGCTTGTGCGCTTGCGTAGTCCACGTTACTAGGCATTCTACGCTTACACAGCTAGCCACAGCTAGCGCAGAAATTTGGCGCTTGCTCGGTAAGCGAAGAATGGTGATCGCAAGCGCATAATTCAGCGGTAAGCAGAGCCATGAAATTGGGCCCAGGAGGAATAGAGGCCTTCATTGCCTCCAAAGAAATATTAGGACTGAATGAGAATGAAAATCTCATATGAATTTAATCAAGACACACAGGCTGTCCTTAAAAATCATGGCAAAGTGTAGACCCGTCAATTTGGATTGATGGGTTGAGTCTTAATGTTCCATTACCCACATGGGCCCCGTTGGTAGACAGTTCCTTAATGGATTTTTTCTATTGTCACTATCAAATTTGCTCTCAGACAGCTAGCATTTAACATTAACTATATGTAACCCCCAAATGCAATGCATTATTGAGGTGATCTTGGCTTCAGCTGTCACTGTTTTACTTCTGTACTCAGTATTTTATTCCTTGTTGGTTATATCATGTATACCCTTTTACATAGTCAGCCTATAGTTTGGGGTTAAACAAAGAC
Organism: Leptasterias polaris; assembly: GCA_037783415.1. NCBI lineage: Eukaryota > Metazoa > Echinodermata > Asteroidea > Forcipulatida > Asteriidae > Leptasterias > Leptasterias polaris. Next base: position 68,168 of record JAZGTN010000255.1, read on the forward strand.
AAATTGACTAGAGAGGGATTTGAACCACTGACCTTCGGATTAACATGCCGGTTTTCTACCAACTGAGCTATCAAGCCCTAGTTGGCAGTCTCCTTATTAAGTCAAATTTACAAAGTCGGTTTCCTTTTTGATTTTACTTATAAGTATTTATATTATACACTTTCAAATTGTTTGTTTCTTTATTTAAATTGGCATCACATATCAGTCTCTATAAAATAATATTGTGATTGTACCTCACAATTATGAGAGGAATTCTTGGAAATGAAAACAACTTTCAGTATTTTGATGTTGTTGGGGGTGGGGTGGGTGTGGGGTGGACAAATGAGAATGTTTTTGTTTATCGATAGTTGTATTATTTTACTCCTACATGTATGTAGTATTTAAAGCAGAGTTATTTGGGAATGTCAAAAGACAGTGTTATCATTACAATGTTGTATTTCTGCAATAAATTCCCTTTTTGAAAGGTTAGCAGATAACGTATTAAGGTTATGGAATGCAAACACTAAACCAAAACAAAAATGGTTTCTGGACCAACCTCAACTTCCACAATTTTGTGCGTGTAATGTTTTTAGTTGTTATCCCATCCGGTAACTGCTGATACTTACATTACAGTTGTAGTAATCATCATTTCCTCCTTTACATACCAAGAAATACTGTAATGATGTTATGTATGGCAAAGACTAATTCACATACCAGTGGTTTTTAATAGTGCCCCTCCCCAATAAAGCAGAAAATGTGGTTATTTTTTAATGTGAAATATGTTGAAAGTGAAGGCAGTACAAAAGGTTAGCAATAATTATTTCATGCAGTAACTCCTACCCATGTATGACATTCATTGTAAACCATGATTTATAAACCGTGTTTTATGGTGCTTCAATTTTCACGGTTTATAAACCATGTTTTATGATTTTTCAATTTTCTTGATTTATATTATGTAGTTCACCATAGATACTACATTTACTACATAATTAGAACTGCATGAAAAAGCAGCAATATGTTTTTTCCTTACTTTATTCTAACACATGTTGTTTACACCAAAATTGCTTGTACATGTACATGTAGATTAATATTTTCACATGCATTATGGAGGCATGGCTGTAGACATTTCAAGTCTTTCTAAAGCCTGATACTTTGTTCCTGTATGGGGCATGGCAGTTTATATTCTTTGTGGAAGGCACCTCTTTGGGGGAAATTAAAATTTCTGCTGTAGCATTTCAAGGGGCACCAAGGCTACATGTATATCCAGAGGCATGAAGTTGCCTCCATTGTCCCCTTGATGTATCAGACTTGCTGCCTAAAATGCTCACACATTGTCAGTTTTTATGTCTGAATACACATGGGGGCAGTTTCATGTTTAGTCTGGCATTGTTTCCATAGCAATACTCAAGAGTGATGCATTTAGAATGGATCACATTTTGAATGGGAAGCAGATCATTTTATTCAGTTGGTCACAGTAAACGCCTAATATGACCTTTTGGTTTTTCTAAATCAAACATGGCAAGTAGCTAAAATACTATATTGGGGGACAGTCAATTGGGGACAATTGGTACTATACCAAAAGCCACAAAATGGAGACATTTAGAGATATCCTGCTGAGGCCTCCATCCTGCAGTGGATCAATAGTTGCTGAAAAAAATCACAATAAAAACAACCTTCAATTTAAGAATGGCACAGTTTAGAATGGAGGTGGTAATGTTTATGATATACATATGTACATGTAAACCTTCACACTGGATATTGTTATCCACATCCAGTAACCCAGATTTAAAGTGCTTTAAAAAAATGTGGCCATGAAGAACTGTGCCTGGTTTAATGCTGTAACAACAAAACCTTACAAACACAAATTCCAACCGGGTTCTCAATTCAGCATTGCCTTGAATCTCCATCTTAACATATAAACCTTGCTTTCCAATACAACCACTTACACTAAATGAAAAGCTAGTAACCTTACTTATTGTTGTTAATGGTCACAATTGAGGCCAATCACTCTCAACCATGTACATGCCGTACCATAATTATCACCCTGGAGCTGCTTCAGGGAAAGTAATTTCCTCTACATGGAAAGCAATTTTCCTCGTACCCAGTACTTCCCAATAGTTTCCTGAATTGAATGTCCCTTTTCCGTTATCATGTCATAGTCTTCAGATTTCTAAGTGTTCCAGTCGAGTTTTTTCGGTGTTGTAGATCCCGGACTGTCCTCGAGTCTAGAGACAAAAAGTGTTTCTGTTGTCGTCGTGCGGTAGGGCAAACCTGCACCTTATGTTCCGTGACATTCGCGGACGCGAAACGTGAGAAGGGTTGAGATCTGTACGCAGGGCACGGGTCGGAGTTAAAGCACAGTGACCGGGGTAAATCAATTTGTACTGGAGTGCACATGTATGCGTCAGGTTGCGCTAGGCAATGCACGAGCCTTTGTGGAACCTGGATGCAAATCGTGTATTGCCCATCGACACCTATTATAATCATTTGGAGGATGGGATGAGAGAGGCTTGGTTGGGGAGAGTGAATTGGGGAAGCAATTAGTCATGCATAGAATTTGTAGCCTGTACCACTATATGTGACCCGCTCTATCGAAATGAGGAATGTCTCGGAAATCACGTTTTTCTGTACGTGTAATTCACCATTCAAAAGTTGTTGAAAATCAAAAATCAAGAAAAAAACTACAAAACCGATTTTGTGATTTCGGTGGTATTAGGTTAAACAAAACTTGATCTTTCTTGTCGTGGTCTTACCTTTGTTTGAAAAGATGAATAAATCCACAAAAAGTACGTTTTCTGGAGCATGTTTGTATGCATAGCTACCTAGCTAGCTGTTTGTTTGTTAATAACGATTATCTAAATAAACATGTCGTAAAATAATGGAAGTGGCTTTGTCTTGTAGACTTTCTTCATTGCCCGATAACTTCGGACTTGAATAAGCTAAGGAAATAATAATGGTATTGCTGGAAAGCCAGTGAGTTACTTGTTAACATGGTATGCATAACTCAATTTCCAAAATTTCCGAGACATTCCTCAATTCGATAGAGCAGGTCACATATTGTAATTGAAAGGCAGGGTATACTTTTGGTAAATTTGGTTAAAAACCATTATTCTTACTTTGGTGTATCCAATTCCAAACATGCATAGAATAACAAACCTGTAACAATTTGGGTTCAATGGGTCTTTGAAGTTTAAAGCAAATAAGAAAAAGAAAAGAAATAACACCCTTGTTGCATAGAATTGTGTGCTTTTAGATGCCTTAGAAAGGCTTCATGCCTGAAGCCTACATGTATCTCAGATTGACATTTTTGGTGAAAAATTACCTCTTTCTTTAAAACTGCATTACTTCGAAGGGTGTCGTTTCTAACAATGTTTTATTAGTGGGCTTAACGAATATTACCTTTCCTGTAGTCCACTGTGTTAACAGTGGTTGGTCTTGAGACAATGTACGATTTCTGACAGAAATTTATTTTCTTGACTAAGTGTTCTGTGAGTGCATTTTATGTCAGGACAACACAGCACTTGTATTCAATGGTTACATCATGTTTACATGACTGACTATGAAAAGCACTACAAAGGAATAATAACAAATGGAATTTAATGAGGCTGTTAAACCCTTGTGTTCACTAAAATGTTTTGAGTGGCAGTGAAAGGAATTTACTTAGTATGTGGCCTTCGTTTAATGACAGTAGGCTCAGACTGCTAGAACTATGTATTCATACAAAGCTCTGAGGTTTCGCAAATGGTTGTGCATTTAAATTTGTTTAGAACTACAGACATTATTATTTTTTCTTGAACAATTTATTATTGGTTTTTTTTATGACTTACGAAACGGGTTACAAAACTAACTTTGTGTAGCAAGGTTATGTTTACATATTGTAAGAACATTTACATATATTCGGAATGGAAGGCAGTACAATGCCTTTGTAGCATGTGATGTACTGTACACTGAATGTTGGGAACAAACACTAGACTGCCCGACTTGTTCAAGAGTTACATCTGTAGGTTAAGCCTCAGTCACACCAAACTAGTTCTCAAAACGTCCGAACCCGTCCTAAAAAAATTGTAAAAGGGGTTGTGGTCTGGCTAGAACATATAGCTTTGGCCGGATAATGTCTATAATGTGACCCATCCATCTCGTCTTTATCCCGTCTGCAGTCCATTTATATCAAATTCAGATCGAAAATTGCCCGTTCACCTCAGTCCAAGCCCGTCTGTAGTCAGTTTAAACCGGTTCGTAACTAGTTCTACATGTACTTGTACTTCATCCAAGTACGTCAATTCCGTTCGTAGTACGTCCATCTCGTTTGAAGTACGTTGCCACTCCGTCTAATTACAGGACGGGATGGTCGCCCGAAAATTTTGAGCAGGCTCAAAGTTCTGGAGCACCATTCCTGATCAAACCCGTCCGAGCCTGTCCATGAAGTTGGTAAACAGACCGTAAAAGGTTGCTACTACGTCCACTCTGTTTGCACACAGTTTAAGCCTGTTCAGCTAAATTTTTCAGAACGTAGTGAGAACGAGTTGGGTGTGATGGGGCCTTTACTGGCCCAAGTGTAAAAATGACTGCACTTGGGACTGATGTTCCAGTGGGTATTTTGAGCCTTGTTTTTGCCCATGGCATTTTTGGCAGCAGGTGGTACTTTTATAAACAAGTGATATCAATGTCATAGGTCATGTCATCGGGTCAAACAGTTTGGGTCTTGAGTTACTTTTATGATGTCAGATTTTGATAGAGTGATGAAGGCTTCCTATTCTGTGACATAAAAGAACACCTACATAATGTACTAGTGTACATAGAAAATTGAATTTAAAGAAAATTATCGGTGGACTTTAGCACTTTCACTGGACTAGGAATACTTTCACTGGACTAGGAATACTTTCACTGGACTAGGAATACTTTCACTGGACTAGGAATACTTTCACTGGACTAGGAATACTTTCACTGGACTAGGAATACTTTCACTGGACTAGGAATACTTTTTACATAATTTGCTGAACTGGGTGGAGATTTATCATTCATTCATTTCATTTCATGTATTAATTTCACAGATAAAAACATCACAATTACATCATCAAAATATGATATGAACTGTATAGTTTTAAAACTGTATACACATGCAATACATGTACATGCATTAGCACGCCATGCAAGTTTACCTGAGTTTTCCTCGCCACATATAAAAAAAAAATCTAAATAAAGTATCAGCTAATTATTAAAAAAACTAGTTAGTAGCCTCATAGCCTGATGCTTCGTCCCTACCAGAGTCTTTCTCGATAGCCTCCAAGAAAGACTCTGCTAGGGTCGAAATGTCAGGCCACTAATTCTTTTTTTTTGCACAGTAGGTCCTTTTGGTTGTTAATCATTTTGCAAAGGCTAATTCTATTTTCTAATTATCCATTATGCAGAAATGTTTTTACCATCACTAAAAATAGTTAATGGCTTTTCATGTACAACTGCAGGGAGGGTATGTAATTTACACGCGTCCCATTGAGTAGATTTCTTGACGTACTTTACATAATGTATGTAGTAAATTGAAGTGGTTACATGTATGTCCGACCCATATTGGAAGTCACCAGTGTCAGACTGTCAGGGGGTATTGTGTAAACATGGATGATGAATATTGTGAATTACCAAATGTGTGTTAGGAATGCAGAATGATCTCCCTTAAAAATTGGTTAGAGTAAAAATATTAATGTTCATAGATTCACGCATTAACTTACATGGTATAAAGATGGTCATGGTAGTAAAACTCCCTTTCACATTGTTTTGCTTGAAATGAGTAAAACAATTAGTTTTGATCTCGCGAGTCAAAAACTTGATGTTTGAAAACTGTGAAAACATTAGGTTTTTCCCCACTTTTTCCTTTGTGATTCCAATGACTGATTGGACTTGAACTTTGACAGGTTTGTTATTTCATGTATATGTTGGGTCACATCAAGTGTGGATGCTGGTCTTTGACAATTACCAATGTTACACTTGTGTTTACCCTTGGTTTTGGAAGAGTACAAATAATTCCTAGCCTCACATCATTCACACAACCTATGATATTTCCTCAAATGAAATGGTCACGTATAAAAGTGAAAACAACTGAAATTCCCAGCAGTAGCTCTGTGGACCTTCATGTTGGGCTTTATTTTTATTGAACCAGTCGAAAGTACACTGTACACTGCCAGTGCAAATGGTGGCCATTGTGTGGCCCTCTAATGCTATTTCACTCACCAGTAATTCAGACGGAAATATATCTCTGGAGAATTGGTGCTAGCAAAATCTGGCATGAACTCTGGATGATTAAACACTCAGTCTAATGACATAATTGAAAATAATAATTAGAAAAAAACATACATATTACCAATCATGAAAGTTTTGACTTCAAAGTGCACTTGTTTGAACCAGGGATTAGTTTTTTTGATGTAAATTGGAATTCTTCAAAATACTTATGATGGATTTCACTAATGGGGAGGGGGGGATGGAAGAGGCATTTCCTCAATTGGAACTGTCATCAACTGATTTAAAGACCACAGATGTTGGATGAGACCAGACAAATTAATATGGAAAATGTTTTGCAAATGACCAATTAATCTTTTAGAAGGCATTTTTTTAAAAGGGGTCATGTCTTTTAGTTGTTTTTAAGGGGGAGTACTATGTGTACTAAGTGATGAGGCTTACATTTGTCTGTGAGAACTTACATGTACATGTATAGCTGTTTGGGCACAATGTTAGTTCTGAGATTATTTTACTGAGATGATGTTTTTAATAATGAAGCTACATGTACCTGTGTAAACCATTAAATGTGTGCTCTGTGTTTTGAAGGAAATAAAGTGACCAAAGGCTTAGGCCAGGTAAAAAGCAAAATAAGTTTCTCGTCTAGGTTTAACTTAAAAAGGAAGGAGGATGCCCTTTTTGAAAAATTTGTTTGTGTCAAAGATGACAATTCTGTGGAACATGTACATCGCAAAATTTGATGTGAAATTTTTTATTTGTATACTTTAGACAAAAATATTGAGGCATCTATGAAAAAGGAAGGGGGCATGGACGAGAAACAAGTTTATTTGTACCTTCTAGAAGAAATAGAACCATCATGTCTGTAGTCTAGTCCTTGGTGCAATGAATAGGCAGCTGTTGATTGTTGTGATTTAATGAATAGTTGGATGTATTGTCAGCGATTACGTCACCCACCCACCAATGTGCCTCACTGTACATGTAGCCCATTACAGTTACTTGCACTGTTGCAGGGAAGTTCATACCTTTTGTCATTTTTATTGTAAAAAGCCATGTTGATGGCTTCCAATGTCTGATCTTCAAAAAAATGGGAAAAAACCAAAACAACAACCCCAGAATGAACAAAATAAAGAGAGCTACAAAATACACTCTTTACTTGTACATGTAGACAGTCAAGATAACATCTCAAAGGTGAAAAGCAATATTAAGAACTGAAATTTTAAGCAGGTGCTAGCAAATTCACTCCTGTTTGTTTTAATATGGTAAGACCTTGTGTAGACTCTGTGGAGTGTTTGTTAATGCTCTTGTCTGGTCTCAGTTGGTTGCTCAATGATTGGACAGCTAGACCATGTAACCTTTGTTTACAAATAGAGTGACCTTATACATTCTAGGGCCTTTTTGGCAGGCAAGGTACTACACTGGTCATGAACAGTTTTACAGTTTTAGCGATAAAAATCAGACTTATAAAAACTAACAAATATGTTATTTGAAAACCAATTGAAAACGTATTTTTTTTTTCTCTTTGAAATCTGAACCTTGTTTGCTGTTTACTTTTTAAATTGTTTCTGGGCGATATTTTTTGTATTAGTCACCCATTGAAGGCCACTGACTTCAATTTAATGAGAGAAACTACATACCTCACTGATCTTCCTATTTGGCCTAATATAAGACCTGTACAATCAAATCATCACTCTCAACAACTTGTATTAACATTCCAGATACATACAAGGCAAGAGATGGATCAAACTTTTTTGGGCTTAAAGCTCCCCAGGATTGTAAATTAATGAAAAAATTAACAAAACTTAACAAAATAAGACAGTAAAATTACTCAAAATATAGATCATCAGCCATCACAGGGTTTGAAATTCCTTGCATCATGATGGACCCTGTGTGTGTTTTTTGTTTGTTTAACCTTTCAACATAAAATTTCACTTACATGTACACACCCTGAATTTTTTTGTTACACACCCTGTTTCACTGAACCTTGGTTCCTTGAAGGTCCTTGTAATATTTCATGTTCTCCAGGGGTTACCAAAAGGAAAAAATACCATCATTGCAACGACCCTGCTTAAATTTTCACTCCTAAGTTCAGACCTTTTTGTCAGCAATGACTCTCAGCCCTGGTTGTTAATTGTTTAGTCGCTGCACCTTTAAGTATTGGGTGTACATGTACTTTGAGAGTCAACTTTTCACTGTGGATGGGTGTCTGTCTGCTGGTATTGTTCAGCTAGACTCAACAGCCACCTTGAACAAATATTAGGCAGAATGGTATGGTATGCCCTAAACAATGCTGTAAAAGGGTGAAAAAAATACTGAGGTCATTGTCTCTGAATGTGGAGAGTACTACCACAGGTACCCAGCAATGGGAGCATGAAAGGTGTTGACGTACTGGGTGGATTGTTACTTGCATACCTGCCAGCTGTCCCATTATTGTCCAGGAGTCTGTTCCGATTGCCAATATTGACAAAATAGGTAGACCACCAGCATAGGGCTAGATAGCTGAGTTGGTAGAGCATCTTCACATTAGTTTGGAGGTTGTTGTTTAAAATCCTGCTTCAGTTAATTTTTCTTTGTTCAACCCCCAAATCATAAAAAAAAAAAATAATAAAAACAACAACAACAAATGGCAGTTTGAAATCAGACCATAGAGCAAGATGGTCAGACACCATCTGAAAGTACATGAATGTGCTAAATGTACATCAGGGTATCCTTCACAATGCAGAGTTTGTTGTCAGCTGCTTGCATGTCTGAATTAGTGCCAATCCTGGACCCTTCCAGGAGGCTTGTATTGGCACCTGGACCCTGCGTGGACAATTTGTATGCACTGCTTGGACAATTTGTATGCACCTGTGGCCCTGCTGTGTGTCCCTTTCCCCAGATTTAAAATGTTGGCAGGTATGTTCTTGTCGTAAACAAACAAATGCAGTTGGGTTTCGGAAGGGTACAACACATTATGTTGATTTCAGCCCTCATTATTTAAAATGTTGAGAACATTCTAAAACAACCTGTTATGAATTTTAGTCTGGAGGTCGCAGGTTCAGGTCCCGCTGTAGTCAATTTATCTTTGTTCAACCCAAAATTTCTTAAAGCATGGAACACACCATTTATTTATTGATCTATTTAGACAGGGTAGCCTTATCAGTATTACAACTGCTATCCTTAAGGGCCCTGTGTACAAGCAGTCAAAAGTGAAAATAACTAGAAATAGTAAAATACAGAGCGATAAGAAAATCTATGAATCAAAACAGAAAACTGAGTGTAAAACAAAATCAAAAATCTTATAAGGTTGAATGAAAAGTTACAAATACATGTATGTTAAACACATCACAAAAGCAGGGTGCATGAAAATTAAAACATGAACCAAACAATGTACATTGTACCATTGCTCATTCGTACAAAGCAAACTGTTGAGAAAATCCCCCGAGTGATGTATTTCAATGTAACATGAGTTGATGCAGCTCATCAAATGTAATAACTACATGTAGCAACTGACTCCTTGTCTCAGTGTCAAATCTAGTCTTGTATTCTCATTAGGCAGTCACTAAGGTAGACATTTGATGCTGGCTGGGCACATGCCACAGTGACATTGTCCATGAGGGTTGTCTCTTCAAATGAAGATGTGCAGAACATGTGCATACCTGAATCTACAGTGGATATTTTTTGGAGTATCGTAAAATTGAGGGGATGGCAAAATGAAGATAAAATGTAGAAGGGCTTCAAGTTCGGTGCTTCATCTTCATTGAATGTCAAATTCTAATATTTTTTGGTGTTGGCAACATTTAGACTCACTTTAAAATGCCTTTTCATTTCACAGTTGATTAGGAATGGAATACATGTGTGATGTAGCGCATGACCTACTCTTGAAAGACAGTACAAAGTTGTAGGATAACATACACATGATTTACACATGTCTTCAGTCCCAAAATAACTTGAGTGATTGCATCTGTAAGGTTTGAGTTTCGAAAGAGAGAGAGAGATTCCACCAAATTTAGAACAAATTATAATGTTCATTTCTGAAGATACATGCCAAGAAAGGCAAAAACAGGGCATAATTTCATGGCTCTGCTTACCGTCAGTAAAGAGTCGGCGCTTACGGAGGCAAGGAATTCCTCACTTACGTTAAGCGTGTTTCTAAGGTTAGCAGGGAATTTATTTTGTGCGCCTGTGTACTTTGCGTTACTTGTCATTCTCTGCTTATACAGCTGGTGCAGAAATAGAAGCTTGTCGAAGAATGGTGATTGCAAGCGCAGAATTCGGCGGTAAGCAAAGCCATGAAATTGGGTCGCCCTGTTGGGTACTAACCCTATTACTTCCCTAGGCCCACTTGCCCACAGGTGACCTCAATCTGCCAACATCCTCCACTCCTACTGTATGTCACTCCACCCCAACATGTATGGAATGCCTGACCTAGTGATAAGCAGACAGCTCTCAGTCCTTCTGAATCCTTCATTTCGGCAAAAATAATGTGGGACTTTCGGGACGCTAGGTGGCAGCAGACTTACCAGGTAAATCCATTGTTCTGGGTAATGTGCGCATGCTCAGAACTTTGGAAATTTACCTGGTAAGTCTGCTGCCACCTAGCGTTCCAAAGTCTCCTATTGAAGGATTCCGGAGGGTAAGGTTTTTTTAATGTAAACCTTCAACTGTATCAAGTGTCATGTTGAACTATTCATTTATTTTGAGACCTTTTTTTGTTTTTCTTCTTTCTTTTTTATCAGATCCCAACTGCCGGCTACCCCTGGGTATGGAGTCAGGAGCTATTCTTGATGGTCAGATTTCAGCCACATCATGGGTTCATGTTCTTGAAGGCCCAAGGTACGCCAGACTACATAATAGAGATGGTAAGTTTGGTGGATGGGATTGAGAACATTGATGAATGGTGTGGAACTGTTAAAATTCTTGATGGACTTAGTATGTGAAAATGTAACAAACATTAATAACAACCAGACATTTTTAGAAACAAAATAAGGGTGTTCGGTGTAGATATGTCAGAGTTAGCAGACCTTGTGTTTTCAAAGAATTTTTTTTAAAAACATGTCTTTATACGAAATATTGATGTACTTCTATAGAATTTTTAGAATGGTGGCTCTAATTAAGAAACTTTGATTAAATCAAAAAGTGATGACGTCATTATGAACAATTACAAGTTGTACATGTATAGCGCCTTACATCTAAAGCAACCCCAAAGCGCTTAACAAGGAAGGAAAAATGGACTGATTAAAGAAATTTAAAGTACTAAAAGCACAATCATGATACAACAAGAAGCACTACACATACATGTACATTCTAAAATATGGAATACAGTCATCGGTACTTAAACAAAGCATGTTTTTGAGTACTATTGTACTTGAAGTCTTCTTGAACAAACATGTATTTCATGTGGATTTTCCATGGAACAATATTCAGTGTGAATGGATAACTATCATTATTATTTATAGCCAAGAACCTGAGAAAACATGTACAGTTGACTCTCATTCTGACAAGGTTGCCGGGAATGGACAAATTATCTCTTCATAACAGGAAGGTTGTTATAAAAGGACAGCAAAACAAAGAAACACAAAGTAGAAATTGAGATTCAGGACTTCAGAATTTGCTCTTATAGGCCTAAGCGCAACCTCTTTTATTAGAGTGCTTTTTATAACATGAGTTGACTGTACTACATTTTAAGCAAGACATGTATCTGTCGATTGAAAGACTAATTTGTTTTATAGGTTTTTTAATTGGTTGTACTGCAAAGTATACAAACTTAGTAAGTAGAGGTTGGCTCATTGGTTTTGTCCCTCTGCCTTTTACCTCTTTGGACTCTGGTTCGAATCCCACCTTAGACCGGAGCCGTGCATGTAGATTGGGTTTTCAGTCCCTACCTGATTGTGTGGGTTTTCCCCCATTTGGATTTTCCTCTTGCATCTAAAACTGAACATTTCTTCATCATCTCCTAATCATCCTGTTATTGGCGTAAATTGTGCTGCTGGATGTGTAATGAAATAAATAAATAAAACTGCTTACTGTCCCCACAGGGGTAGTTACCTAGATTGCACTGTTTTTTTTAATCAAATGGCATAACAAAAAACAAAAAAACTTCTAAATCTGAGAATGAGGTTGACGTTTTGAGACAAGTTGTCCCATCTGTCTCTGATGTAGAGAATGATAATGAAGAATTCAAGAGCTCATTGGCAATGGTATGACTTTGTTTGTTTGCAGGTGGCGGAGGGTGGACAGCGGGCACCAGTGACCTGGAGCAGTATCTGACCATTGACCTAGGGAACGTTGCAGATGTTACCGGTGTGGCCACGCAGGGTCGTTACGGCACGGACGACTACGTTCAGGAATACAAGGTGATGTTAAGCATTGACGGCAGCGATTGGACAACTTACAGCGATGATCAAGTGACTGATAAGGTAAATTCCGCAGCTGTCTGCACTACTAAGTGTTTAAGCTGTTGTTGCCAGATATCGTGTCGACATGCCAATATTTTCCCTGCTAGAGTTTGGGTGATGTTCATTTTGTATTTTGGTTTGATAGAGCTGCTTAAACACAAAAACTGGCTGAGCACAACAAAATTGTGCATAACCAGAATAAGGTTACCAGCCAAAATATCATGTCACATTTACAATCTGTGACTGGTATCCTGCTTAATTTTGCTTAGCAAAAAGTTTGTAAGCATACTACTCTGCTTAATAAGCAGCTTTCTGAAATTTTGCCTACAATGTAGGTCCTAATTTTATAGAGTTGCTTAAGCAGAACCAACATATTGCTTGAACAAATATCTGCCGAGGAAAAAATAACCGGAGCCAGTTGCAAACAATGCACATGTACAATGTACAACACCGCATTTCTGCAGGTAATCTGTGTTTTGGGGTGTTTTTTTTGTAAGCAAAAAATTTTCTTGTGCATCTGTAATTTTTTGTCTGTGTATTTTAAGCAGCTCTATGAAATTGAGCCCTAAGGTTTTGGTGTTGAGTTACACTGGTACACGTTCCATATGCTGTAGAATCCTGTTACATTGTATTTTGTACATTATAAATTTGTGGGGCAGGATCCCGGTTAAAATGCCAGGAGTCAGGATTCCGTGTGAGTGTGTGTGTGCATCAGGTTGATATACTGCAAGATGAAAGCTTTGTTATCCACTGGTACATGTACATGTAAATAGTCCATTGAAAGAAGAGCGGACTACTTTTATTTGTAGAATATAATGTGTGCGTGTAATTTGCATTAATTTAGGACTTACGAATAGTGAAGCTAAGCTAGTGTATCAGGACGGTTCGCCCAAAAGACTATTAAGTTTTAGGTTTTAAGGTAGGGGTCATCACTTGGTTTTTGTCAATTTAGTGCTGATTTACTGGCAAAGTTTTCAAGAAAGTGGCAATAAAAGTGCGTCTACGTCTATTTTTCTAAGCGTTAAAACGGAATTTTTAACCTCTGGTTAACTGTTTAACCAGTTATACCTGTGCGTGTAGTTCTAGACATCCCGTATATTGGAATATTATTGAATTATTTTGTTCATTATACACCTCTGCACATGGTTCACAAACGTGACCGTGAATCTGTCCGCAAGGGCACTTTACATAGTACCAGCCATTTCCCTAAGTGCTTGATGGATATTCATGAACTAATTTGCATGAAGCGGCTTCTATGACCAATGCCTGCCAGGGTTATTCATCAGACTGAGTGATGCACCAATCAGTAGCTCATCAGTAATTGACTAGGTACAATGTGCATTGTAGGTACAATGTACACGTAGTTCCAGTCCTGTATGTCTAACAAATATTTAATAGGACTCTACATGTTTCCCTCGGGGCAGTGGAATGGCCACTCGGTCGTTGAACTTGCTATATGAATACATGTACATACAAATGTACTAATGAGTAAAAAATACATCCAGCATGCTGAGGATGTTCTGACAATGTGAATACTGTTCATTTATTTATTTCATTACACCTCCAACAGCACAAGCGCCAATAACAGGATGAATTGAAAAAATGCAGGCTTGATGCGTCATGTTTGAAAGGGCAAGGACACCAAGGCATTTTCTCCTTTGTAAAGAGGGCATCCCTCTATGAGGAAATTGTAAATTGTTAGTGGAATGTTTCAAGGGGCATCGAGGCAATGACCAGTAGGACATTGCCTCCGTGAAGCGTCAGACCAGGAAAGCGTCAGACCAGGAAACAAGAATACATTTTCAGTTTTAGATGTGTATAGGAAAACCCTAAATAGGGGGAGGACCCACGCAATTATTTAAGTACTGAAAACCCGGTCCACATGCGAGGTTCCATTCTGAGGCAGGATTCGAACCCGTCTGAGGCAGGATTCGAACCCGTCTGAGGCAGGATTCGAACCCGTCTGAGGCAGGATTCACCGACCTGAGGCAGGATTCGAACCCGTCTGAGGCAGGATTCGAACCCGTCTGAGGCAGGATTCGAACCCGTCTGAGGCAGGATTCGAACCCGTCTGAGGCAGGATCCACCGACCTGATCTCCTTACAATACATCTATTTCATCAGCGGAATGGGTTCATTCTGAGTTTACACTGTACATGTTGTATGCTTGGTCTGATTTTATAAAGTGATAGTACAATGAGTGAATTATTACAATGTAAGCAGATCGTGATGTTACAAACCAAATGTCAATGATGATTGTGATCATTTACATGATTTATCTCTAAAGATTAATCTTACCTCTTTCTGAAAGCAGGCCCAGGTATTCTGGGAGGATTGTGATAAAGTGGATATTAATTGTGAACTCAGTCTGGAATTTTCACTATTGTGAGTGCAAGGCCAGTTTCATTTTGCAAAGAGCATTTTCATTGGTAAAGCTTAAAGTCTACTGGAGACTTTTGAAGTGGGCACCGATGCCAAAACAGGGCATCAGAAGCCATGGTTCCTGTGCCTCCATGTAATTCCATGCCTTTATGCTCTGACGTCATCCAGCCACCTGGGCCATCTTAGATGATGAAACAATAGGAAATGTGTAGCTAAGTATTATGGCGCACCGAATGGTCCAGTGAGCAGCCTTCTTTTGACCTCTACCTGAGGGCACCGTACTGCAGACATATCATGTGCATGGTCTATGATGCCAACAAACTAAAAAACCTTTAGAAATTTAAAAACGTTGCCACGCCATGGTTAAAGGTTGTGCTTGCCATAAATTGTTTTCAGATACATTCTTAATTCGAGTAGTCTTCATGTATGTTCCATCGTTGTAACTTTCATTTCACCTCTCCCCCGATAGACTTTTCAAGGCAACGCAGACGGCAACCTCGCCAAGAAGAATGAGTTCACAAGAAGTGTTGAGGCCCGGTATGTCCGCTTCAACCCAACCTTGTTCATCGGAGCGCCTGCAATGCGTGTGGAGGTTTATGGGTGTCTCAAGGGTGCGTACAAATAAGATGGGTTTCACATTTCTAGCTGATAGGAATTCCTCAAATTCAAAGCGGTATATTTACTCAGTTCATACTTTAGATTGTTCTTTACTATTAAAGGTATCAGGATTGGTAAGGATAAAAACATCAATGTTTAATTTTTGCCTGAAAGCTTACTGAGTATGAAGTTCATACTAGAACAATTTTTTTTCTCTGTGAAATATTTCCCTCTGATATAAAGTCATATTTGAGAAACTTTATCTGAAAACCTAGAGAAGAAAAAAAATGCAGCAGTTGATTTCAGCTGTTACAACCAAAATTAAGGACCATGTGTTTAAGTGCTGAAAATTGTGCCTGGTTTTTCACTATTTTCTCCTGAGTCACAAAACAGATTGAGCTCAAATTTTCACAGTATTATTTTATGATGGTTGATCACACAGAACATAAACACTGCCTGTGACTATTTTGCCTGCTCTACCAATCCTGTATAATATCTTGAACCATTAGACCTACCGAAAGTGATGTAGTTGCTTTTCTGTCTTCAACAAATAACTAAATAGGTAAAGGCCAGTTGTGACAAAAAGTGTCTATATGTATACAGCAATTAATATCATCATTATTGCACAATAGAGCATCTAATGTTTTTAAGCATTTATTGTTATTTTTATTTTTTTTACTTTCACATGTCAATAAACTTGAAAAGTTTGCGTTCCCCGAAGTTGCCATTTGATTCTTGACAATGTATAAAAAACAACTTTTGAAATCTCATATTTCATATGTAGCTGATCTGAAATATGTGGTCAATGTGTTCCCTTTACACTTTGGATCATGTGTATGAATTATTGCTGCATTATGTCTAATGATATTATGACACACTTCTAGTATTAACCTGATCCACGGCGCTATGATTACTTCTGCTTTCACTTCCAGTATCGATTTGTCTATATTTTACAGACACTGCCTCCTTTGATGGGAATACCTACATCAAGTATGACGTCAGCAGCCCGTCCAATCACATCCAATCCTACGAGGGGTTGTTCCAAGCGCGCATCAGGACGACGCAACCGGACGGAGTCCTCATGGCGGGCGTCAGTAAACAGTCTGACTACCTCTTCATCCAGATGAAGGGAGGCAAGATCGTAGTCAGCATTAATCTCGGTTAGTCCTATTTTATGTTTTCAAGTTTTGGTTTTGATCATGGCTGTAGTTTTCTAGTTGGGAGGTGAAATAAATTGCCGACACGCTCCAGTACGCAGCCCACTCACGCACATTGGGCAGCCTACTCAATGCCTCTGGGCCCACCAATCACAGTTCTTCTTTCAGATGAACCAATCAGAGCAGTGCTGACTCTACACTGAGAGCTCTGATAAAACCTTTAAAGAGACCTGCATGTAAAACACTCTTTTGTCTCCTGACTGAAAATTCTGTTTATGTATTTCATTTTTTGTTTTTCCCGGGTCCCTTGGAGGTTTCGTGTTTCAATTTTTGTTGGCGGACTCTTTTTAGGCATTTTGAATCACAAATCAAACGGCCATTTTGTAAAAATCATGGTCTCCCACAGTCTATCTTCCATGTCTTTCCCCCAAAGAATTATTTACAAAACAAAATCATTATTAGTGGCCATGGCTTACACTACAGTCAAGGTTCTCCAATGAAGGCGTTCCAAATTTTCTTGAGAGAACAAAAAATCCCTGTGCATTTTTTGTAACTTTTTTTCTTCTTACTTTGCTTAGTCACGGTTTCATTGTAACAAGGATATTCTTAAAAATAAATTATTGAAAAAAAAACGTAAAAACCCAAGCCAAGTGGTTAACATGGTTAAGGAAGTAGTACTTGTTCCCACATGTAAAATGTGCAGAGAATATGCAAAAATATAAATTTATAAATACAAAATAATGTGCAATAACAGTTTTCCTTTCATTAAAAGGGACCACACCTACATGTGGGTAATATCGTTCAGAATGGTAATTGATATCTGTGCATACATATACACAAATAAGAACTATTATTTTGTTGTTTTAATTTCAAATCAAACATTGCAGCCTAAAGGCTGAAATGTGTTCATGCTACAGACATCTATCTTTAATCTTTCCTGTTACAAACATTGTGGGTTTAACGACACCATGTCAAAAAAACCAAACCCCAAAACAAGTACAGTTCCTACCTAAAAATCACCCCACAATATCTATCTTGTAAGGGCAGTAAAGTTCATCACAAAATTTAAATTGCAAAAAACAAAAAAAAAAAAAAAAAAACACAAACAAAAATTAACAAGGCTAGAAATATACATTAAGGGATTAAGAAGTAACAATATTATCAAAAATATACAATTGCAAGATGAATACATTCAAAATACCAGCGGTAAATGAGACCATACTGCTTGCATCCTATTAATAGCTTCCATCAATGTTAAATATGTGTACAGTGTGTGATTCCAATTAGTGCTTATGAATTACTGATGTGCCACCATCTGACTTTCCATTATTTTCTGACAGATGTGCGAGATAAAAAAAAAAAAAAAAAAAAAAAACTTCACAAATCTCTCCTTATAGTGTTGAAGTCTCATCATCAATTATTTACCAACAATTTAACAATTCCTCACTCTTAAACGAACACATGCACACATGACATCCTGGGATGTGATGAAGAAAAAGAAACCAAAAAAAAAGAAAAGAAAAACCTCATTTCTTTTCCCCTCCTGCCTAATATCCCTTCATGGTCACCGGAGCGTGTGGCAGTAAAGTGACAAAATTACATTTCACGGTTTGTTCATGCTTGTTCATGCGGGGCTGGTTAACCATCCTGGCAGGAGGTTAGTGCCAGCAACCTTGATGCTGTGCAGGGTGTTCTGGTGTCTTGTCTGTTAGGATCTGAGTTAGTATCAACCTTGATGCTGTGCAGGTGTTGGGTGTCTTGTCTGTTAGGATCTGAGTTAGTATCAACCTTGATGCTGTGCAGGTTGTACTAGTGTCTTGTCTGTTTTGGATCTTATGAGTTAGTCTCTGTAGTCCGGCTTATTTTGGTTGAAGAGAGAAGAGTATTAGAAATACTGAGTGGTAACCTTGAGGGTCAAGTGATGTCCTGGAAACTGAGGGATAAAACGTGATAATGTGAAATTTATGTATATTTTGTATGTTGTAGGAAATAAGGCTGTTGCAAAGGGAGTTTTTCGAGTTTGTCGAATTGGGGTGGGTTTGGGGGCTGTATGGAAGGCAGTTTGTGGGTCTTTAAGGAAACCAATTTGCCGAGTTGGGGTGGCAGGCGCTGAATGAACATCATTAGTCTTTCCTGCGCGTAACACGCTAGTGTTTACGCGCCTATACGCATTACAGGCATGTTTGAGAAAACATTATGTTGAGAGCTGAATTATTTCACAAAACTGACAGATTTCTGAGGAATATCTGAAGTCAAAAAAAATTCCAGTGATACAAATAGTTTCTAACAGGTAAGATTTGACTTAGGATCACCGTAACTTCTTTTGCCTCAGAAACGGACCTTCATAGCCAGGACGTCACTGTAGTATTTTTACAAAAAGTGAAATGCCTCCAGGGCTGTATGTGAAGAGGCATCTTGCATTGTACAGTTGACATTATTACAGCAATGGTTTTACTCTGGATGTCTGTTAATAAAATTCTGACAAACCTTGTCATGGATGATGGGGGGTTCACGCTGTGAACGAACGGAGTGACCTTTTACTTTATCAGCAGGACTGATTCGTCGTGGAGGCGTGCTTTCATGCCCCCTGGCCATTGCCTCAATGCCCCCTGGTCATTGCTTTGGTGCCCTTTGAAATGTTCCAGTACAAACAAAAATTTCCCTCAGAGAAACATGTGCTATTTACTAAGGAAAACCTTCCTTGCCCCTACATCAAGAAAGCATTAAGCCTGTTCCTTCCTTGTAAAGAGATGTTAGATTTTTTTGTCTTCCGAATTTATGATTTAAAGGAAACCTTCCAGAAAGACTGTGCCAGTGTCGAAACGTCAGGCCATAAACTCTTTGCATTTATACCATAGGTCCTTTTGGTTGAGCAGTTTTGCAACAGCTAATTTTATTTTCCTCATTTAAATAAATGAAAGATGCAACGAAATGTTGGTTTTAGTACAGAGTTTAAGATGTTATTTTTTCTTCTTCCAATGGACTGTTTAATTTGGGCACATTTATAGTGAGGGCAGCATCCCAAAAGTCTTGTGTAATTTATGAATATTTATAAATGAATGAACGCCTTACCAGTTGTGTGACCTTCAGCTGAGACAAGCCGTTGATTCAACAAAAACGTTATTTACTCTTTGAAATGATTAAAAGCTTTTAAGCAAATAAGTACATCATGTGTTAATTTTCTATTGTACATGTACATATGCCTTGCAAATATTTACAGATTTACTCACTTTTATCATGTACATGTACATTGTATTCTTAAATTTTTTTGTTTAAAGTTTTTGGATGTTCCATTATGTGATAATTATGTGTATATATATTTTTTTTTCTTTTGAGCGGTGAAATTATCATTTCCTGTTATTATGTTTAATTTAAAATGCAAATTAGATATTTTTTACTGTTTCGCAGCGTACCAATGTAATTTTTAGATTTGAAATTAAATTTAGCGCATTATGCAACGCTGCGTCACAAATAAAATTTACACGTAGATATTAATAGATACAAAATTAGCATCCATGAGTAAAAGACAAGATTGAGAAAAAGACAACAATCCGAAATCATGTTATCTCAACAAGTAGACACCGTATTATTTATTTGAAACTTTCACAAATGGATTTTAATAATTAATAATAATAGTGGCTTCTTATATAGCGCTCAGGTCCGTCACTCAGTGACGCTCATGGCGCTTCAACATTATTACCCCTGGTCACTGGGCCATTTAATTTCATTCCTTAAACCATCTCAGCTCCCTTGGGAGTATACAGCCTGTTTTATTGTATCCTTTCTTGATAATTTTTCCCATGAATTAACATAACTTCTACAAAAAGCAAACGATTACCCTACCGTTAAATGGAATCGCTGGTAATTTTTGTTTTTCAGGGGACAGTCCCAATATGCCGGACTCTGGCATGACGGTCTTAGAAGGCGGCAGTCTTCTGGATGACAACCAGTGGCATCTCATCGAGTACAAACGCCAAAGGCAGACTGTAGAACTCATTGTTGATGGGGTGGCCGTAGCAACCAAAACCAACGGGTTCTTTTCTCGACTAGACCTGGACAAAATGGTAGGAAAGAGTGGGTCAAACATGAGTGAATTTTCCAGGGGTTTTTCTTGCAGATAGAAGAGTACATTGACAACTTATTCCTTGAGTGAACATGCTGCACAGTTTTTACTACTACTCGACCTTTAACTGGGGGGTTGAACGTTTTGATGTTCAGAAATCATTTGCATTTTTTCCTCTTTACTCTAGCCCTCTAAATGTCTGCATTTCATCATGGCAATTTTGGGGGGTAAATTGTCAGTCTCTTGTGTGTTTTAAATAATATGTAAAATTGAATGTGAATTGTGGAAACAAATAAAAGAACAATAACAATTTACTCATAGATGTCAACAGCACTCCTTACTAATGCTAAAAATAGAAGTACCTAGATCTCAGACCAACATGTCAAATTTCACTAACGTACTAGTGCGTACGTGTCCAAGTTTTATGTTCACTCGCGTGTACTGACTGTACTACTAGTGCAGTTTGGCGCGTCGAGGATGCAGTGATCGTGTAAGTAGTGGAATGGTTGTCTGACAGCCGGGTATTTTGAGCAAAAGTGACGTCATTAGTTGAGGAGTGCCAAGTGCTTCTTGCTGGCAATTTTATTTTCAGTAGAGTGCATGCATGATCAGATGTTAGCAATTGTGGGGTGAAGCTCACTGTTGAACATCAACCTATAATCGGGGGATAAATATCCAAATTCAAAGCGCTGCTAAAGCAGAAATTTCTGCTTAGCCGAAATGAGAAGGATACCAGTCACCAACTGAACATGTGTCTTGGTATTTTGGCTGGTAGCCTTATTCTGGTAAGCATACATTTGTTTTACGTGTGTACTTTTTGTGCTTAAGCAGCTTGATGAATTTGGACCCTGGTCTCAGTGATCACTTTCACTCCACTCCACCCCACCCCAGCCTGGCACATTCACGAGAATGGCCAGATCCAGAATGGCCAAAGAATGGCTTTAACCAAAAGAACTACAATCCAAACATTTATCTCCGTATGTATAGGATGTATTTGAAAATCCATTTTTACCAAGACCTACACTTCCCTTGACTAGATAACCGTCGGTGGAGCTCCCATGCAGCACAAAGGCCTCGTTGTCAGACAGTTCTTCACGGGCTGTATGCAGCACGCTCTCTTCAGTAACAGTGTGCTCCCGTCGAGTCTAGGCACTGCCCTCAACTTCATCATGAGCACCAGGGACACGAAGAAGACCACTATCAGCGTGGAGGGAAAGCTGGAGTACTCCTGCATCTGGGACATGATTGTGCCAGCTACATTCCCAACCAAGAGCTCCTACTTGAAGTGGATCGGCCCTAATAATAGCCAA
The DNA here is from genome assembly GCA_037783415.1 of Leptasterias polaris. Classification (NCBI taxonomy): domain Eukaryota; kingdom Metazoa; phylum Echinodermata; class Asteroidea; order Forcipulatida; family Asteriidae; genus Leptasterias; species Leptasterias polaris. The sequence goes on from JAZGTN010000255.1 coordinate 90,254, forward strand.
AACTTCACGTGAGTCTACCTATTAATGGTCAAATTCCTGCAAGATTACATCCCCTTCAGTTTTTACTAACAGGAGAAAAACCTTGTACATAAGTTGTTTGTCATTCTGGAGCCAAATTTTGTATGTTTGGCTGAAGCAATGTTCAGAGGGTTTCTCACTTGTTGTTTTGTTCTTGGTTTTAAAAGCCCTACTGTGCAATCTGGAGCAATAGCGTTTTCTCTTGATGTGTTTTGTGAAAGTTTTTATTTTATTTTAAATAAATTATTAGTATTAATCTTTTTTCGCCGAAACGAATCGGCTGAAATTTGTTTTTATTGGCACGCAATTCGTGTGTATCGGCTCGATGTGCTATCTTGTGCATGGGGACAACCCTGATAGTGTAAAGGGTAAAAACAAAATTACATTACTTGGATCCTATTATCAGGCATGAGAATCTTCCGGTTTAAACAGGAATTCCGTTTTTTTCCCTTTCAAATTTGTGGTCTTCGAGTTCAATGTGAATTTGATATAAAATTTGGGCGTGAGTTGTTGGGGTATACATTTGGATCTCGCTAATCCCACTTCTTGGTCTTATGAGAAATTGTAAGTTTACACGCTTCCGTTCGTAATAAATTGCCGCCCGGCAGCGGCCGGCCCAATATGCGTTGATTTGTTTCTTCCATGTGCATGCAGCGCGTTCAATTGATATCTGTAGACTTCTTTCAGTCTTTCCCCGCTTCATTCATGGTACGGTTTGACCGTAATACATGTATGTTTACTGTTGCAGCAAAGGAACATTCGGGGAGACATTGAAAAGTCTACTGACAACAACATACGGTGTTTTGGATGCGCGCGCATCGTTATACTTTTTGTTACCAGTCGTCAGTACGAACCTTCATAGGCTTAATTGCCGTTTCTTCGATACGTTTAATGTGTTTTACGGCTGGAGATATTTTTACGCATTGAACTATGACCTGGAAGAAACTTATAGACAATGAGTGTGCGACACACGTGTGGGGAGATTCGTTGACGTCTGACGTCTCACATTACTTTTCCAAAATGCTATGGTTTATAAACTCTTGGAGATACGAAAAGGTGTTTGAAGAACAAGTTTCAATGGCCAAAGGGGGCAACACTTAACACAATTATTCACTATAACAGGTAAAAAGACCCCCAAAAATCAATTTTTGTAACAAAAGCATGACTGCTCCGTTCATAATCATTTATTTTCGTGGAAGTAAGTTCCGAATATCATTTTATTTTGAGCTTTTTAAGACAATATACGTCTAGCACTGTTATGATTTCATCTTGTTTATAAGTATTTTCCTCCTATTAACATGTCCTTGATCCCACAAATGGTCCCCAAAACGCCAGAGGGATTCACTGAGTGCGACGCTGACGCCTGGGTAAACTTGCACAAATTCCGGACACGCAAAAATTTGGACTTTGCACAAAATCCGGACATGCAATTTTTAGCGTAAAAATTTTTCTGTTTTTTTTTATCATCGCATATTCTCATGCCTGTATTATTATTCCCCCTTTCCCGACAGCATTTCCTTGAAATTCCGTACTTTTGGTGCGAGTGGTCTTTTCATCAACAACCCCCAAGTGTCTGTGAGTGGAGGATACATCAACATTGGTCTGATTGAAGGAACACCATTTGTTGTCATGAAGACGGGGTCTAACCCAGTAACATCACTACCAGGAGGTGGGTGGTTTTTTGAAAGCATTCCACAATTCGGGCCCCAATTTCGTAGAGCTGCTTGTTCATAAAAAAGTAGCTAAGCATAACAGAACTATGCTTACCAGAATATGGTTATCACCAAAACACCATTTTCCTACATACCAACTGTGACTGGTATCTTGCTCCTTTTTGCTGGACAGAAAATTTGGATGCAGAACTTTCTGCTGAGCAAGCTCTATGAAATTGGGCCCTAGGCAGGTCACCAAGCTTTAGTCTTTTAAAAATAATATTTTGTTTTCAAATTCAGGCATGCAGCTTCTCAGCGGATAAGCTGGTTTTCTAAAAAGAAATTTATAGCATTTTCAAATTTGGAGTTTCATGTCTGTTAATTGACTTTCCTTAAATTCCCAGGGGGCTCCGATCTGAATGATGGAAGGTGGCACAGTCTCCGGTTAGAGATGGTAAACAACATCTACAAGTGGACTGTGGACGGAGAAACGGAAATCACACAACGAGACTTCTCCTTACGTCTCGGTGAAAACTACTTCATAGGCGGATCCAGTAAGTGTAATATACGCTGAACCTTTCTACTGACTGACGACTTCTTCCGAATGCATCAGTAGATTTTAAAATATAGAAAATCTCAACACTTCTATAGATTCATCATTGTTCTATTTTGGTGTTCTTGTGAAAATACTGTGACAGTTTTTTTGCCGTTTTCTCAGCAAGTAGACACTGTATTCAGCTGAAACTTCCACATGTGACTTTAATTGTATCATTATTTAAAATGTTGCCTATAAATCAGCATTAAGTTGACAAAAACAATAAATGACCATACCTTCAGGTGGGAGATGTTGTACTACCTGTACTTGCCGTACAAAAAATACACGTTGAAACAGTTTGACTGCTTTGTCAGAGTCTTTAAGTTTGAACTCTCCATTTTTTTCACAGTCATTGTTTTAAGTCTTGTTTGTTTTTTCTTCTCCCTCCATCAAGGCGACAGTTCACAGATGGGAGACATGCCAGGTTTCCGTGGCTGCATGAAAGACGTGTACCTAGGCAACACTAAGGTTGACTTTATGTCTGTCCTGACAGGCACCATGCCATCCGGCGCACTCAATGAAGGGGTGGACATCGACACGTGTAGTCTAGTAGACTGGTGAGTTTTTTGTAGGTTGATTATTAAACAAATGTTGAACCCTTTTCATTTGAGAAAAATAATTAGCTGTTGCAAACTGCTTATCAACCAAAAGGACCTGTGGTATAAATGCAAAAAATAGTTAGTGGGTAAACAAGATTATTGAGACAAAGTGGGGGGGGGGGGGGGTGTGGAGGGAAGGAGCTGGTTTGACCACAAGAAGTTGGAAACACAAAGGACAAAATGGAAGGTTGGAAGAGGGAGAACAAGTAAATGATTAGTAAATAAGGCAGATTAAAAAGGTGGATATCTGTGGGGAAAAAAGAGAAGGCAAAGTCAAAAGGTTATTAGTCATTTCCTTCTTGAATGGTCTGGAGGCGCCTTATCCACAGTTTTTCCCCTACCAGACGAACAGTCTCTCTGTGGTTACCTAGTGCCTCAATGCCCTGTAAATTCATGTCAGAAATGGAGTGATTTGGAAGATTGCAGTGGTGTCCTACAGGTGTATCCAGCTTTTGGGTGTAGACTGTGGATCTGTGGCTGTAGAAACGCCTCTTGAGTGTAGTTCTTGTTTCCTTTTCATTTGACCAGAGATCAAATTTTAAGAACTATCAAATGGCTTTGATGGCGTGTTGTGGCCGAGCATTCAATCGCACTGGACTCAAGCTCTAGTGTTTCCGATCAGCAGAGTGAGGGTTGGAGTCCTGGTCTTGACACTTGTGTCCTTAAGCATGACCTTTGGGTTGGGACGTAAAGCCGTTTGTCCTGTTTGTTGTGTAATGCACGTAAAAGAACCCATTTATACTTATCACTGAGAAAAGGGGTAAGCCCTGGTGTTTCTAGCAGTGGCTGCTGAGTGCGACTCAACACCTTGTAAACCCGTACAAGTGCTATATATATGGGTCGTATAATCAAAAAACTTCAAAAACCTGTCTGGAAATAAATAATGATACGCGCTTTGAGACGCCCGTAGAAGCGTTGTATAAAAACTAGTAAGTATTATGGATGTTTTGTAATAGATCTTATTGTCTTCGATTACAGGTGTTCGCCCAGCCCCTGTGCTAACGGTGGCACATGTGAGACTGACTGGGATACATTTACATGTAAATGTGCTGGGACTGGCTACACAGGCACCACATGCTCAGTCTGTAAGTACATGTAGTCTTAAATAAAAATCTTAAATAATGAATAAGATGTCCTTGGAGTGCAGAGCCCTAAGCACAGAGGTCAAAAGAAGGTTGCTCATGAGCCCTCTACAGGACTCTTCGACTGTGCTGTACACAGATACGGACTACTTAATATGAGGGTCCATTTCTGTGGCGGAAACATTTCAAAGCTTCATAACGCAAATCTTGCCTGCAAGAAGCCACTAATTTCACCGGATTCTTATTGCATGGAACCATGGGAAAGGGTCAATACATAAAGATCTGCTCTTGCACTGGGGGTGTAGAATTGTTGAGATATTGCCTTGATGTATGATAAAGCACTTGTATAATCAGAAAGCATAGTGTTGCTGTAGCAGGGATGTGATTTCTACGTTTTTAACCAAAAATATATAAAAATTGGCCCCCAAAAAAGAAATCTGTTTTTTGCCCCCCCCCCCCCCCCCAAAAAAAACAACAAAAAATCAAGTTCATAAAAAAGTAAAGATAAAACCATATATAACGCCCCAGATTGCAGAGTAGGGCTTTTAAAACCAAAGATAAATGTTGCTAGTGGGCTTCGTGCTCGCAAGTTTTCGAGCTTGCAAGCTTTCGCGTTTGCGCTCAGAATTCAGGTTTTTTTTTCAACAGCCTATCACATCCCTGGATACATCAGAATAGCAAATATACTTTTGTTGCACAAGCGAGGGTTACGAGAGTTCAGCATACCATAGTCAATTATCGGCCATAGCTTACGGCCACGGTTCGGGCCTACTCACAGTAAGACCTTACATAATTTCTCAAAAAAGGAAGGGGAAATCCACTTCATAATTAAAATTTGTTTTCTTTACTTTATTTTAGTCATGGTTTCAGTCTGGCAATAATATTTTCACCACCTAATAGCTAAAAAAAAAAAAATCAGAAATATGCCATGCAGAGGCACGGTAAAGATTTTAAAATATCGACGTGCCGTGTTTAAGACTGTTAACATTTTCTCACTATTTATTATTATTATTATTATTATTTTATAACCCACAGCCCACTATAGAAGCTCCTGTGAGTTTGAAAGAACTATGAGTATTGACCCAGATGGTAGTGGACCACTTCCTCCAGTCATGGTCGTTTGTGAAAAACAGGGTGAGTAATGTTGCATTTCTGAAAGAAGAATTTCCCATTTTTTCATTGAATGATGTTAGACCTAGGGGTTGTTTCAAATAGCTGAGAAGCACCAAAATTTGCTAAGCATGGAAATTATGCTTAGCAGAAATGAGTTACCAGCCGAAATGCATTAACGTTTACATTGTTGCAACCGGTTTCCTGCTCATTTTAAGCTTAGCAGAGAAATTTTTCTAAGCAGTATTATCTGCTTACCAGCTTTATGAAATTGTAGCGGGGAAAAAATCAGTACTTACAGTAGCCTGAAAAATCCACACTTAACATAAACATATTTCACAGAATAGCAGGGAACTTTTGCTTGAGCGAGCACAGACTTCTTGTTAATAGCATTCTTCGCTTAACACAGCTAGCGCAGAAATTTGGTGCTAACCTTGTGAATAGAGAATGGTGACCGTAAGTGCAGAATTCTGCTGTAAGCAGAGTCACAAAGTTGAGCCATATTCCAATAAAATTAGGGCCCAGTTTCAGAAAGCTGTTGAGTGGAATTTATTTGTTTTCCTTCTGAAAGAGTATTGAATAAAATGAAACTTTACATCATTTTAACATGGAGTTAGAAACTCCAAACTTTTTCCCTACTTTCATGAGGACTAAATCTGTTGCAAAATGAGTGCATTACAACACTCAATTTGACCTTCGAGCCGCTCTTTGATGAGATTGTCATTTCTAAAGTAGACTTTGAGCTTGTTGAGAAAGACTCTGCTAATGTCGAAGTGTAAGGCTATTAACAATTTCTTGGATTTACTTATTTCCATCAAATAATCTCTTGCAGACGATGAGATCTTTACTGTCATCCACCATGACTCAGAAGAGAGAGGTGATGTCCCTCCGGGGAGCACCGCACCCGGCTCTTACTCCAAAGATATCACTTATGAAGCAACTCTCGATCAGATAAATGCCATAATCGATATTGCCGAGTATTGTGAGCAGCATATTAAGTATGAATGCAACAGGGCTAAACTACTCAATTCACCGAGTAAGTAATTTCGGTTAAATCTCTGCTTTGACTTACATCAATCTCTCTGTAACCAATTTTCTGATACACCTTTGCCCTTTTTTGGTTGGTGTCACAGCGTGATAATTGTACATTGAGGGCTTAGGTCGTACACTGTGTGTCTGTGGTTCATGAAGCTTCTAGTGTTGTGTGTAGTGCATACCAATGAAAATGCATGCCATGCAATAAGCATAGTATTGCAATAAAAGTAAAATGCTTAATGGAGTGATTGCAACGTATGATCTATAATTCACATAGTGGACACACACGTGTGTGTTCGGCAATATTGACCCCTTGCACCTGACTATCCTGTCCCCCCATTTTGGGAGTCAAAATGTACATGTACACAGACAAATTGACCCCCAAATCGATGGAAACGGTAAACACGCAATTAGCGGATGTGCGTTCTGCGTCTGCAATGGGTCAATTACATTTCCACGTTTCTATTCTTCAATCTATTTCTTAAGTTCACCTGTCTCCTTTCACCATTAGAACTAAGTTTTCCAGTTTGTTTTGTCTGCTCTCTGGAATAAAGTCCCATAGTCGAACACTTTAAGACCTTACTGGAAACTTGTTTGTTTCGCAATGAATTGTCATTTTCTTGTTGGAGTGTATTTTCCTGATAAGCGTGCTATGTTACTGTCATAAAAAAATGTATTTACTTTCATTTTCATAGGTTTGACAGCTAGTTTGGTATTCGATATATTGAGCTCAAGTATTATTTTCTCTTACTTTCACTTTCATTTTCTTTTCCATATGTGAATAATTGATTGTTTGTGTTTGCGTGTGTGTGTGTCCATAAACTTGCTGAATAAAGCAAGTGATTTATAAACCTGAAGCCCGTCGTTGGAATGCAGACAATCTGAACATGTGTATTTTGTGTATATGGTGTCATGTGCTGTGAAGGGGGAGGGTGGCACCCATCCCTTTTTTAATCATCTTGTTTCTTCTACCTGCAGATGGTGACCCTTATGGATGGTGGGTGAGCCACAATAACCAGAAGATGGCATATTGGGGCGGGGCTGCTCCCGGTACAGGAAAGGTAGAGATGCAGAATCCTCTCTTCAAAACAGATTTGAAACAATTTTCCCAGTAAAGTATTCATATGCTGTAAAATTATCGCTCCATCCCATGACACTTTAAGGATGTAGAAATCAGTACCAATTACTCTGTTGTTTTTGATTCTGATTTTTGATATTACTGAATGAAATGCAGGCTTGTCAACATTTTGCTTAAAGTGACTTGTTACATGCACTTTTCAAATTGAAATGCAGTGGATATATAATATTTGTACATAGTTTTGTGGAGTGATTGTCAAGAGGTGGTTGTCTTTGAGTTCCTAACACAAACGACTTGGGCATACTTGCCAAGTTATTTCTACCAATTTTATGCTTTTTACAATTTGTTTGTTTTCCTTTGTTAGTGATTGTTTATTTTTTTTTTTTTATCAGCCAAGGCCATGCAAGTCTTTGTGTGGATTCATTTCTAAAGTTTATGGTTCAATATGTTAAAAACAAAACAAAATATTTGCTTAATCACAGTCGTTCACCTGGAAGTTCAGAATATCAGCTTGATGAAAAGTAGTTTTTCTGAAACCTAAACGTTTTTTCTCTTATCAAAGCTAAGTGCATTAGTTTTTCTGATGCAGTTTTCTAAAGTCCTTATTTATCTCAAATACTCTCTTATTTCTAGTGTGAATGCGGACTGTTTGAAACCTGCTATGACCAGAAGAAATGGTGCAACTGCGATGCCGACAACGCCCCGAACAAAGTGGACGAGGGCCTACTGCGACACAAGGAGTTCCTTCCTGTGAAGCAGCTACGGTTTGGTGATGTGGATAACAGCGGGGCATCAGCGAAGTACACGCTGGGACCACTCAAATGCAAAGGAAATTGTAAGTTATCAAAAGTTTATATTTTGTAAACTGTTTTTGTAAACTGTTCAGCCTTCATACTTTTCATAAAATTTGATCTACTTTAGAAAAAAAATCAAATATTGTGCATAAAACTATCTGTGTTTTGTGTAGATGCATTCACAACATGTAGATACATGTACATTCACCACATGCAGATACATGTACATTCACCACATGCAGATACATGTATGTTTGCCACATGCAGATACATGTATGTTTGCCACATGCAGATACATGTACATTCACCACATGCAGATACATGTACATTCACCACATGCAGATACATGTACATTCACCACATGCAGATACATGTACATTCACCACATGCAGATACATGTACATTCACCACATGCAGATACATGTACATTCACCACATGCAGATACATGTACATGTACATTCACCACATGTAGATACATGTACATTCACCACATGCAGATACATGTACATTCACCACATGCAGATACATGTACATTCACCACATGCAGATACATGTACATTCACCACATGCAGATACATGTACATTCACCACATGCAGATACATGTACATTCACCACATGCAGATACATGTACATTCACCACATGCAGATACATGTACATTCACCACATGCAGATACATGTACATTCACCACATGCAGATACATGTACATTCACCACATGCAGATACATGTACATTCACCACATGCAGATACATGTACATTCACCACATGCAGATACATGTACATTCACCACATGCAGATACATGTACATTCACCACATGCAGATACATGTACATTCACCACATGCAGATACATGTACATTCACCACATGCAGATACATGTATGTTTGCCACATGTAGATACATGTTACTTGTACGTTCACCTTTTGTAAATATATTCACCACATACATGTACCAGTTGGCAGTCTGGCATAGTATTATCTTATCATTCAAAACCTTGTGGATGGTATTGACTGGTCAAACAGTAGGAGGGTTGACTGTACTGTGTAGATGAGTTCACCAGATGGTATCAGATTGCAGTCTGGCAGAGTGCATCTATCATTCAAACCAATGTGGATGATATTGAATGGTCAGATAGTTGGAGGGTTAATGAAGGTTTCTTTTTGTATTTCCTGTTTTAATATTTTAACATGTTTTGATACAATAAGTGTTACAAACTGTATGATATTGTGCATATTCGTGTAGTTTACTTTGATGGTATTTTTGTTACTGTATTTTAAAATGTTTTGGTAAAAGTGCCTGAGAGCGCATTTTTCAATTTGTATGTGCACTGTGTAAATGTTATATTATTATGAATGTTAAATTTGATTGGTTTTGCTAACTGACAAGTTTAGTCTTTGTGCAAGCCTGTTGAAACTTGAAATATATCCGAGTTACTTCATGATTGTATTTGTAGAAAGCTGTTTTTTACGACTTTGTGTTTAAGTCAGGTTTCTCATATCCAAGAAACGTCTTCAGACTCTTTTTTTTGTTTTTATTGAAAGACAAGATAATAATGTGAACAAAAGATTCAATAAGTTTTTTTTTGATTTTATAATTTTTTCCACAATATTTGTCTACAAGCCTGTTTTGACTTCTGAAAATAACCCCCCTCCTCCCATATTGGGTTGATCCATATTTGTATGATATTTTGATTGCCTCTTGATTCTTAGAATTTTCACTACATGCGTGTATCTGTAATTCTATTTTATATCAACATTGAAATATTAAATGTGGTATTGCAAGCCTGGAATTTCCTCTTTGAGAGGGCAAGGCCATTTTCATTTTGCAAAAGGCACTCCCATTGGATAATCTTAAAGTCTATGGGAAACTTTTGAAGGGGGCACCAAGGCCAAGACCAGGGCAATGGTGGCCATGGCTGGCCTCTAATTAATACCAAGCCTGGTATTGAAGTATCATTTAATAAAAATCAAATTTGATTCTGAATCCAGCTTACCGAACCAACATCGTGACGTTCCGTACCCGCGAGTCCCACCTCCTGTTCCCGGTCACCTCCCTGGATGCTAAGGCCATGGTAGTGTCCCTGCAGTTTAAGACCACTCAGGACTCTGCCGTCCTGGCTGCTGCCGATGGTCGGGATAAAACGTTCGTCAAGCTGGAGATGAACCAGCCAAAGACGATCCGCTTCACTCTGGATTTTGGCGCTGGACTCAAACAGGTAGGGGAACTCAGACTTGAACTTGAGTCTCTCTTTACATTGGATGAAGTCAGTGGAATACTTTGCTTCATTGTATCTGTTCCCAAAAAATAAACACCAGTTGATCGTCCTGGTTTTTCCAAGAAGAATAGGATGAGGGCCTTTGTATTTGTTTTTATTTTTGTCAAGGAGGAAAAGAGTCGGACTGAAAATTTGCTCGCTTTGTAGAGCTTTTAGAGTCTCAAATATGGCTGAAGTAAATTGATCGTTGAAAGAATGGTGCCAAGATTAAGCGAAAATATATGAACAAATTTATTGTTTTGTTTTTTCTTGGGGGTGGGGGGAAGAAAAAAGAAAGAGAGATGCGGCTTCAAAAAAGGATGCTGGCGAGGACGACCAACTGTTTTGTTTTTTTACTTGGCCCGAAGGCCTTTCTTTATGAACCTTTTTTGCTACATTGGTTCAAAATCTTTGTCTTATTAACCTTGCAGGTTGATTACAACTTGTCCTCGGCACTCAACGACGACCAATGGCATCATGTGATTGTTACCTTGGACACCAAAGAGGTGACGTTGGCCATTGATGGGGGAGCCACGGAGACTGTTCAGTACAACATGGGCAAGCTGAGACTCCGACTGACCGGTCACTTCTTCATTGGTAAAGGAGAACTTTGAATTTTGAGTGTAACTTCTAGCAAAGTTTAGAGAAGAGTATTGTGTGGTCATTCGGCCATTCGATAATTCTTGTCTGGAAACTGCAGGGTTCTGCCCACGGTGGTCGGTGCCGGAAAACCCGACCGGCACTCATGATTCCCCGACCACCACTGGCAGAATTTTTTTGTTTTCCGACCACCACACATTTTCCCTTTTTTCCACCATTTCCTTCAAAATATTTTGAACAACGTGTAAAACAAATTATTTACCATTAAAAAGTTTTATCCAAAGTTTCGAGTAGCCTACTTCTTTGGTTTTGAGTCTATTTTAATGATCCAGGATCAAGCATCACTCCCGCCTGTACGATGTACATTATATCCAACGCACGAAACCGGCATTGATTTCGCAATGGTTTCCAGTCACACTGATTATAGCTTTACGCTTGGAAAAACATGATACCAGTTTCATCACGGTGCATACCCTATTCTATAGTGTTTAATACAACGGAAATGAACTGCAGAGTAAGCACCATGCTATAGATGCTGTAAATTGTTTTCCCATGGCGGTAAAGACGTGCGCGCACTGAGGGCCTACATTCAAGGCACAGAGCTGTAGGGCGCACGTGTGTAACCACAACGTGTACGATCGAAAGGAAATTGACTTGACCGTACTAGGACAAACATTTTCCGGCACTAAACAAATCCTGGGCAGAACCCTGAAACTGGGTATGGAAGTAAATTTGTTATTACCATTTCAGAGCTGCCAACTCTCCCCTGATTCTGCAGAAAGTTCCCTGAAAGTAAACCATTCTTTCCATGTTCTGATGAACAAATTTGACAACCTCCCTGATTGTAGAAACTTTGTCCCCGTTATGTTGAATGTAATTCTTAATATCTCCCTGATTATAATTTGGATTTTTTACCCTTACACTGATGCGTATTAAGCACTGTATACTCAGTACTTTCCAAAGTTCTGTGAAAAAAAATCCACAGGCAAATCACTCGGGTGGGATTGGAACTCACGACTTTAGAACTGCTATAGCAGATGTCTTACCACTAGACCACCTAGCTAGCCCGATGGCTAGAGGCAATTTGAATCCTTAATAGCGGGCACCGCTGTACGAAATCTCCTTGATTGCAAGATGTAAAGGTTTTCTGCTCTGCCATTTACCAGCTCATATTTGAGACATAGGTTAGATTTTATGATTGGTCAGGGTCTAACGGGGTATATTGTTTGCTTTCCTGCAGGTGCCTCTACCCTCCAATCCGATGGCTTCCTTGGCTGCATGCGTAGCCTTATTGTCAACGGCCGTTTCATCGACATGGTGTCGGCGAGTAAAACTGCGCAGCAGGTCGTCGCCGGGTGCTCGGGCAAATGTGACGACAAGCCATGCCTGAACGTCGGGAAATGCATCGAGACGTATGACGAGATCACATGCCAGTGTGAAATGACGGCATTCGAGGGACAGTATTGCTCTAAAGGTGGGTGAAATATTATTGGTTTGGGTTGAACAGGGACAAATTTACTAGAGTAGGACTTGAACCTGTGACCTCCGGTTTAACGTGCCGGTGCTTTACCAACTGAGCTATATCTAGCCCTGATGTTGGTGGTCTCCCTATTTTGTCAATAACTTTGTTTAGGGTGCCAATCGGAAGCCGTACATCCTATACTGCCATACTGTCAGGGATCACACCCAAGTTTACCAGGTTGCAAATGTGCAATTATTACTATAATACCAGGAAGTTTTCTTGCATCAAATTTTGTTTTATGCCATATATTTATTGGTGCTGTTTAACCATCATTCCCAATAACTGATAATTAATCGTCAAAACAAATCCACACTGAATATTATATCCGCCCTCCTTTCACCAGAAATTGGCAGCCTAATGGAAGGGCAGAGTCAGGTCACTTATGACATTCCAGACGTCGATGTCCAAGACTCCGAGATGGATGACATCACACTGGCTTTCACCACAGATGCTGCCAAAGGGAGGCTGCTCAGAGTAGAGAGCAGCTCTAATGGCTTATACCAGGAGCTGGCTCTTCAAAATCCACAGGGTAAGTTCCTGATTTTTAATCAAAATAGAGGTTCTGTTTCAGTGAAGACAATGAAATAAAAGATTATGTAACATTATGGATTTTGTGGAGATTCAAATATGGGGTTATTTCTATTGCGGCAATCGGAATAAGCATCAGTGAATTTTTGGGGGTGTCCAAGTGCCATTTTGCTTGACTTTGAAAGTTCTTCAAATGAGACTATTTCTCTGTAGAGTTGATACTGGTCTGAACTTTGAGAATCAATCAGTGAGCTTTCAGATTGATAATTATCAAGTTTGTTGTTTCGAAATGTTTACCAATTGTTTACTAGAACAAATTTACAGCAGTATAATAAAAAACGATAAAGAAATGCATAAGTACTGCAAACTAATTGGGGAAAAAAAGGAAGTAAATTTACCAGCTTTATAATATTTTGGTTGTCTAGGTTTCGTGACGTATACCTACAAGCTCGGTGCAGGAGACCCAGAGATCTTGACGAGTGAGCACAACTACGCCGACGGTAAACACCATTACGTGAATGTGAAGCGCAACGGCAATCAGGCAACCTTAAAGGCAAGTTTCAAATTGCAGTTGATTGGAAGTGTCATTTATTATTTTAGGCTCAGCCCTCTGTAGTACATTTGGACATACTTTCCAGTTGATTAGAAGTGTCATTTATTATTTTAGGCTCGGCCCTCTGTAGTACATTTGGGCATACTTTTCAGTTGATTGGAAGTGTCATTTATTATTTTAGGCTCAGCCCTCTGTAGTACATTTGGACATACTTTCCAGTTGATTAGAAGTGTCATTTATTATTTTAGGCTCAGCCCTCTGTAGTACATTTGGACATACTTTCCAGTTGATTAGAAGTGTCATTTATTATTTTAGGCTCAGCCCTCTGTAGTACATTTGGGCATACTTTTCAGTTGATTGGAAGTGTAATTTATTATTTTAGGCTCAGCCCTCTGTAGTACATTTGGACATACTTTTCAGTTGATTAGAAGTGTCATTTATTATTTTAGGCTCAGCCCTCTGTAGTACATTTGGACATACTTTTCAGTTGATTAGAAGTGTCATTTATTATTTTAGGCTCAGCCCTCTGTAGTACATTTGGACATACTTTTCAGTTGATTAGAAGTGTCATTTATTATTTTAGGCTCAGCCCTCTGTAGTACATTTGGACATACTTTCCAGTTGATTAGAAGTGTAATTTATTATTTTAGGCTCAGCCCTCTGTAGTACATTTGGACATACTTTTCAGTTGATTAGAAGTGTCATTTATTATTTTAGGCTCAGCCCTCTGTAGTACATTTGGACATACTTTTCAGTTGATTAGAAGTGTCATTTATTATTTTAGGCTCAGCCCTCTGTAGTACATTTGGGCATACTTTCCAGTTGATTGGAAGTGTCATTTATTATTTTAGGCTCAGCCCTCTGTAGTACATTTGGGCATACTTTTCAGTTGATTGGAAGTGTAATTTATTATTTTAGGCTCAGCCCTCTGTAGTACATTTGGACATACTTTTCAGTTGATTAGAAGTGTCATTTATTATTTTAGGCTCAGCCCTCTGTAGTACATTTGGACATACTTTTCAGTTGATTAGAAGTGTCATTTATTATTTTAGGCTCAGCCCTCTGTAGTACATTTGGACATACTTTTCAGTTGATTAGAAGTGTAATTTATTATTTTAGGCTCAGCCCTCTGTAGTACATTTGGACATACTTTCCAGTTGATTAGAAGTGTCATTTATTATTTTAGGCTCAGCCCTCTGTAGTACATTTGGGCATACTTTTCAGTTGATTGGAAGTGTAATTTATTATTTTAGGCTCAGCCCTCTGTAGTACATTTGGACATACTTTTCAGTTGATTAGAAGTGTCATTTATTATTTTAGGCTCAGCCCTCTGTAGTACATTTGGACATACTTTTCAGTTGATTAGAAGTGTCATTTATTATTTTAGGCTCAGCCCTCTGTAGTACATTTGGACATACTTTTCAGTTGATTAGAAGTGTCATTTATTATTTTAGGCTCAGCCCTCTGTAGTACATTTGGACATACTTTCCAGTTGATTAGAAGTGTAATTTATTATTTTAGGCTCAGCCCTCTGTAGTACATTTGGACATACTTTTCAGTTGATTAGAAGTGTCATTTATTATTTTAGGCTCAGCCCTCTGTAGTACATTTGGACATACTTTTCAGTTGATTAGAAGTGTCATTTATTATTTTAGGCTCAGCCCTCTGTAGTACATTTGGGCATACTTTCCAGTTGATTGGAAGTGTCATTTATTATTTTAGGCTCAGCCCTCTGTAGTACATTTGGGCATACTTTTCAGTTGATTGGAAGTGTAATTTATTATTTTAGGCTCAGCCCTCTGTAGTACATTTGGACATACTTTTCAGTTGATTAGAAGTGTCATTTATTATTTTAGGCTCAGCCCTCTGTAGTACATTTGGACATACTTTTCAGTTGATTAGAAGTGTCATTTATTATTTTAGGCTCAGCCCTCTGTAGTACATTTGGACATACTTTTCAGTTGATTAGAAGTGTAATTTATTATTTTAGGCTCAGCCCTCTGTAGTACATTTGGACATACTTTTCAGTTGATTAGAAGTGTCATTTATTATTTTAGGCTCAGCCCTCTGTAGTACATTTGGACATACTTTTCAGTTGATTAGAAGTGTCATTTATTATTTTAGGCTCAGCCCTCTGTAGTACATTTGGACATACTTTTCAGTTGATTAGAAGTGTCATTTATTATTTTAGGCTCAGCCCTCTGTAGTACATTTGGACATACTTTGCAGTTGATTAGAAGTGTCATTTATTATTTTAGGCTCAGCCCTCTGTAGTACATTTGGACATACTTTTCAGTTGATTAGAAGTGTCATTTATTATTTTAGGCTCAGCCCTCTGTAGTACATTTGGGCATACTTTTCAGTTGATTAGAAGTGTAATTTATTATTTTAGGCTCAGCCCTCTGTAGTACATTTGGGCATACTTTTCAGTTGATTAGAAGTGTCATTTATTATTTTAGGCTCAGCCCTCTGTAGTACATTTGGGCATACTTTTCAGTTGATTAGAAGTGTCATTTATTATTTTAGGCTCAGCCCTCTGTAGTACATTTGGACATACTTTTCAGTTGATTAGAAGTGTCATTTATTATTTTAGGCTCAGCCCTCTGTAGTACATTTGGGCATACTTTTCAGTTGATTAGAAGTGTAATTTATTATTTTAGGCTCAGCCCTCTGTAGTACATTTGGGCATACTTTTCAGTTGATTGGAAGTGTCATTTATTATTTTAGGCTCAGCCCTCTGTAGTACATTTGGACATACTTTTCAGTTGATTAGAAGTGTCATTTATTATTTTAGGCTCAGCCCTCTGTAGTACATTTGGGCATACTTTTCAGTTGATTAGAAGTGTAATTTATTATTTTAGGCTCAGCCCTCTGTAGTACATTTGGGCATACTTTTCAGTTGATTGGAAGTGTCATTTATTATTTTAGGCTCAGCCCTCTGTAGTACATTTGGACATACTTTCCAGTTGATTAGAAGTGTCATTTATTATTTTAGGCTCAGCCCTCTGTAGTACATTTGGGCATACTTTTCAGTTGATTAGAAGTGTAATTTATTATTTTAGGCTCAGCCCTCTGTAGTACATTTGGGCATACTTTTCAGTTGATTGGAAGTGTCATTTATTATTTTAGGCTCAGCCCTCTGTAGTACATTTGGACATACATGTACTTTCCAGTTGATTAGAAGTGTCATTTATTATTTTAGGCTCAGCCCTCTGTAGTACATTTGGACATACTTTTCAGTTGATTAGAAGTGTCATTTATTATTTTAGGCTCAGCCCTCTGTAGTACATTTGGACATACTTTTCAGTTGATTAGAAGTGTCATTTATTATTTTAGGCTCAGCCCTCTGTAGTACATTTGGACATACTTTCCAGTTGATTAGAAGTGTCATTTATTATTTTAGGCTCAGCCCTCTGTAGTACATTTGGACATACTTTTCAGTTGATTAGAAGTGTCATTTATTATTTTAGGCTCAGCCCTCTGTAGTACATTTGGACATACTTTTCAGTTGATTAGAAGTGTCATTTATTATTTTAGGCTCAGCCCTCTGTAGTACATTTGGACATACTTTCCAGTTGATTAGAAGTGTCATTTATTATTTTAGGCTCAGCCCTCTGTAGTACATTTGGACATACTTTCCAGTTGATTAGAAGTGTCATTATTATTTTAGGCTCAGCCCTCTGTAGTACATTTGGACATACTTTTCAGTTGATTAGAAGTGTCATTTATTATTTTAGGCTCAGCCCTCTGTAGTAGTTGATTGGCTGATTTACTCTTTTTTTTAAATTAATGCCATAGAAAACTTTTAAAAAATGTACAAAAAGGTGTGTTGCAGTTAAAGTAGCATATTTTGTATCTCTGTAGACCTTTATTATTCTGCCACAATATTGGTCATGTTCCCTGCACCCAATAGCAGTAATGAATGCTAACATTCATTGTACATAAAAGAACTAGACTATTTCTCCTGATTGTTGTACAAAATCTCCCTGATTGCAAGATGCAATTGTTGGCAGCTCTGATAGAGACCAATGTTACTTCTGTCTGTCATGTTCCACAAAATCATGCAACGATTATTGTGAAAATTCTCCACTTCCGGTATGTGGGACACTAGGTGCCTATCTCAAACCTCCGGCTCCAGGCCCGTCTGATGTTCGAACCACTGCGCGCAAATACACGCTGCACCAACAGCCGAGGTTTGAGAAAGGCCCTAGGTGGCAGCGGATCTACCAGTTACGTTTACTGTCTTTGATGTTCTGAGCATGCGCACATTTTCGCAAACAATGGATTTACCTGTTAAGTCTGCTGCCACCTAATGTCATGAAAGTCTCCCATTCAGTACTTATTTCTTTGTTGTGATTGTTTTATTTTTGCCATATTCTTGTGAACATCATATTTTCATAGTTCATTATTTGCCATAAATTGTTTTGTTTGTTGTGTATTTACAAAGTATTTTTTCTACATGTGCTTTGTGATTTGAATTGATAGTTGTATTTGTATTGTCATCTCTGTTTTGACATTGCTGTTATTGTTAATATTCTTAAAATATTGTACATCAAAGGGGTCCCTTTTTCACAATGCTACATGTAGGCTTTTGAAGACCTGCATAAGCACTATTTGAAATGGTTGTGTTGACATTGAAATTAAAATAATGTTATCCTTCATTCTCATACAATAATCACATGAAATACTAAAACTTATATGCAATCTTTTTAGTCAATAATATTCTCAATAGCCATTTGCTAAAATTCAAGTAGTGTTTAAATTTTGTGTCCTTGAATTTCAAACACAAAAGAACATGATCGATTGAAGAAAAATAGTTGTTAAAAATGTGACAATCCTTTTAGTAATTCATACCCACTGACTTACTGATTGACATGAACAGGTTGTCCAAGAACCACGTCAAGTTTAGTTATTAATTCCATATTTTACTTCTGTGGAATAATAAAGTTCTGTCTTTATTATTTGATTTGAGATTTATGGTGATTATGATTTGAGATTTATGGTGATTATGATTTGAGATTTATGGTGATTATGATTTGAGATTTATGGTGATTATGATTGACATATTTAGAATTTATTTAGAATTTGTAGAAAAATCATATGTAACAATAGGCCTAGTATGTAAGGGTCAGGGCGCAACTTGGTAAAGCTGCTCAACGATTTTGCTCAGCAGAAATGAGCAGGATACCAGTCACAAATGGTACATATGACATGGTAGTTTGGCTGGTAACCTTATTCTGGTAAGCATAACTTTGTTGTGCTTAGCATATTTCTTTTATTAAGTAGCTCCATGAAATTAGGCCCTGATCTACAAAAGTAATTTCTGATCCATCTAGGTCATAAAATTTCATAACAATTCTAATGGACATTGGTTCTTCCCCCCGACAGGTGGACGATTATGTGCCAATCAGCAAGATGACCACAGGGGTAGACACCACCTTCCAAGCGGTCAAACTCTACATCGGTAGCCAAGGTAGGAAACGTAGTCCTTCTATGGTTGGTGGATGAGAGGACCCCACCACTAACGTTACCCACCACCCCCTGAAGCATCGGCAAGCAAGCGCGTCTTATATGTTCTTTCGCTTACTGTAAAAAGAGATAATAAAAAGGAAGTTGTGCTAAGGACTTTTCCGTGAAAAGCAGGAAAACATCTGCTGTCATATTTTATGGAGTTGCCCCCATTTTGTTAAGGTTTTTAGAAACAGTTTGCTTGAATGTAACTTCATTTCAGAGGGGAATATTTCACATGAAAATTGGTTCTAGTATGAACTTCCTAATCAGTATAAGCTTTTGACTAAAATCATTCAACGATAATTTTTATCTTTACCAATACTGTATAACACCTTTAAGTAATTTGCTTCATATTGTGGTGGTGTAAGTACATGTAGTATTAGTAGTAGAAGAGTTCGTTTTTCACCTGCATTTTATTTCCCACTTCCGCTTCTCTCACTGCACAGGGAGCTCGGAGTCATTTGAAGGATGCATCTCACGGGTAACATTCAACGACATCTATCCACTGAAGCGTTACTACTCCGATTCACCACCGGATTATGTGACGAGTGAGGGCAGCATGCAGAAGTCCCGCTGCAGGGTGGAGGAAGAAATCCCCAATGCAGCCGTCCCAGAGAAGCCTGTACCAGCAACCCAAGCCCCAGTCACTGGGGATCCTAAACCTCTACCTCCAGCTAAGCGAGCTCTTGCCCCCGGAGACCAGGCGGCTATCGCTTGTGAGTATTGCATTTTGTAAATATTTCTGGATATAATCTTTAATAATATAATATAACACTTTTTATCTAAGATTACTTTAAAAGTCAAGAGAAAGTGGCTTACTCTCCCTGACCCTTGACCTGATCTTTCCCATAATGCAGTTGTCATCATCGTTCTGCTCATCGCTCTGATCATCCTGGTGGTCCTGGTAGTCCGTCACCTGCACCAACACAAAGGCATGTACCACACCAACGAGGCCAAGGGTTCGGATGGCGCGGGCGACGCAGACACGGCGGTCATGATGACTGGTGCCAAGCAACTAAAACCCGACAAGAAGAAAGAGTGGTACATTTAACACTCCCCGATTCCACAAAAAAAAAAAAATTTTTTTTTTTTTTAAACAGTAGTAATTTATTCTTCTTAATTTGTTAAAGATTCACCATGTACTTTCTTGTAGCCTTTCCAGACGTGATTTTTGTATGTTTTTAATCCAAGACTATTTTACAACTTAAAAACTGTTTTACTGTTTTCAATTTTATAGAACAGGGACATAGATTAAAGCAATTCTTAAGATACAAGTCTTTCTATATGATTGGTAAGATATCGGTATATCTTGCAAGATTGGCCGTATATATTTGCAGGGTTTAGTACAGTCTCAGAGCTGGTAAGCAGGAAGTTTTGGCAAAGTAGTAAAGTTAGGTTAGATTGACTATGCTGGGCCCAGTTATATAAAGCGTCGGCAAGAATTAGTCTGGAACCTTTCACAGTAGTGTGATAACACCAGGCATGGGTGGTTTGTGCGTAAAGCGCTCGCTTCTCACCAATGTGACCCTGGTTCAATACCTGGCTAAGGCCATATGTGAGTAGAATTGTGCCAAGAGGGTTTTTCTCTGGGCCCTCCGGTTTTCCATGAAATTAGACCCAGGTCAAATGTACTAAGTATGTACATGTACAACTAAACTGGAATCATTTTTTTTGTCTAGTAGTGGGGGAAGAAAAAACAAATTTGAAATTAAAATGATTAATGCCTAAATTGGACAATTTAAAATTAACTATTAACCCATATCTGCCTGACGGGTCACAGTACATAAAAACCACTGCTCCTGCCGAAGCCAATGTTGCACTAATTGCTGCGTTGCAAAAAACAATTGTTAATTTGTACTGCCTTGCAAGTAATTATACACACTCCCAACAAACTATATACATGTACTGTTGGGAAGAGTACGTTATTCTCGTTTCCCGTCACTAGTTGTGAAAGACACTAGTATCGTTGGCGTTTTTACATTGTTTTCGTTTGTTCTATAGGAAATCCTGCAGTTAGGCTGATATAGGTTAAGTCAGGCCGTCTTACTTTGTATGGATTTTATCCGATCTGTTGTACAATTTATGCAAGTGGTGTTTATTACTGGATCACGCTAGGGGAAGGGGATTTGTGCCTGAATTGTTTCCATTCAGAAAAGTGGATTAGTTATTGCTATGAAGTAGAGAGCTTTGTATTCGGTTGGTATTGGATTGATACTGGTTCAGTGGTCCGAAGTGGCCTTATTTTTTGATAAATTCAGGGTCTGTGATTTGCTGTGTGTCAGAGAGAGAGTGAGTGAGTGTGTGTTGTCTTTTCTTAATAAAAGTATGTTTTTGTTGTTGGTTATAGAGAATTGAATACTTGAAATGAGGCAATTTTTTTTTTAAAGACCAAACTAGGTCTGACTGGTTTAGACCTGTCAGAGCTGGTTCTGGTTTGATTTTAGTACTGGATCGTGAATGGAGGACCACAATGAGACTAGTTCTGACTGGTTTGAACCAGTCTGAACAGGTTCAGGTCTGATTTCAGTACTGGATTGTGAATGGAGGACCACAATGAGACTAGTTCTGACTGCCTTGAACCAGTCAGAACTGGTTCAGGTGTGATTTCAGCACTGGATTGTGAATGGGGGACCACAATGAGACTAGTTCTGACTGGTTTGAACCAGTCTAAACTGGTTCAGGTCTGAACTCAGTACTGGACACAATCCAGAGAGTTGTTTGCAGTTTGAAAACAATTGAAGTGTTTTGTTCAATAATCAGCAGATCAATGTATTCATACATCAAAGAATTTAAAAACACAGACAAATGTTTTGTAGCACTCTTATATCTTGCATCTTGATTAAAACATTGAAGCAGCTGCTACATAAAAGTGGGAAATATCCCCAAGAGCTAAATGTGTGCACTGCTGGGGCTTAAAGGTGTATGGCTAGAAAATTGTACACACAAAAACAAACCTTTTGGGATACTATTTTTTGTGGGTTTTTTTTTATTCCCAGTTCTACAATTTATAGTTTTTTTTAAGGGGTTAAAAACTCAATGAAAATTGAGCAGGATTTAACTTAAAATTCGAATTAGAGTACAACAATGTAAAAGGTTGAGGATTTTAAACATTTTTTTAGCCAATCTTTTTATTCGCAATTTTACTTGAGGCTTTTCAAATATTTTAAAAACAGCATTATTATCGGTACTTGAGCAGATTTATGCATCTCAATTATGTTTTCAATTTAAACTTTTTACTTGTTAACTTGCGAATAGCTGTTTAGGGTACATTCATTTTTTTTTCATTTGTGGTTTTTTTTTTATTCCAACATTTCATCATTGGATTTTTTTTAAACAAACAATTTAATTGTATTAATGCAGATGTATAAAATCATTCTTAGTAGAATGAATTATGCAGAGATTCAGGACTTAACTTGTGCCTGAGGCCAGGTTCGAATTGATGGCTTCGGCTGTATGGCTTTGGCTAGATCATGGCTGCCAACAGCCATAGTTGTAGCCATATCCAAAGTTGCTTCATTCTGACATGCCTCATTCCACCATCTTTGGCCAGAGCCATAGCTAGCCAAAGTTGCTCATTTTCAGCCGTAGCCTTTTGTGTGACTGGCAGTCTGGTATCCTACTTTGGAGCGCACGCAGGTCTGGAAACAGTCAGGCCCTGACTATTTGTCTGGTACCTGTTATCATCTAGCTGCTTTGCAGAAGTAAACAGTGCTCAATTGTATCTCGGCAGGGAACCAGTCTCAATATACACTCCCTGATGTTTTGTATGGTAACCCTTTTTGTAACCAGTAAAATTTGGGCAGAAACTGTTGCTCCAAAAAAAAATTCTGTGCAAAGCAATTTTTTGGTTGCCTACCAGCTTTTATGTGTGCCTTGCAGCTCTTTGGAAACCAGTGGCATGTGGAAAGGTATTGAATTTCCAAACTTTAGGATAAGTAAATGTGACTCGGATACGTTAAAGGAGTAAGGGTTACTTGTTTGGTATCTAGTTACTTGTTCATGACGTTGTTACTTGTTCGGTACCTAGTTACTTGTTCAATACCTACATGTAGTTACTTGTTATAGTCCTGAATCAAAAGTTTAGAATGGAGATGGTATTGGAATTTGTCATTTAGAATCCCACCAGGTTGTGAATACTTAATAATCTACATCAGATATTTGATAGACATTTATATTCAGTGTGCTTTTTATTTCTTCTTTACTGTAAAACTTATCTGTTAGAAAAAAAAGGATAAAATACCAAAAGAGGTGTGGATCGGGTGTATCAGTGTGGTGTCGGGGGCCTTCAGTCAAATAGTTTTGGATGTATTTATTTTCTTTGTTCTTAGAACCACTTGACCTCTGTGCAATGCTTATTTGCCGAGAATGAGTTCATGCAATCAGAAGTCCTTTGTTTTATGCAAAATGTACTGGTCAGCATTTGTTGTCAACATGCTTTTGTTGTTGTCTGCTGTAAGATCAAGGATTAAGCGTGTTGAGATGTGTAAACCACAGTTGGGAACGTTTAAGCGATCTGGAAGTGTTCTGGAACAGTGAATTGTTCTTGAATAGTGAAGCATTCTGGAATAGTGAAGTATTCTGGAACGTTAATGCATTCCGTAACAGTCAAGCATTCTGGATGTTGGAACGTTCTGAAATATTGAAGCATTTTGGAATAATGAAGCACTCTGGAATGATAAAGTGTTCTGGAATGTTGGAGTGTTCTGGAACTTTGAATCATGCCGTGAATGAGTCAAGGCTTTTTGGGTTCTCAACTTGAGGACTTGAATCCTAAAAGCCTCACAGAGGCAATGCTTATATTTGACGGGACACTCTTTGTGCTCGGATGCAATTGGAATCACTGTAAGCAGATAAATCGTCAAGCAGAAAAATTCATGCTTACAGTAGCAGGAAATTCCAGGGTTTTAACATTCTAGGTTTACACAGCTAGCGCAGAAATTCAGTCCTAGCCCTGTATTAAAGGGAAATTTTTGCCTGTTTCTAAGCAGGCAGGGTACATTTTGTATTGATAATTGACTTCTGATGCTGTATAACTTACACAAGCATGCTGTAAATTCTATTAAAAAACGGGAGAAAGCGTAGCAACCTTAAAAAATATTCCACACAGCTAGCCGCAGTAGTATTCCTTAATGACACACAATAAGTCTACCTTACTGCATTCACTCTCACCAAGTGCTAAGACACATGTAGGTGTTTAGATGAGTTAGCCAGTGAGTTGACATTGACCGTCACTGGAGACTTTCGAACACTTGGTGGCAGCAGACTTAAAAGGTAATTTGCCATTGTTTCGGTAGAACAATGGATTGACATGGTATGTCTTTGGTCTACTGCCACAGAGTGCCCCTGGAAGTCTTTTGCTTCAAAGCATATAGTGACATTCCAGTACAATCACAATGGCATTAGTGATCACTCATCTGACAATGAATCTTAGCATTTGTTGAAATCATACCCAGGACTACAATCACAGTCAGAATGAGTTGGAATATTTGTATTCAAATTATGTTCTCCGCACCCCCATACAATTGATGTAAAATATTTGCTCACAACCAAAATTGGGTGTAACTGGTTTTTTTCTCCTAACAAGTACAAAGACAAACGCGCTCACTTGCAGATTTGTTAGTCTAAATCTTCCGAAAAAGAGTCCAGCAAGTAACACATATGGAAAGTAAAGACAATTTTAATCTTGTAAAAATTATTTTTGGGGGACAGTGAGAGTTTTGAGTTACCAGACCCGTGTAGTCTAGTGGAGATAACTTAAAATGTGAATCCTTAAAAGGTATTCACTGTTGTGGTTATAACAATACTGACTGTGATTGTTGTGTTAGACTGTTGTAATTTTTTGTTAAACTTGTCTGTATTATTTTCCCAAAGCTTGCACATTCCTAGATTTAAAAAACTGAGTACTATCGTAGTGGCTGTATATAATTGGCTAGAATTTTATAGCATCTTTAAAATATACTTGTACTATATATTTTGATAGCTTTGTGGTTGTGATATTTTTTAACAATGTAATTGTACAAAGCTATTTAAGTACTACGTTTTGTGATCGATTTTTCTATAATTAAGTTTGAGATGTTATTTAATCAACAAGCACTGTAAGGGGAAAAGGTTATGTTTTTGCTGGCAAGTTTTTGGGGGGACAATTTGATCTAGAGCTGATGAATTGCTTTGCCATTCAAATCTGATAGTGTAAGCCTTTTCCTATGCATTCTGTCTGTCACGGTTTCCCATGCAACAATTTAAGTGGGTCTGTTTTTCATCATGCAAACTTATGGCATGGCAATTTATGTGTTCAAACTTATTTTTTTATTTTTTTAAAGTTCCGGACCCACCTTTCATATCATTATGCTTAAACCAAAATTTAAGGTCAATATCATCAAAAAATTTAAAAATTCTACAGATTTCTGGTGAAACAAGGGGAGTCATTGCTGACAAAAAAGTCAGAAACTTAGGGTCCACATTTTAGGACGTATAGAAAGGATGGCACTTCCACCTTTTAGTAAACTCCTGGAGTTTCTGTAAACGGTATCCACGGCACTAGAGTAGTGGATCAAAGAGTATGATTTCTTATATCCGAAGAAAACAGTAGCTACTTTTCTCCCAAGCAGACATAAAAAGGTCTAAATGTTGTCATTCCTGTCAGGTAAATCACACACAAATGTATGCCAGCGTTTGAGCCAAATGTCTGAGCATGCCACCAATGGACATGCATATGATACAGTGGTTTATTAACAGATTGTGTTCATGCATGATGCAGTTGCACGGACAACTGTGACTGACTGACTAAAAAAATAAGCAAAACCACGGGGCATCGTTGGTTCTGTGAGATATCCTTATTTTACACCAGGATATATACATCTTGTCTTGTTTGATAAGTTGTGGTGGTGTTGTTTCTTCCATGTGTACCATCATGTGTCAGTATTAGATACTGGAGGAGAGCTCTCTGTAGATATTCTTGGTCATTTTGGTACTTTTCGAGACGGCTATATTGTTTCTGTATATTTCACTAATAAAATGTCTTTTGTTACCAAATAATTGAGTTGTTCCTTTTATGTGTCGTATCGCATTCATTTACACGTGCCTCAAGAAAAATGAAGCAAGCACAAATGGACAAATTACTTGTATATCATCAGTTACTTGCCCACAACTTTGATTAAATTAATTACTACTATCCGACCACAAATAAGAGTTTTGCCAATTACACCAGAATTATTTTTGTTTGCAAAAAGCAATTACCCCGAACTCTGATTACAGCTCAAGGCTACGTCCAAATTTGTCTTGGGCTTGTAAAATCAATGCTGATGTATGTGCAGTAACTGGGATTCAGCCAGTTATAGCCGTCTAATGTCAACATCTGTACACCAGTGTAGTAGTCAAGACCAGAGTCCAATACCATGCCCAATATTGGGGCAGAGGGTCAAGGTATTCCCCCCCCCCCCCCTAATAATCTTTGGGGGGGGCATTACACCATGCCCCATAACTTACACCAAATGCGAGACCGAGTCTTCAAAATCGAGACCTGAAAACAGCAGATACCTCAATAAGTTGGGTCTCGAGCACCAGTCTCTATTAAGACCTGCATCACTGGTTAACACGGTCCAAGGCCAGTTTTCGAATTATGGGGTGTGGCTGGATCACCAAGTTATTATTTTAGAATAGGCTGCCCTTACAAACAGCTGTGGCCATCTTGGTCTGATTTCCTGTTGGCAACCATGGTTTTAGCATTGATATTCAAGTGTGTGAAAACAAGACACATGGTGCCCGACTCATTTCTCAGTTTGGATCACATGGGCTTAATTGTATGGCCAATCAAGATGGCGGCCTATTACACAAAATCTCTACTGAACATTCCTCTGATCTAAACCATCTCAGAAACAAAATCTCTACTGAACATTCCTCTGATCTAAACCATCTCAGAAACAAACTCCCCACTTTACAAATAAAAAAACAACTGACTGATGTACCTGTCCAACGTTTTATTTTTACACAAATAATTTAGTACACCTATTTACCACAAGATTATAAGCACCAGTGGGACAACAATCACTAAATATACATTTTAGTTTACCACCAACCTCTATATCCAAACCATCAGGGTCCGTCCAAATTATAACTTTGGCAGTGTCTACAGCCCGAACAATGATTCGTCGTTGCACTCAACGGCCAATACCCCACATTACAAAAATGTACATAACCAACTAAGTATCCCCTGTGTTACATGCTGCAGGCATGATATTCTTCCAATTTGTTTTGCCCTTGGAAAAAACAGACATATTGTTGTTAACCCTTTAGAGTCTAATCATCACAAAACGCCCAGACATTGCTAATATTGTTAGTTTCTTAATTGAATTTTTTTCAGTAAAAATCTCAACATAAATAAAATGAAATGGAAAATTTAGTTTCTAGTTTTAAAAATTGGGATACTATGCCAACATACTACATCGGAAAATATCATAAGTGGCCATGACCTTTACTTTGACCTTTTATGTGAATGGAAGTAGGTTGGCTGTTTGCGGCCGATATGAGCGTTTTGGTACAAGCCGCTTGCGCCGGCTATGGTCTCTAAAGGGTTAAATAGCCTGGAATGTCCATTAAAGCCAACA
Organism: Leptasterias polaris; assembly: GCA_037783415.1. Taxonomy (NCBI): domain Eukaryota; kingdom Metazoa; phylum Echinodermata; class Asteroidea; order Forcipulatida; family Asteriidae; genus Leptasterias; species Leptasterias polaris. The sequence goes on from JAZGTN010000255.1 coordinate 117,789, forward strand.
CTACATGCATGTACATGTAGGTCAGCCCTTGTACTCCATAAAATATTCCTACTTTTTTTCCCCCAAGTACCAGACATCATGCCTGATGCTGGTGTACAATTCTTGATTTGAACTAGCAGCAATGACAAACTGTTTTGGACACTAGCTGGCAGCAGACTTATCCGGTAAATCCATCAATCTCGGGAAATGTGCGCATACTCAGAACTACATTAACAATTGAAATTTACCGGATATCTGTCCTGCCACCTAGCATTCCAAAGTCAATCAGGCCTAATACTTCAATCTTGTTAGTGAAGCAGTTTTTTGAGCTATGCTTATAAATCTTTCCTAAAACTGTAAGTTCCTGACACCTAATACTTATTAATTAATTACCTTTGACACAAGATTATAAAATCCATAAATTATCAGCTCTTTCTGAAATAGTGACACTTAAGTGTATATTTTTTTCTACTACATATTACGTCCTTTTACATTTGACGCAATTACACTTCTCAGTATTACTGCACTGTCTTTTCGGTATAACTATAGCATAGAAACAACCATAAATATATTTACTTGAAATAGTGAACTAAAATACCACAAAGTCCAAATCTCACATTCCTCCAACAATACCGAAACACAGTTAGCCTTGTCCAAGGCCGTTGCACTATTCCCAGAATTTTGTTTGCCAGCAGTATTAGTAACAGTGTTGACATGCAGCACCACCACAGATCCCTGTCAGCCCCAGTATACTGCATGCTTACCATAATGTACATGTACATGAATAATTATACACAGAGTTAATTAGGCTGAAAAGCCCATAGTACTGCAAGGTATTATACAGGATTGGCAAGGATAACAACAAAATCAGTGTTTAATTTTAGTCTAAACGCTTTACTGATTACGAAGTTCATACTGGAACCATCTTTTTCTGTGAAATATTCCCCTCTGAAATAATGTCATATCAAAGAAAACTGTATCTAAAACCCTAAAAAAACAAAAACAAAAACCAGCCGATTTCCGTTGTTACAACAAACTTAAGGACAATGTGTTTACATGCTGAAGGTTTTGCATGGTTTTACTCTCCTGACTCACAACGGATTAAGCCCAAATGTTCACAGGTTTGTTATTTCATGTATATGGTTGATCACACAAAACATCAACACTGACTGCAACTATTTTGTCAGCTCTACCAATCCTGTATAGTATGCAGTGCAGGCATGTGTTATGCCCACAGCATTGTGTGATATGCAGTTTATGCACATATGATTCCTGCCAGTGGCTAGTATAGTGGGTTTGTTGTGTGTCAAATAATGAGAATGGATAAGTAGCTGTTAACGCCAAAACACAGTAAAACTTTCTGCAGTTTCCCTTTTTAAACATCAAAACTTCACTTTTTGAATTATCACAGTTTCACATTTCAGAATTTATATATTAAACAATAATGAGAATGGATAAGTAGCTGTTGCAAAGTTCAGATGATTCGACAAATATTTCTGTGGGAGCTGATTAATAATAAAACTACTTCCAGGAAATATTCCCATTCTTGTGGGATTTCATTTTAAGATTGCACCATGGTCCCAATTTCATAGAGATGCTTAAACAGAACGTATTGCTTAACACTTTTCTACTAAGCACACACAAGCAGGATACCAGTCACAAATTGTACATATGACATGACAATGTAGCTGGTAACCTTAATCTAGTAAGCATAAATATGTTGTGCTTAACTCCTTTTTGTGCTTAAAGCAGCTCTATGATATTGGGCTCTGATTACTTTGCATCTTATTCGTGAGAATCCCAGACTCCCCTATACCAAATTGCAAGCAAAATAAAAATTGATAAAATGAAACCTTTCTTTACTATACACTAGCCTCATCTTGAGTTGTGTGAAAATCAGATAAAAGTGGCACCAGTCTATAATGAACGCTAGCCTCATTCTGAATCCCGTGTGAAAGGATAGCAATCCAATATGGCCTCTCTATACAGAGACCTTCATCTGAAAACTTCATCAATAACTTAAAACATTTTTTTTTTTAATGGAAATTGGTGGGTATAATTTATTAAAATTGCGCTTAATCTTTCCAACAAAACATCATCTTACTGTACAGCATAGACCTTGGTATACATTGCACAACGAAGGGAAACCATTTCTACTGGGAAAACTTTAAAGAACTTTCTTTTCAGTGGGGGGAAAATTGCCTGGAAAATTAAACAGATTATTTCTCAAGATCACTGAAATAATAATCACAGGCTGTGTCCGAAATGATGGCTTTGTCAGTGCATATGGTTAAGCCGCTGAAAGTGCCTAGTCTTCACCGTGGTCGCTTCTGCCAACGGCAACAGCCATTGTCGAAGTCGCTCGATCCGGACACGGCAATAACAAACTTTCTTATGCTACTACCATCTTTGTTGGGTTCCCTACATACCACTTATATCATAACATGTATAGGCCTTTCTATTTTTGATAAACAAACTGCTCTGGTTGGCATGCACCGCCGAATGTTAGTAAAACATTCAATGTGTTAACAGATTTTTTAACCAAATTCAACATTTTCTGCAAACTCTCAATTAAATAAAACACCTCCCATGACTGTTTGCTTTGTTGAAACAAATTTCAACACTATTTTTAAATATTTGTGTAACATTGATACAAACTGTGGCTATCTGTTGTTGTTTTGCATTTACAGCTTCACATAGTTTTCCAACCTCGGTTGGCAAAAACTTAGGCTGTGACGTTGCAATAGAAAGGTCTATTTCATATCGTGGGAAAAGAAGAAAAAAAACAGCGTATTAAGTATGCGCACATCTATATTGTAAATTGTTACAGTTATTGGAAAGCTTTTCAGTTACTGAGATGGCCTTCTCATAAACTTTGATTTGTTTTCTTGGTAAGAAATATTTATTCATCCTTGGCGTCCAGCATTGCTTCAAAGGAAAACGGCTTGAAGGCGTGTCCCTCACCCTTGTAGAACTTACTCTGGAATTCAACCCTATGAGAGAGTACAAAAAAACATCTTGTCACATTCTAAAGTATGTCAAAAATCTATAACTTTACTCCTCAAACGTTGAATCTGTTAGACGTACAAATTTTAAGAACATGATCGGGGACTGTGCAACTTTGCGGTTGTACTGTTTTTGTGTGGGTGAGGATGACATAGTAACTAGCTCGTAGCATTCTGAGAAGGCGCATTGTGTAGCATGCACCATGCATACAGAAAATAACACTGGAATAAATGAACAACATCACCCTTTACCAGGGATACTAGTAGCATGTCGTGGCCAGGTGGTCAAGTGCACTGGACTCAAGCTCTGGTGTTTCTGATCAGCAGAGTGTGGGTTCGAGTCCAGGTCTTGACACTTTTGTCCTTCAGCGAGACACTTAACCATTATTTCTTTGTCCTTTGGATGGGACCTGAAGGCTAGGTCCCGTGCGTTGTGTAATCCACGTAAAGATCCAGTTACACTTATCGCTAAGAGAAGGGGTTTGCCCTGGTGTTTCTGGCAGTGGCTGCTGAATGCGCCGCAGCACTTTGTAAACCCTTACAAGGTGTTACATAAATCCGTCTCACCATTCAAAAATTTCAAAATTGTTTCTCTTTGTTCAAGTGCTTTGTGTACCTTACTGGTAGAGTTATGCCCTATATAGGACTCCAGTATTATTAATGTTGTATTCCCTTAATACCATAGGTGGTACCATACAAATTTAGGAACGATGGAATTAAACAAGGGAGGGGGAAGAGTGTAAAAAAATATTTAAGGGTTAAATGCCTGGAATTACACAGAGACCACAGAGGCATTGTTGGCCTTGGTGCCCCTTCAAAAGTCTCCCGCAGACTTTCCGATGTCCCAAAGGAAGCGCCCTTTACAAAATGAAAATGGCCTTGCCCTCTCCAAGATGATACTCCAGGTCTGGGGTGAGAGTTTCAAAGAGACTTACCAGTGTAGACGTAGGGTGTGTAAGAACGCAGACAGCCCTTCCATCAGGAGCAAGATGGAAATGGTCAAGACAGCCCAGGCGCTGAACACCGCCCAGATCACCACAAAGCCAAGCAACGATTCCATCTTTAAGCCAATACTGAATAACATGCTCCACAGAACCTCCGACAATTCTGAGGAGGAAAACAACAAAAAGGGTTGAGAGTCTTTTATCTCCTATCAACAGACCCGACTTCATGAAGCCATTCAGCAGAAAATAGTGCATTTTTACTATTTTATTTGCTTAGCAAACAAAGCAGAGAACCAGTCACTAGCTATGAGTTATACAGTATTTTGGCTGGTAACCTATTTCCGTTAAGGACAACTTTACTGTGCTTAGCACTTTTTTGTGCTTCACACTTTTACAGAATCCAAGTTTATAAATTTTTACATTTTTTTTAAAGTGACTTGGAGCAGGAAGCACTTAATAACTTTTACCTGAAAAGCATTACTTGATTTTAGTGAATTCTAAGACCACTGGAAGTGCAATGAGTTAAAATCGACTTAACAACAAAACAAGTTCAACCGAACTTGTGTTTTGAATTAACTTAAGATGACCACATAATAATGAAATCCACCATACTGTAACGCGAAGTTTCATTCCAAAGTGCGAGAGTAAAAGTCTGTACTTTTCAAAATGGAAAAAATGCATTAGTGGCCCGACGTTTCAACCCTAGCAGAGTCTTTCTCGAAGGATAAATGACAACACAACACACATAAACATGTATACAAGTGTATAAAATGGAGTTACAGTTTCTCAACCCATGTGCATTTGTTTCCATGTATATTTGGTTTGCGGTAACACCATGTGTATGTCTACTTGCTGGGTAGATTATGTTTGAGAACTTGTCTTGCTTTTTATTCTACTGCCCCGGAGTAGATTTTTCGGGAGACTTCTCAGTTCTGAAAAGAACAGTCCTGCTTATTAACTACTACCTGGGCGGAAGGTAGGATATCCGCCGGGACTACTACTTTTTTTGCTTAGTGGATCGAGGGGGCTTTGTGGAGTAAGTTCTTAATTGGTTTAAATGTTTTGACTAGCTTGCTCTAGTCATCGTCAGGAGACATATGTTTCCAAGTTGTTGTAATTTCTTGTACTTATAATACATGGCGTGTCGTGGCCGAGCGGATAAGAGCACTGGACTCAAGCTCTGGTGTTTCTGATCAGCAGAGTGTTGGTTCGAGTCCCGGTCGTGACACTTGTGTCCTTAAGCAAGACACTTGACCATTATTGCTGTGTCCTTTGGATGAGACGTAAAGCCGTTGGTCCCATGTGGTGTGTAATGCACATAAAAGAACTCAGTGCACAAATCAAAAAGAGAAGGGGTTCACCCCGGTGCTCCAGGTTTGATTGGCTGTATATTGCACCACAGCACCTTGACTGTTGAAGTGTCTTGAGCGTCACCGAGTGACGGATATGAACGCTTTATAAGAAGCCACTATTGTTATTATTATTATTATTCCTACAAAGTCTTACCGGCATGAGCTAGAGACAAGGCCCAGAGTCGGAGGTAGGACGCAGTGTGGGAGATACACCCCAAACAGAACTCAATGGTGTGAATAGACTGGTGTATAAAGGTTTCACCAAAGTCAAACTGCAGGGGGAAAAAAAAAATACACAGAAAAAACACGGTTTGATTAAAAATGACACCTGCCGAGTGGGAGATAATACCTAATGTTGAAAGTTTTATATTTTTGAAATCTTCCAGTTGGTTGCTGTTGAATTGCCCCCCCCCCCCCCTCATGTGAATCCCATGGGAAAATACGGCAGTTCCTTCCATGAAAATTTTGATTCAATCAATCTTAAATCTAAGCTGATGAAGTGATTTGGTTTCAAGTGTCTATGTCATCTTGTAGACACATTATGTGTGGGACACCATGCTTCCGATCAACAGTGATTTAGTTTACTTTTGTTGTCCCTGACCCGCATAGTATTGTTTGGTCCTTTTGTTGGGTAGTTTTCTTGTGTCCTTACCCAGATTAACTTCTTGTACTTGCATGCTCCCGTCATACACTCGTTTTTCATTGTTCTCTTTATTTGCCCTCATGTCCTCATCATTTTTGTACATTGCTATTCTGCATGTTGTAGGGCTGGGCCTATATTTGTTGCTTTATTTTTTCTGTTTTGGTTTTATAGTTCTTCGATTTGCCTTTTTTGTTTGTTCTTGTATTGTTGAGGTGGAATGAATAATAATAAAGACAACTATTTTGATCAGAAATGTAAAATGCAGTTGTACAAAAACAAACTCCATTCAACCCTCAAAGGTCAAACCAACACTGGTTGTCATCAACTTTTTCCAAAGGAAGCAGATAACACAATGTACACAGTGCGGTCTACGTTGAAGAAAGTTTTCCAAATACAGAACATTCAAGTTAATTCTGCAACACATGACATAATAGATCAACTGGAAGACACTTTTCTATTAAGTGATCAGATACTTTCCCCAACACAAAGAGACCGCTTCTTACCTGGTCACCATTCTCTGGTTCGTCTGAGCTGCCAGAGTCAGAAGCTGCGGCCTCCATGGCATCATGGTGAACCACCTCAGCCGTCTCCTCTCCCACGCTGCCGTTCTTCAACATACGAACATCGCGGTAACGGATCGCCTGAAAGAATCAAATCAGATGTTATTATCGACACGATCATAGGCTGTTATTACCCATCAAGGCCCATCATACCAGAAACGACAATGAGTTTGGCATCTGTCACAATTGACAGTATAATAATAATTTGGAGTAAATCATCCTTACTTGCAGCTGAGAAGCTAAATTGCGAAGGATGCGGCTACAACGTGGTCAAGCCGCAGGCATGTAAAGCGCCTTTGGCAGCCAGCCACAGCAACCCATATACGACCACGAAGCACAGGCAGAGACTGAAAATGTTTTGACTTTTTCCAGAAGGAAAAACTATAAAAGAATGTAAAAGAACCCAAAACACACTCATCGTGAAAGAGAAGGGGCTTGCTCACCTTACTGATGTTCTTGTTATGCTGCAGTTTCAGGAGGAGAGGTTTGGCCAACAGCATCCATGGAATACAGACCACTGCCAGAATCACCAACATTGCCTGGGTTGCAAACTGGAGAAGAACAAAACACACAAACACAGACAATCAGTTTGCATGCTATCATTATTTCACGACAGTTACATAAATACACAGTATTACTACTGTTTCATTTTATCACAGCATGCAAAAGAAAGATCACATTTTCCTTTGTGCCAGTAAACCCTTGAGTCCGGCTACGTCCCATAGCCTTAGATCTCTAGGGTCTTTCTCAGGATCTTTGCTGTTCCCAAAAGCCTTCTGTAACAGATCTACACTTACATGTACATTGCTCCCGACCCTATTTCATCTAGATGTTTCCCCAGTGCTTTGAGAATGGTGCCAAGTGCTCCAACCACCACAGGGACTAACTTTCACTTTCACCTGCCAAATCTTACGAACTTCCCTGGCAAGGTCTTAGTACTTGTGGATCTTCTCCAGAAAATTATTGTAACAATTACTACCCGGGGTGAGAGTCATTGCAGAGAAAAATGTCTGAATCTAGGATCAAATTCCAGGCGGCAGGTTGAAATGAGATTTCAAGCTTTTTGTAACTCCTGGAGTTAAATATTGCAAGTATCTTCTTGGAAGTGTATCCTAAGCGCTAAATCAACGAGCAGGAATGCTTTATATCTGAAGGAGACAACAGCTATTTTCTTCACCACGCAGACAGGAAAAAAAAATCTGAATTCAGATAAAAGTCTGAAATGTTTCATCCGTGTTGTACCTGTCCACTGTAGAGATCCGAGAGGGGAGCAGTGAAGAGGAACATGTTGATGAGGGTAATGATGAGACTCGGGGCATCTTTGGAGTTATCTGCATTGAAGAGGAACCACTTCAGGAAGATCATGACCACCAGGTAGCCGAAGATAAACTGCAGGAAGATCATCTGAGGGACGAACTCGCACCACATGTTGATGGGCTTCTTGAAATACCTGGGTAAGGATAAAGAGTTGATGACAGCGTTAAAGGACAAACTTTCAAATGAGGGTGTGGCTGGCAATGATGGGTTTGCAGGTCTGCAAGACCATGAGAGGGGCGACGAATTTGTTTTTAAAAGGTGAACACAATGTCCCGGGGTTGACATCTTCCTTCCGTGTCTGGATGATAGAAGATAAATTAATGCCAAATTTTTGGGATCCTCCAAGCTCATTGTCAACTCGGTAGTCTAGGACTGCAACTACTATGTGGGTGTCCTAGGTTGTTCGCTCCCACTTTCCTATTGCTGACTGCCGTGGAAAGGGGATTAACGGGAAGACGCCGGACACAGGAGTTGACTTTTGGCCGAAGCTGTGGCTGGCAAAAGGGAGCCCCTTCATTCCTAGGCACTGAGGCCAGCTATCTCAATCGTATCAGAGTTTAAACAATTGGGTGTTGAGTGTTTGATAAGAGTTGGAACAGCTCCTGTTTTAAACACTTTTGAGATTTAGTAATATATGTTGGACCTTTGTTCCCGATTGCCATATGAGGATAGAGTTTAAAGTGCAACCAGTAGCCGCGGCCTTACTTGACCTAATCTGTAACTCTATAGAGATCCTTATTAATGAAATGAGGTCAACCGAGGTCGCAACTACCAGTTACCCTTTAGGAAACTACCTGACACATTAGTACATGAGTAACGTACTTGTGATTAAAAGCCCCGAGGACCACACCGAAGGTCATCTGAGCAATACCAAAGATGATAGACATCTTCATCTTGAAGGAGTTCAGGAAGGAAAGCTTGTTGGTCGACAGCTGCCAGATCTAGAGGGTAGGGGTAGAGAAAGAAAATCAGGTAGGACTCAATAATTGAAAATAGACACAGGAATCTAAAGGTTCTCGGTTCATTTATAAGAGATCTTGTACAGAAGTAGTTCCAAGGGAACTCATTTATAAAGTTTTTGCGATTTGGATGCTACGAAAGAAGCTGTACCGTTCATTCAATTTGCAAAAGTTATCGACATCTATAACCCTTCTACATTCTGTAATATTTGCCGGTGAGTTGAAAAGCATTCAACTGCATGGGTACTGCTGTGTACTGTGTACATGTAGATGCATTCACCACATGATATCACATTAACAGGCTGGCACAGGCTGGCATCCATCATTCTACACCATGCGAATGGCATTGAACGGACAAACAGTAGGAGGGTTGTAAACGACACAATTGAGTTCAACTTTTCAGACTCAAAAACTGGATCAGTAATAATATCATTGAAACAGGGGCGTGCTTTGGCGACCAGGACCGGTAACAAGTTTCTGAAGTAAAATTCACTGACCGAAATAAATTCCAAGAGCAACGCGAAAACGGGTCGGTAACCAGAAACAGTTCTTGGTAGGAACATCCCTTGAAAATTCATGCTCTTAAAATATACAACCTTCATTTTATTTTGAAGCGATGGAACTTAGTCTTTGTAATTCTATCAACATTGTTTAATTGTAATGCTTCAAGGTATTTCATTTTTAAAAGAATTCCCTTGACTTTTTTTCGATAGTTTTTAGAGTCTGCCATCTTGAAAACCAAGCCTAACCGAGCCAACAACTCGGTTACGGTTTGGTAGGAACAGCCGCACCATCGCGGTTCAACCGAACGCGCAAACGCTCAACCAATGACCAACGCTCAAACATGTTTCTGGTTGGGGTTGCCAAAACGCACTCCTGGCAGAAGAAGGTGGACTTACTGGATCTAAACCGTAAGGGTAGGGTCCTGTAAAAGCTTCCTTGGGGTCCAGTTGGAAATCTCCTTCTTTATCCAGCAACCCTTTACTGTAGATGAAAAAAGACAAAAATAAATGTCAGAAGAAATGAATCATCGGCTTGCGATATTTTTGAAGAAAAACTGCTTTAAAAACTCTGTTTTTGCTGTTGTTGTTTTTGAATGCAAGTTTGCCCCACATACTTAAGGCTAAAAGCGACTCTTCATAAGGGACTACAAGAAAGACAATTTTAAGACAAAATTAAACTCAGGAGAGCTGAAGGTAGGAATTGATATTCCTCTTAAAACAGTCTAGATTGTAGTAATGGAGGGAAACATGCACGAGGCAAGGAGTTCCAAAGAGATGCAGTACGTGGAATAAAGCTGTTGGAAGCCATCTTTGTTTACAATGTCTACCACAAAGAAGTGATATGGGTTGACAATCTCTTGTAGGTGGATGGAAAGTTGACTCACGTAAAGTTGGGCATGCTCGACACCTTCCACGAAGAGCCGAATATATTGAACGATTTGGAGAAGGCATCGTTGTAGACGAAGCCCGCGTACATGGAGAAGAGACCCATCAGCAAAATGATGTAACGACCACCAAAGAACATCCCAAATATCTGGTAAAAAATCAAATAATTAGAATGTTTATATCAATGAATTCTGCAGTTCTGTATTAGGAATTTGCATTTTGTTTGCCCTGGACCGATAAAGTTATAAAACAATGTTTGCTCAGTGTGCTTCAGAGAAAGCGGCTCATCCAGATTGGCCGAGTGCTTTCTTACCTGCTTTCAACTCCCGCAGACCCCATTTGAATCCCCCCCCCAGACCAGAGCCTTGGATGTGGATTGGGATTTCAGTCCCTACCTGATTGCGTGGGTGTTTTCCTCTTGCATCTAAAACCGACTTATCATTTTCTCCACTGGTATTTTCTGGACTGATGTAGTTAGAAAAACAACGTGTACTCAGTGTGCTTCAGCATTGGCCATGGCCGACGCAGAGTCAGGAGCTTTTAAAACTTTGTAATTAAAGTATTTCATGCAGATGGGCAGAGGGCTTTCTTCCCGTTTTTTCACTTCTGCGGACTCATTTGAATCCCACCTCAGACCCGAGCCTTGCATGTGGATTAGGATTTCAGTCCCTACGTGATTGCGTGGGTTTTCCCCTCCCACATCTAAAACTGACTTATCATTTTCTCTACACTGGTATCTTTAGGCCTACGGATCACACTGCAAGTCATTTCTGAGGATCCGTTGCTTTCATTACCAGTTGGTAAATATAAACAAAATAATAATTGCGGACACGGCTCATAACCAAAACAAGACCTGGGCCAAATTTCATAGAGCTACTTAAACACAAAAAGCAGCTAAGCATAACAAATTTATGCTTACCAGAATAAGATTACCAGCTAAAACACCATATCACATGTACAATTAATGACTGGTATCCTGCTTATTTGTGCTAAGCAAGAAGTTGTTAAGCATAATTGAGCCCTGGTTATTGAGGCACGGTTTAGATTGATGCTTTTAGTTCCTACCTCATTGTCACCCATGCTGGCAGCCAGCTTCTTTTCACTCAGGACCATCCAGAGGGCAAAGAGGAACATGATGAAGCCATGGCCAGTGTCTCCAAACATCACGGAGAACAGGAAGGGGAATGTGATGATGGCATAGGGTGCTGTGGAGAAAAAAACAACAAAATTAAATCAAAGTGTATCCCTGTAAACTAAACTTTTGTAGTTGGAGCTCCACTCAGTAATATCGGAGTCACGCATAACGCACGTATTCACTAATAAGGTGCTCAACGAGCTGGAACAAAGATCAACACTTTTTAAGACAGGTTTTGAAGTTTAAGAACTAAGAGACCCATTTAAGTAGTACCTTATGAGGGTTTACAAGGTGCTGTAGCACACTCGGCAGCCACTGCTAGAAACAATGGCGCAAACCTCTTCTCCTATCAATGCAACTAGGTTAGTTTAAGTGCATTCCACAACACAGGGATTTATGTCCTATCCGAAGGGCGAAGCAATAATGGTCAAGTGTCTTGCTTAAAGACACAAGTGTCATGACCGGTACTCGAACCCACACTCTGCTCATCAGAAACACCAGAGCTAGGTCTGCTCGGCCACGATACGCCACAATCATAGGCAATACATAAATTGTCCTATCTTCACTGCACGATGGATGCAATGGTGTACACCCATAACCACTGCAAATGGTCACGATATTAAACTATACCACATCAGCCAACAACATTATACTTTCAACAGACAATCTTCTATGCTTCCCACACATGGCCAATCATAACTTACTTGACCAACAATCGCAATGTGTTGATCCAGAAATTTTAAATAGAAAGACTATGGTGCAAAATTAGTCATTATGTGGACCTATCTTTAATTTCATTTCATTTTATTCGCCAGCGAACATTAAAAAAGCATTTAAAAATTGCAAATCAAAGGATCCACAAGAACAAACAATACAATAAGCTAAGAGAATACAAAAATGTAAAAACGCCTAGCAATCTTGAAGATTATTAAGAAAAGGATGTTCTTTTAAGAGAAATATGCTGAAGCTGGAAAAAGTAACTCATGTACAGTTCAAGTTTGCCTTTGTCTAACCATATTTTCTGGTGTACATTTGAGATTGGGGTGGGTGCTGGCAGGCAACCAACCAACTAAAGTGCATGCACTGTTTCTCATCTTTGTAAGGATAAGATTCTGGTTTATAGAGGAATCTTTCATACCAGGGTTGACCTCCCGATAGTTGGCCACCCCGTAGGAATCCACGATACCCTGGAACACCTCGGTGAATTTGTTGGTCTTGTTGAAGGTGGGTGGGTTCTCATGGGTGTCCATACGGTTCAGGATGGACGGCACTGTTGAGCCGCTACGTTCCTGCGGTCAGAACGGCAAGACGAAGACAAAAGTGAGACATCAAGCAAAGGGCAACGCTTTGGTTTAGTCACATTACATCGACTGCAGGAATCATTTACAGAATGTTTTTTTCATGCAGGCATGATATTTGGTCCTTGAAAAATTTTTGAATGTTTTATCGAGTACACAGGCTGACCCACATGTACACATGGTGTAGGGTTTAATAGACATTTTAGGCTATTTAATCACAATTGTTCAAATTTTCCCCAAGGACAAAAAAAAAATAAAAATCTAAAATCAGACTAAAATAGGAAGAATATCATGCCTGTTCATGACATGATTCGTTGAATTGTTTTTATTGTCGATCTCAACATTTGGAGTCATGAAAATAGTTCTGCACAGTACCGTTACCTACAAGTCGTTAGTGCAGTTTTTATGGATTCCATAAAATTAGTTTTAAGTATTTTGAGCTCCTGTTTGAGCTCCTGGTAAATGGAGTTTATTGGTCAAGAGTGGTCTTCAAAGTAAAAGGCTGGCAAAAAGAAACAATCGTTTTCTAAGAAAAACATTTATTTGTAGATTCCGACAAAAACAAAAAATTCAGACACATTTTTACTTCAACTCCCTTTTGATTACTGCAGATAGGAAATTGCAGTTAACGACCTTATAGCACTGAGCCGATGAACTCAAAGTACAGAGCTACCGTAGTACAGAGTTGAGTCATCTTAAACCCCTTGCAGGTGATCTACGACAAAACGTGGATGCCCCCCCAAAAAATAATGTGGACTCACTGTTCCCCGGCGTAGTCCCATCTGGATCTTATCCAGGTCGGCAACGGGGCACCAGCACTCGGCAATCAGACACTTCTGCGTCACGTCCAGGTTGAAGAGATTCAGGGTGTGGTAGACTGCCTTCAGTTTGCGCACCTTGATGAACCACACCCGTACGTTCTTGGCCGCCGAGGAGAGGACGCGCTGGCGATGTTCTTCCGTCTGGCTCAGGACGGCTTGGAGATCCTCTATCCGTGTCATGACACCGATGCTCATCTCCCGACGCTCCGGCTGGGTCTCTGGGCACGGGTAGAGAGTGGCACGGAACCTTTGGAGTTGAAAAAAGGGGGATAAATGGAGAATAATTACAAATTGTGTCATAAAATGCCCATTACTTCTTTGAGTCAAGTCATCTTAAAGGAGACCTCAATGCAAGGCTCACTTTCCATCTAGTCAATAACTCTCTACGAGTTGCGGTGGTTCTGAAAAGAACTGGTGGTTTAACGACTCACTCTACGATAGCAAGCTCACTCTAAGGCTAGCTTTCATGTTTCCTAACTAATAGGACAGCAATGACTGGGATCAAGCTAATGGCTTGTCACGGTCGAGCAGTTTAGTTTAGTTCTGCTAGCTTGTTCTGCTGGGTCATCAGAGTGTGGGTTTGAATTCCGATCATGACACTATACCATGATTGCTTCTCTTCACCCAGGAGTAAATTGGTACATAGTACAGAGTTGGTTCTTGTGATTGATTTAGATTGATGTTATAGCAGCTCACACCGTCTACTCCCCAGGGAGCTGAAATGGGTCTCAGAATGAAACAACAGACCTTGGTCATAATGTTCATGTGTAATTAACGACATAGTTGTTATTGTTATTTTTATTAAACGCACCCTTCGCAAATTTTCTTGACTCGATTCTTCAGCTGATCACCTTGGAAGAAGATGATGAAAACAGACTTGTGTACCTGGTCTCCCTGTAACACAAAACAAAGTCAATGGTTGCTTTTAAAACACGTAATTACTTCAATACAAATCTCATGTTTTTTTCCACATTCGACATGTTCTAAATCTTTTCTAAGGAACTGAGGCAGCAAAGTCAAAACATATCAAGGCTGGTGAATCAGCCAATGTAGTGTGGACACAGGAATTAATCAGGCATGATATTCGGTCCTTGGGGGGAAAAAAAGTAGAAAAATTTTCTCAAGTACAAGGGCAGACCCACATACACAGGGTATAGGCTTTTATATACTTTTCTAAAATAAAAATGTTGCTGATTTTTCTGAGGGTGAACAAAATTGGGAATCCGATTTAAGTAGGAAAAATATCATGCCTGACATTTGAACCTTAAAAATGATAAAATGAGATAGATGTAAATTGTGTGAGTTTACCTCCATACTAGGTATAGACCTCGATAGACTATGAGAGGTAACATCTTGGTTGAACACATGTAATAATAAACTATGTTTGATGGGCATTTGTTGCACATTTTCAAAAACTTGCGCAAGTATTGTCTAGCATATAATTTTTTAGTTTTTACCGTACACGATGTGTGTTAAGAGCACTGTATACTCGGTACTTTCCCCGAGTTCTGTGAAAAAAAAATCCACAGGCAAATCACTCGGGTGGGATTCGAACCCAGGACCTTTGCATTGCTAGAGCAGATGTCTTACCACTAGACCACCGAGCTAGCAATTAATGAGAAAAAAGGTAGCTGTGTATACATTGCATTGCAGAAAAATAAACTACCCCAACAACCCCAAAAACAAACAAATGAATAAAAAAAAAAAAAAAATAAACCAAAAAACTTGCAGGTTTTCTGGCGGACAAAATCAATTTGAAGACTATAACATTTGGGATGGAATGATCGATTGGCTCGCTTTTCAAACCCCTCTCAGCTTTCAACTTTACGACAAATTTGTTTGTTCTCACAGTGGTTGGGTCTTCCAAGGGGCTATCCATCTCCGCCTGTCGTAGGAAAACGTTGCCGCGACAAACTCGCCATAACATCTGCTCAAAGGCTGGTATGCGTTCACGCTGAATTACACCAGCAACAAATCTATGAACAGAATCATGATAAAAGTGTATCAATTCAAACAGACGGATATATATTTTTTTCACATCTACTTTCATATACATGTTTTAAAAATTTAACAATTATTTTGTCTGCTCCGAACTATGAGGTCATTAATGCAGTTTGAGGCCACTCCAGTGATTATAACATTCGGCCAGTAAACTCATCATGACTGGACAAGTCCGGCTGTCCTGTGTTTTTGTTCAATTGTTGATTTTCAGTCTGATAAAACTATTTCAGTTCTGTCAAGTAGTAAAGAATTCTAACCCATAAGACAAATGAGATCAATCTTCTCTTAGTGCTCGTTCAAATTGTAACAGCTCAAAATGTTAAACTGTGTAAGTTTTATTTCTTCTTTCTCATTATAAATCTTGTCTCGTAAAATAAATTATGGTCCAGTAAACATTTTGAGCTACAAGCTTTATGATCTTGTGGTTTTTTTCCCCCAAAAATTCGAGCCCAGTAAAGTAACCCAACGTTTCAAAAAATGTTTGAATTCACGCAAGACTTGCACTGGATCTAAGAAACCCCACACCTGGGTTGTGGGACATTAATACTTTTTCAGTGCCCGCCATTTGTTTACGTTTTTAACCTAAAATGCCCAGCTTTTTGAGCTTTTTTCGAAATTCTGTATTAGAAAAAAAAAAAGTATTTCTCACCAAACAAAATATGTCTTGCTGTTTTTCTTTGCCTTGGTACATGTACATCCCAAAGTTAATAGTATTTCTTGAGTGATACTGCCCTTGCGTGATAACATAATGTACATTTTGGGTCGTACATTGTACACATGTACGATTGATGACACTTTTTAAAATAGATCATACATGTACAATAATGGCATTTTTAAAATACATAAAATAGATCGTACATGAACGACCTTTTCACTGAAAGAGTTAAGCAATCTGGGGCTGATTTCATAAAGCACAGTATCACCATAGTGATTTGTTTTGTGACATCACACTTTGCTTCGCAATTAAGATTGATTTGCAATTAAGCTCAATCTCTTTGTGAAATTTTTCCCTGGTCCTTCTTGGTTTTATATTGTAGTTATTATTATTATTTCTGGTTTATTAAAACACAATGCATTAGTAGCCCAAGGGCTAAATTGCTACATTGTTTACACAAAAAAACACGGAGCTGAACAAAAAAACAAAAAGAATTAACCAATTGCATTAACCAATAACATTAACCAATAACATTAATTATTAACCAATTAAACAATTAAACATGTTGATAGAAAAACTACATTTGATTTAAAATACTAACAAAATAGGGTATAGGACTATTTATGTATCTATTTGTATTGCACTTGATTACGGAAAGATTGTTTAAGTTTCTTAATTGGTATTGCACACTAGAACTTCTTGGCTGGGGTAACCACTGGCGGAACATGTCGGAACATTTTAATTTGGTGGCAAAGTCAACACAAAGATCTTTTCTACGATCATGGAGAGAAATCAAATTGCATTTTAAAAGGGCATATTCGTAATCCAAATAACCCAGGCCTAAGATAATTTTAAGGGCACGCTTTTGAATACTTTCCAATTTGTTGTTCTGTGCACTAGTTAAACCCGCATTCCAAACAGGCGTTGCATATTCCGTCAGTGGTCGAATATACCCCTTATAAACTGTTAATAAGTGGGGAAGTGATAAGTGGAATTTTTTTAACAGTTTGAGCATGTAAATCTTATTGCTAGCTTTGCGGTAAATGTGGTCGACATGTTTGTCCCACTTGAGATCAGAACTAATGAAAACACCGAGAATTTTTACACAATCGACAATATGGAGATCAGTAGACGAAATTTGCAGAGCAGGGAATTGAGGAATATTTTTCATAAAGCATACAGTCATGCTAGCACATTTATCTGGGTTGACTTTCATATTATTTTGTACAGCCCAATGACTAAATTGATTCAAAACAGATTGAATAGTATGTGGGTCATTACCTCTACTGTTCTCCACAATAGTCATGTCGTCGACATATTTAAGTCTAAGTAATCGACTGGGAGTGTCATCTAATTTTCCAGAACAAACCGCACCGTTAAATTTAGCAAGAAAACCCAACAGTCCAAATTTAGTGCCCTGCGGTAGTCCACCTTTAAGTACTTTAAAATTAGACAACAGATGTTTGTATCTGACACATTGTGATCTCTCAGTCAAAAAATTACAGACCCAAGGGATAACTGACTGGCGTGTACCCAGATGAAGCAAATCACGAATAACAATGTTATGATCAATGAGATCGAAAGCCTTGCTAAAATCTGTAACAACCAACGAACTATGGCTTTTCGGAAGGTCGGCATGGGCACATAAATTATCAACCAGTTTAACTAAATAATGAGATGTTGACACACCCTTTCTATTGCCGAACTGATTTGGATCCAAGTTCTCTTGAATATCTGAAATAATCCACTGAGCAACGAAATGCTCGGCTACTTTGGCAAAATGATCGGTTAAGGAAATTGGGCGGAGCTTATTCAAAGTAGGCGGGGAACTAACCCCCAAACACTTATGGTTTGGTCCAGGGTTCAGCCTCCTCCCCTGTGGGAAATGTGGACTATTCCAGGTCAGTGACTTGTGGAAATAGACACATATCTTTCCTTTGAACTAGGGTTCTTTTAATCAAACTAATGTTAGTACACATTGAATCACCACCTGTAGTACTACATTCTTTTGGTAACACCCATTGAGTCTAGTTCCTTTTGTTTAGTTACATCACTCACATGCACCATGTTCTAGTTATAACAAAGTCTTGCCATTCAATAACACATCTTTAGTTCTTAGTTTTTCAGCAATGGGCAGAGAAAGCTAGGCTAGGGCGAGTTGGCTTTTTGGGTGCGGCCAGGCAACATCATGTGTGGAGGGCTGAAGGCTCGGCACTATGGCTTGATAAAAGTCATTTTTATAGATGCACTGCATGCTTGTGCCAAAACAGAGTAAGTTACTTTGAATGCTTCTAGAGAGTTCTTCTCAAGTCATTATTTTAACTCATACCCAGTTATTTTGCCTAAATTCTAGTCTATACTAGCCGTATATAGGGACTCTACAAATAGGTTTGCCTCTGTACATTTTCCATACATTTTTAGTACCAGCTGCTGTAATTTTTGTAAATTACTCATAAGGGCCTACGTCTCCACCTGTAATTTAGGTATTTTTTTAGTTACTGTGAACATTGATTAAATTGGCATATCGGCTAGAAGTTAAAGCCAGTCAAATCTTGGTTTGTTGTTTTGATAAAGTTTTATGCGCCCTCGACTACGCTACAACATAGTACCTACCCCAGCCTCATGGGCATCCCGATACGCGGTCCCTCGTCTCCTAGCAATGTGTGGACCTCCTCCTCCTTATCCGCATCGTGCATCTGCTGGTGATGCAATTCAGCCTGTTTATATGATGGTTGGGGGAAGACGGGGGGACCAGACCATTTGGGGGTAGGAGGGGGAAGTGGAATGAAGGGAGGAGAGGAGAGGAGGGGTAGCACAAGTTGAAACACAAGACGCCATCAAGGCCCATGCATGCAAGGCAGGTACAACGACACGCACAATGCCCGTCAACAAAAATTAAACAAAACAAAAATTAACCAAAATAAACAAAGTGATGCACATTGTTTACATAATATGCTTTTCTCACTGTGTGGCAGGTCAATTTCTGAGATTGGTGTCAGAGTACTGGGTTTGGTTTCCGAGCCAAAAGAGAAGACTATTTTCCGTCCCGCTATTTTTTATTCCACTCTTTATGGCTTCAGTTTGTACTGAGAGGAAACGTATGGAGGAGATTGCAATGATTCCAGGTCTAGCACTTTAATCTTGGAGGCAAGTTGCAATTTTCACATGACATGTGGTGCAGAAAACTTCAAAGCAAACGTAGGGGGCAACCGCTGCAATTTCCAGATTAATTCCAGGCCAGATACATTTTTGACAAAAAAAAATTTTTTTCCAAAAAGAGTTGAGGTGTTCCGAAAATAATTTCCCTTGTCTCCTAAGGACCAAACTTAGAGGCTTGGGGAAGATTTTCCCACGCCTCGTCTAGAGCATCAAAATGTAGACAAATTACATCAAGAGTTTCATCTTTGAGACGGCAAGGCCATTTTCATTTTTCAAAAGGCACTTCTATTGGAAAATCTATCACAAACTTTTGAAGGGGCAGCGAGGCCAAGACCAGGGCAACATGTCAATCCAGGCCAGAAATGCTGCCTTAAGAGCTCTCAGTGAAAACCAAACTCAGTTCTGTTGGGTTTTAGAATTCCAACCCCACCTGCTACTCAACGACTAATAAAATAGTCAGGCTCTGTGATGATATCAATGTTTCATCTTGCGTAAGAAGCTGCCAGCTACTGGGTGCAATACTATTCTGCCACCAAGTGAGGAAAGTCATAATGATAAGGTTGACAGAGGGGGGGGGTTAGTGCAATTCAAATGGTCAATAAACATCTAGTCTAACACTTCTACAATGTATTATTAATGTACCCTGGGGTAAAATCAGTTCAATGTGCTCTTCCAAATATAAAAGGCCAAATTATCAACCTGTCACAGGCCTGGTCAGTTTTGAAACAAAATCTTTATAGTTATTGGTTGGGTTATATTATGTGTCTCCAGATATTCTGCAGAGTACATTGTACTTTATCGAAATTGAAATTACATGTAGTTTCCTAAAAAGGATGTTTATTTTGATATTTTAAAATTATAAAAATGAAAGAAATACTGACGATCATTTTCCTTTATACAAATTCTCCCAGCACTAAGGAAAATATAAAGTAAAAATAAAACATGAACAATGAACATTATTAAGAATGTTTGGCCCCAAAAATACTATTTGTATTGTTTTCTCCAATCAGTGAAATCAAAAATATTTTAAAAATGAAAGAGTTTTTAATGCATGGGCTTGACAAATTTTTTTCAATCCCAGTGTTTACAATGAAGTTACCCGGCAGGTACATTAAACATCAAATAACACTCCACACTTTCTACACACACAAGGGAAAGTTGTGCTCATGAATAATTCATGATGTCAGCTCTGCTAATCTTAATAAACAATATCTGGTATAATGTCTTGCCAAGTCACCAGTTACCACTCAGAATTTAAGCCTCAGACTACAGAGACAGTTCTATGTCAAATGGTTCGGGGCAAGCGACCTCCAGATGGGCCAACCCTGATACCATACACATTCATTCTGAATAGACCGTGCAAGTCTCGCATGCATTCCACTGCTTTTGGAACCACTTTGGTCCCAAGTACTTTGCTTTACCGCATGAAGGAAACAAACTTGCGCACTTTAATAGGTCTAAATGTTCAACTACGCGCAAGACTTGCACAGTCTATTGTGTATGGGTGTTTGCAGTCTCTTATGTACTACGCAAAAGCTTGCCCCAAACCACATGACAAAGGAACCGTGGTCACTAGTGTGTGGAATTTAAATTTAAGCGGTAGCTTGTAACTTGGCAGGTCATGGCACCAGGCATTAATCAAGTCTACCCCGCAGATGGCTATTTTTTTAGTAAAAAGTCCATTCTTAACATAATGTGAATTCGTTGCCTGAGTTTTGTTTCAGTGTGTTTGCCCGGTATTTTAAACTTTCAGATAAGAACCAATAGTGAACACGGGTTCTGTTTACTTCATCATGCACAGTAAAGTGTGATTATGATCAGTGCTACATTAATACAGCAAACTAAAAAATCAATCATCTGTTAGAAATTATTCAGACTGAGAAGGAAAAAAAAGGAAAGAAACTATCAGAAATGTGCCGCAACAGGGTGCACACACATAATGACATGATGATTATGAAGTGTTCAGAAACATGCTAATGCATTCCAAGATGTGAAAATTACAAGAAATCCGTAGAATGTGAGAGAAACTTTGTAAGATTATCAAAGTATCATTCCTTCATGCCGAAAAAGATAGAGACAGATTTGAAGGGAGAAATCCCCCCTTGAAAAGGGGGCACATAGGGACAATCTAATGGCAACATTTTATAGCAAACAATTAGTGCAGTTTTTTTGCACTCAGTAGAAAATATCTGAGAGCCCAAAGTTGCACATAAATGTATCACCCTTCATATCGATCCACCCGCACTGACATCACTATGCGGCTACTGTATTTCTATGATCTTCCGTTTTGGAAGCCAAATTGCATGTAAAGATGCATGTAAAGCCCCCCACCCTCATCCCCTAATATGTACACTGCTCATCAGTTGCACACATGGGGATCCGACTCCTAAAATGGCACAACCAATATTTATCACAGATGCTGGTGTCGGGTGAATTGGGTCCATACAAGAATCAGGAAGTAAAGGTGTAGGATAATTCAGCATCTCTCATATTGTGTTAACAAGAAAGAAACAAAATTACAAATCTAACAGTTCTGAATTCACAGAACATCTGTTGGCATAAAAGCCCAACGTGGAAAATCGTTCATAACAATTGAGAGTAATCAACAAAGATGGTTTCAAATAATGCTTTATGTGTTCAAAAAACACTCATATTGAAACTTTACAAGTAGTTTAGGCAAATTATTTGAATTGAAAAGGTGCTTCCAGAAAAACAAGGAATTCAAGAACTATTCCCGTGTGAATTTTATCTGCAAACCACAGATGTCAGGTTTTTTATCCGCCTTATCTGAGGTCAACCCAGATCTTGTAAAAACTATCTTCACCTACCAAATGGAATGCACAAGCATCGCATCAGCACACAAGCAACAAGAAAAACAGAAATGGTGCCATCCATACATAACATACACAGAGATGATAAAACAAAATTATCAACTTTAAAATTGTTTTTATTTTAGTTGGTGCAAAATCGGTCGATGCAAATTGACTTTGGCTAAATTTTATTTCAACATGCGTGTGATATTTAAACACAAGTAGCATAACCCTCCCATACACTGGCTTCAGGGCTCAAATTTTACACTGGACAGCAGGCCTGGGCCCAATTTCATGGCTCTACTTAAGCACAAATTTGCTTAAGCACCAAAAAACCTTGCTTAGTAAAACCAGATTACCGGCCAATACTCCACTCGATTGTTATGCTAACTAAACAACAGCTAAATACAAGTCACGAGCAATGTACATCGCATGGAGTTTTGGCCAATAACACGAGTATAATAAGCAAGCTTTTTTCGTGCTTAAGCAAATTTTGTGCTTAAGCAGCTCCATGAAATTGAGGCCAGTGATTTTAGCGTTCGGCCGGTAAACTCAAGACCATACAAGTCTGGCTGTCTTGTGTTTTCCAACTTAATAACAACCCCACTGTGTAATTTAACAAAACAAACTTTGTTCAAACATTGACTTTGGTATGATAAATACCTTTCATTCTGTTCAGTATTGAAGTATATCGAATATGAAAGACAAATGAGATAAATCTCCTCTCAAATGTCTTAGTGTTTGTTCAAATGATAACAGTTGAATACCGTGTCAGCAAGTTTTTTCTAATTTTGAATCCGGTCCTGTACACAAAATTCTGGTCCAGTAAATATTTTGAGCAACAAGGCTAGCAATCTTGTGGATTTTCCCTCAAAAATTTGAGCCCTGGGCCGCTTCTTCAGTAAGTACAGCTGGTATTATGTGGAAACCCCCATGGCTTGTGTACTGTGGACTTGGTCTCCACAGTCACCTGTAGAATTTGTGGTAAAGGCCGGTTGGGCAGGAGAGTATACTATTGGGTATAATAGTGAGAAAGTGATTTCTTTCTTTGTTTCTTTTCGGAGTTCCAGCTTCAACTCCTCCATCAAATATCAGTCTGGTAGATTTTGGACAACCTTGCCTGATGTGTACAACCTTTGAAAGTCGGACTTTAATAGCATACAGTATTATCAAACTAGTGGACTCTGATCATAGTGTGATGTGATAGTGTTGGACTTGTACATTTTGTAGTAGGTGAAGTGCATTAGTTTTAATTTCTCTATGTTAGGCCACAATGTAGCTAGGTTTTTTAGGAATGCAAAAAGCTTTCACACTGGTGCATGATGAATAGCACAACACCATAACTCTGACTATTTGTGGAAATTCTTCAGATTTTTTTATTTCTTTTATTTTTTTCATTTTTAAAATATATTTTTATGAAAAACTGCCATACACAAGGTCAAAGGCCAACTCAAAGTGAAGGTTACATACGAAGAAAAAAAATAATAATACAAAATATGAGAGAGAAGGTTCCAGTTGATTCTAGCTATGGCCTTCCTGTCTTTTGCATCACTGTTAACCTGAAATGTTAATGATGGCCCATCTTGAAATCACCAATTCGTTAGTTTCACTACAACTAAGTCAGTGACTGACACTAATCTGATGACTGCATCTAAACCCAATGGGTGGGACACCATGTTAATGCTATGCAGATCTAATGCATCAAAAAGAATCAAGAGCACACAGACGGGAAGGGCTTCAGGTATGGAAGGGGCAGAGATGAGGTCAAAGTGGGGGGGTAGTATCTTAAACACACACATGCTCATTATATATACAAATTCAGGTGTGGGGCGACTGTTAATAAAAATATGACTCAAAATGTCATGGGGGTATGTTATATATGGATGGCCAATAAGAGCAGGCGACTTACAGTGTAAACACAGAGACAAGCGAAGATGTAGTGGCAACATCGATTGACATCGAAAAAACAAAAAAAATTGCAACAACGATGAGATCAAAAAGATTAAGAAAAGCTGTCTACGAGAATCTAATGGTGGTGGTATCTTAAGGCCACATGCAGTATGATGGTTTGTTGTTGTTTTTGTTGTCCTGTAAACGCAGGAAGTTTTGTTCTTGTGATTATTTCAAACAAACTTTGGTCAACTCACAGTCAAAGTGATTAATTTGACAATCAGTTGCCGCCTCGGTGCACCCTGTAATGTTTTTGTTTCATTACAAAAAGGTGCATCGATCCTTGTTCATTTGGCATTAAAAGAAAACTCAACATCAATGTTTTTATAAGCAACTAGGACGAGATTCTGCAAAAAAAAGATCAGATTCATAATTCATATGGCTTGGAATGTGACGAGAATCTCTTACAACAAACCCAGTGGCTACCTGGAATCCTTTGTGAAAAGCTTTCAACATTCAGCGAAAAATGTTTGCCAAGAACTCCCAATAGTGAAAATAGTATTTGCAATCAAAAACATTCACATAAACATTTTGTTTTTATAAAATATGGCAAGATGTGATCTACGTTTAGTATGTAAACTACTCATGCAAACAGACTGGGATTGTTTTTCCTCGTCTGCGAAACATTACCTCGTCAAAGAAGGTCTGGGTTTTGCGGAGGATGTGTTTCAGCTCGGTCAGTTCCAGGAAGTTTCTCTTGAGCGCCTCCTGGTTGGTGTTCACCTCCTTCATTTCCACCTCTAGCTTCTCAAAACAAGCCTGCGAATTTGCATTGAAAAACGAGTCAACGCTTATTCTAAATTTTTCCAAGCCACAGAGCCAAATTACATAGAGCTACTTGTAAGCACAAAAAGTAGCCGAGCACAATAAAACTATGCTTACCAGAATAGGGTTACCAGCCAATATACCATGTCACATGTACAATCTGTGATTGGTATCCTGCTTATTTTTGCTTATAGCAGTACATTTGTAAGCAATCTTTTCTGCTTAAGCAGCTCTATGAAATTGGGCCCAGGTCCTATTAACCTTTTTGAGGTACAGTGGATATTACAGGAGTGCACTGTTTGGTTTGGGTGTACACAGACAAACCTTGTTTTTTGTTGTTTTTTCAGAGCAGTGCCATGAGCGCTGCTTGCGGCGGATACGGGCAGCTTAATGATTTCCATTATCATATTAATGTTTCCACGTTCTAGCTTTAGAGCCACTTAGAGCTTTTGAATCAAATTGTCAGTCAGATGCCCTGAGTGTGTAGTCATGAATATAGCACCAATACAAAAAAGACGACCAGACTAAATCAGAATCCAGCCTCATTTTGGTCCAGTAGGTACTGTAAGTATATTAGGATACACAAGATGGCCTTTAATGGTCAATAACAATAATCAGGCATGCAACTCTTCAGCCGAAAAAAAAAGCAAAGTTACAACAAGCTTACAACATTACAACATCGTTATTTTTCGAGCAAACACCTATCGATTGCGAGGTTCACTTGCACTCTTACAGTGTCTGGTTCCCGCCACATCCCCTTACACAAAAAGCAATAAAAACACTACGGAGCCAGACTGTGCAAAAAATAGTGTAGAAGGTATGCTGTACGAGGAGAACTTGTGTCTGTGTCTGGACTGTGTAATGCTTTTGTATGTGTAAGCTTCCGCGGAGCCAGACTTTAAGAATCCTGAATCTTTATTTCTTTTCAAAAAGCAAAGTTTCTTTCAGCAGGATTTTTTTGTCCATCCAATGCGGATTTTTTTTTCATGCGGAGTTTTTTCTTAACGGCGGATTTATATTTTATAAAACCCGGAAATCCGCGGATCCGCGGAAGAGTTGCATGCCTGAATAATCTAATCATGTACCTCTAGGTCAATCATCTCTCTTGGAGCGGGTGCCTCAGGGTTCTCCCCTGTGTCCAGCAGAGGAATGTCAGCCTTGTGAATTTCTGTCTCCAAGAACCCTGGAAGATGCAAGGATTATAAAATGTTTTCCCTGTTAATCACCACAAGTTTTCTATAACTTTGATAAAGCTAGTCCTTAACAAATTTTACCACGCCTCAAAAAAAAACTGCAGTGTCAAAAATAAAGGACATGGCAAAGGTAGACAGATCAGAAAGTTATCATATTTGTGTACCAAAGGACTTCTCAAGGTGAGAAAATAGATTTAGATGACTTCGCAAACTGCTTTCTAACCAAAAGGAACTACAGCCTTATATTTTAACCCAAGAAGAGTCTTTTTCGAAAGGCTTTCTCAAGATTTCACAAATATAGGTGGTATCATGAGTAATGGGAAATGCACAAAACCATTGTCTGTTTCATAATTTTTTACCACGTATGCATAACCCGCTTAACTTTATAAAATAAAAACTTACGTAGTTTCCTCTCCATTTCATCACATCGTCTGACTTCATTAACAAACTTCCTTTGGAATGCATTCACATCAGGGTTAAGCTGCAGCCATGGATGAAAAAGAAAATTAAACTCCATTAGTTTTTGTTATTTTTTATCAGTTTTTTTTTAAATGCCCCATAGTTTGGGGGGGGGGGGGGAAATGGGAGTTGAGCCAGATAATTAATTATACAACGAACAGTCTCTACTCACATCCCTGAATTGGACCAATCCAAGCTCTCCAAGCTCAGCCACACAATTGTAGGCAGCTTCTGATTGGAGGAACACCTGTGCGAGGCACATCTCCTCGCTGCGAAATAACGTCCCCATGGCTGTTGTCTAAAATGTGACACAATTCTTTTACAGATTCACCTGCAATAAAGGGGGAAAAACAGACAAGATTTAGTGAACCAATGATAAACTAAAAGATGCATTGTCTGTACTGACAAGCTGTAAACAAAAGAGGGCTGTAAACTAAGGTTTCCCACGTTAGTAAATTTAAAAACAATGCTTCAGAGTTAAGGTTTGGAGCCTTTGTAACACTCGGGAGTACAACACCAAGAATTTGGCGCATGTACTTGACTTTTACCATGCCTATGACCAACTTACAATGTTTTGCTACAGCAGCATTAGGCAATAACCACTGGAGAACCACCAGTGTTGTTGGAAACAACTAATTCTGATGTAAATACATGTACAGAGTCAACAATTTCCCAACTACACAACCAGAAGGCCTTCTGATGTTGCTGATCGCATCTGCATGCACAAATGATTAAACGATTAAAGTCCAACCAGTCCTCTCCACTGAGAAAAGATAAAACCTGTTACCCAACTCAATGCTCAGCATCAATGTCGATGCCTCATACATGTATCAGGGTTATAGAAACCAACAACAGAATTGAAAATATATATCATTTCCTGTAAAGGCAGGAAATCAGAGTCAAATCAAAAGTAGAGAGATGAAGGATGACCATGAAGCTTTATGTGTACAAACACTACGGTCATTTTTTCAAGGTTCAAGGTCAACTTACCCATTCCGCAGTCTACGTCTCTATGTCACAGTATCCCCTAGAATTTTATAGAAATTGTAAGACAAATTTTGACTAGAGAACTGCCTAGCTCGATGACCCTCTTTGCTCATCATATGTTTCCACTGTGGTTATGGTGGTGTGGCATACATGTACCACATGATTGACATACATGTACCACATGATTGACATACATATTACAACAAATATCCGCTTAAAATATTTGTATTTAAACATGTTAAACCTACATGTAAGTAAAAGTCAAAAGTTCACATTTTTAAATGTAACTTTTGTTAGCTACAAATGTAGGCAGCAAGGCCTAACTTGTTTAGTTTGAGACTCCTAAGTACTGGACCCAACAATGCTTTCTTAATTTTAATATTTATAATATTAGGATTATCTGGCGTACATTTTACATGTGAAAAGGGGTGTTTACAAGGCTTCCAGCACACACCGCGCTTTCTTTATTTGTGCGCTATGCGTGAACGGCGCATGTGTGCCGCGATGAAGAGGCAAGGTATTTTTTAACACCCCTTTTCACGGAATGGTTGGTCCGACCATTCGTGTTATGCATTGAGTGCATTGACAGCAAAACAACCCTGAGTATTGCAAGGTAAATTTCATTTTTTGAAGATGTTTTTGCATGTTACTCAGCAAAAAGGACTCACTGCATTGTGAATCTAAGTGTGTTGGGAAAGTTTTAGTTGTGTAGTACAAAGGAAACTGAAGTTATTGCTGGCTAAAGACCAGAAAATGTTGATCTATCAATGACCATTTTGAAAATGTATTTATGCGTTAAGGAGGCCCAAAATTTTAGACCCCAAGGGGGGGAGGCCAGGGAGCCTTATTAATAGTTTCTAGATCTAGAAGTAGACTAGGCCAACCTAAGTGACAAATTATATTTCTAATCGAATAAAGACGAGGAGTTATTATTTTTAACCCTCTTGCTGTCTGACCATTCAATACCATTCACTGTGGTTTTGAATGATAGATAAGCTATGCCAGCCTTGCAATATGATACCATGAGGGAATGCATACTGTACACAGTCATGACAGTACACAGTTAGTTCTGTGCACAGTTGTGCCACCATACACAACTTTGGCAGTTGAATGGTTTCAAATGGTTGGTCAACTCACTTGAAAATGTTGCGAAAAGTAGGAGGGTTAATGAGTAAATAAGTAAATACATCATATATCCATGGAGGTAGGAATACCTCCATGATACATCATACATCATTCATACATTACATGTCATCCACTCATAAGGTTTATCGCGAATAGCAAAATACCAAGAGAGGGCGCTGTTTTGCCGCGCATGATAGTGTAGTGAAAGGGGGCAACCCGGGAACTCGCGCACGACGACCGACTGTAGCATTTGCCCCCTCTGCCCTCCCATGATCCATTGCGATTCTGAATCGCGATAAACCTTATAGTTATTGTCAATCAATAATGTCAAAAACAAGACAAAATGAGGCACTTTCAAAAGTGTATCTGTATGAAAATAATTTTTTTAATGAATAATGATTCACTGCATCATCACATAAATGTTATGCTTAACGAAGCGAAGGGGTGGCCCGATTTCATCCTAACAAACACAGTCTGACTGCTGACATGACATGACTGAGTCAGTCTTCTCGGATCGGTTTCATTGATGATTTTTTTGACTGAGTTGACCTTGGACGAACAAAATTGAGGTCCTACCTTTTTTTTAAGCAACCAAGTAATAATAGCATTGTCAGTTGTGTATTGACACAAAAAAATCCAAATAAAGCAGTGTGCAATTTCAACAAAATTAATGAAAATCAAATAAATCTTACCACTTATTTCATGAAAAATATGATCATTCAGCACCACACACTCCGGAATATAACGCTGTCTCGGCGATCAATTTTTTCCTGAATAAATTACATGACGTCATTTTACCGACAAATCACATGATAGTCTGGTAGTCAACATTCACACTGTATTTGGTAACTGTCTACATAACAATGGGGACTAGTTTTATCATCACGTGCGCGGTGTCGTGCAAAAATAATTAAAACGTACACTTGATGTCTACTTAATTCGCGCCATTTAGTTTGATAAGTTGAAAGATACCATCTACTCGTTCTAATTTTATTAGTTAAACTGGAAGTTTGCGGAAGTTGAGGAATGAGTGAAAATCTTTCACAAAACAAGTTTTAAAGACAGGCTATACAAAAAAGCCCGGGTGGTGAGTAGTTTATAAACTAATGTATTCATCACTTCCGAAATAGTTTACTTAATATATTTACCGTATGACTATTTAGAAAGCTAGTGTTAACATAAAATTAGTAATAACACTACACACACATGACACAGTGACTGAGTGAGTCAGGTGAGTGGGGTTGACCCATTGACCCTTGCTCTCTATTCCTTCCTCCATGGTATGACATGTTTTTCGTATATGACTTATGATATGAGTAAACAAAACACAGTTATTTCTAAATTCTAAATATTTTTTGGGGGGATCAGCAGGACAGCATTGCAATTGCCATTTTTTTTAGGACCAACAACTGGGAAGCATGACAACTATTTAATTGAGTTTATTTAATTTATTTAATTTAATAGTTATTCTAAATTAATTAGATAACACTTAACTTAAAACTTAACACACTAAGTAATATTAACACTACAGCTAAACTTGATTTTAATTTAACAATCAACTTTAAAAAATGAATTATTTTATGCTATTACTAGTATTACTACATAAGTATGAGCATTTACCTATTTTTGTATTAATTAATCAATTGCCAATGTTCCTTGCTTATTTTTAAAAATTAAACAAATGTAAATTATAATATCATGTAATATTAATAAATGTCAATATCAATTATCAATTATGCTTATTTTATTAAGTTATTCTTAATAATTTAATCTGAGTAATTCGGGAAGCCGGTCATCTCGCCCTCAACTTTAAACAAGCTTGCCACAAACAATGTCGCCTCCAAGCACACCCTGCACTGCAGTGGGTAGTTAAAAAAACACCCCCCCCCCCCCAAACAATCTCATTTACAAACAAAGTCGCCCCTGTCCCTGAGCATAGTCGCCTCCAAACATTTTTTATTATCCTCCACCAGTGACCACTTGATTACATTTAATAATATAAAGTCTGACAATGAATTATAAACGGCCGAACAACTTTTTATGCATTTTTTTTTACCAGTAAAAATTAGAGACTTACTTATCATAAAACCTGCACAGAATTTTTGTTCAAGGTGTCTGTTTATTTTTTGTACAAATAAAAAAATTACTTCTTTGGGAATGAAATAATATTTGGAGGGAACAAAATAAATGAAAACTAATATTATTTTTGAGTATCTTTTTCTATTTTCTTTACAACTATTGAGTTGTATTTCACTGGCTCATAATTGAGCAAAGCAAGCAATGCCCAGCAGAATGATTGACAGGATTATTGCCAAGAATGCCACACCTTATCTTTAAATCCTTTTAAAATATACAGTTTTACTTAACATGCCGAAAACTCAAGACTTAACATGCCGAAAACTCAAGACTTAACATACGGAATTCAGTTTTTAATTCTTCTCTACTCCCTCTACCTTCTCACATTTGAAGTTTAAATTGAATTATTAAGAAAACAGCTTAATCCAAAAACAAATAATTGAAATAAACCTGCAGTACTGTTGGAACAAAAACAAACGTTTGGTCCAGTATTTATTTTACCATTTCGATAACTTCATCCTAAAAAAACTTTCACTTTACCACATTCCCAAAATAAATGTAATCTTTCAGGGTTTTCATTTTAAAAAACAAGAGGACTCACAATACTTTTTTTGTTTTCTTGGTGGTTACCTGCCAGGGGGTGACTTTATCAGGTTGCAAAATTGCTACAAGTATAACCCACTGTGAGGTTGTATGGGGGCGACTTTGTTGGGGCGAGCTTGTTAGGGGGTGAGATGATGGGCATTTGAAAGTGGGACCCTACAACCAAGTACAACTATTACAACACAAGGTTACATTACTACAATTACACATAAAACTAAATTCAAAATGTGTAATCTGTCAAAGCACAGACAGTCTTTAGACAAACAGGGCATTTATAATTGTACATGTACATCGCTCATTTAACATTTGGTGTTTTTCTGGCAAAAGATCATCATTTGGGTCCCATTAAATGTTGAGAAGACAACGATAAAAATTATAAACTTTTGGCTTTGTTTATTTATTGTTTCTAGACTGTACTCCACACTCCATAGCTGGGCACACTTGGCCAAAGTTTAATTATGTCTTGAAAAGTTGACTTTCATGTTGTTGTGTTTTGTCTTCATTCTGCAGAGTGGCAAGATGGGGTCGCTCTTTCGTAGTGAGAAGATGTGCCTGACTCAGGTTTTTCTTCAGACTGAGTCAGCATACAACTGCGTCGCTGAACTGGGAGAGCTTGGTTTAGTCCAGTTTAAAGATGTAAGTCAAAGAGAATTTTTAAAACCTTAGTTTTTAATCTTATTAAACAATCATGTCCAAAAAATTGTCGGATCTTTTTTCAGATTTCATATAAATCCTCACACACAAAATGCAACTTTGCAGGTCAGCAGGTTACCTGCCAAAATATTGTGTATTTGTTTTGTCAGTGGCTGGTTCCCTGTTATTTTGTTTTCATAGCAGACAAGTTGAATTTATTTTAAAAGCAAAATATTTACTGCTGGCAGCTCTATGAAATTGAGCCCAGTTTATGTGATGAACTGTAGTCCGGAATGAAGGCCAAACCCAAGTATTTAAGGCTTTGTATCTCTTGCAAGTCGAAGTTTGTTTGTTTTTAGAGTCGACCCAGTATGCTAGGTAGTCGGTTCTTAGTAAAAACTCCTAAAAATACAACCTGTACATGTACTGTGCGAAAAAAAAGTCTTCACTTTGCTTAACCCACCTACCCTTTATGTAGACTTACAGACATGGATGTCTCCCCCCCCCCCCCCTCCCCCGACTAAGAAAATGTCAGTCCTATTTTCAAAACTTCAGCGCTGCAGACCTCTCCTGTAGATCAGTGTATTAACATTCCCTTAAACAAAAACAAGAAACCAGATACTTCTTCCAAAACCTGTTTCACTCGGCAAGTCCTTACCTAGAATCCTCAGAAAGTCAGGCAACCACTCGCCCTTCGCAGCCCAACCCCTTTGAAACATCTTCCATTAAACCTGATTGATTTTAAACAAACTAGAAGTACCTAGCTAATAGCTAACACTGTGATGATATTCTGTTCTCTTTTATTTAGTTAAGTCCACACATGAACGCTTTCCAGCGTAAATATGTAAATGAGGTCAGACGGTGCGATGAGATGGAACGCAAACTACGTGAGTGGATTTCTAATTCGTTTTAGACTCATAAAGTGAACTTAAGTAATTTTGTAAAGTCACTTTGATCCTCAATGGGCTGTGGCTCTTGATTTGGGTCTCTGTTATCTTAATGGGCACAGCCACAGTTTTTGTCCATTATTTGTATGGGAAAAGAAGAAGAAGAAAAAGCGTTTCCCATGGCCATGTCACATGAGGAGATTTCCTGGCAACCTGTTCCGGGCAATCTCTGAGAAGAAAGGGCATGCACATTTCAATTTTTTAATAACTTTCTTGTGGATTGTGTAAGACACTGTTAAAAAAGACCACAGTGCTACTCAATAGACACAATCGGCGACTGCAATCACGTGACCCATAGTGGGTATACAATGTAAACAAACTAAGCAAGCAAGGCGCAGCGTGAATGGAAGCACTTGGCTGCTTCCGAGCGCTCCTGCCGTAAGGTGGGAAGCAGCCATGGTTTGCCATGCTCGCTGTGCATTGTTTTCTAGGTTTGTTTACATTGTATACCCACTATGAGTCACGTGACTCCGGTCGCCGATTGTGTCTATTGTATTGCATGCGGTGCAGTTGGTTGCCTCCAAGTTGCCAGTTAAAATGGCCCTGTGTGGCAAGGCTCGCCCGTAGTCTTTGGCAATGTTGGAGAGTATTTCCTGAAGGGGCTTGTAGACACAGAAATGAGCTTGTGACTGAAAAATGCTATTATTACATGTATTACACATTTATGGCTTTTGGCCCATTCTTCTTTACTGCTGCAACAGCCAATGGTGTCAGCCTTAACCTTCCACACTGGCTACATCTAGATCATTGCACCTGCCTATCATTCAATGTTGCTTCAGTAGCCAAAGCCAAAGCTGTAGCCAAAGCCATAGCTGTAGTGGAAGTCATAGCCAAAGTCATAGCCAATAATTTTGAGTATTGATGCTTCGTCCAACTCTTAAATTAATGGTATTATAAGAATAAAAAACGTCATTGTTTAACTTTAGTCTGAAAGCTAACTGAATATGAAGTTCAAACTAGAAAGAAAATTATCTGTGAAACGCTTCCCACTGAAATGAAGTCGTATTTGAGAGAAAACTGTATCTAAAAACCTTTATAAAAAGACCCACTTTATAAAAAGACCCACTGATTTTGGTTGTTACAACCAAAATTAAGGACAATGTGTTTAGATGCTGAAAATTGTGCCCTTTCTTTTTTTACTAGCTCACACAAGGGATTAAAAGCAAAAATTTTCACAGGTTTCTTATTTCATGTACATGGTTGATCACACAAAAAATAAACACTGTCTGCGACTATTTTGTCAGCTCTACCAACCCTGTATAACACAATTAATATTACAGATGGTCCATAACCCAATTTCTGCTATTTTGTTTAGGATACGTAGAGAAGGAGATCAAAGGTGCAAAGGGTGAAATTGCAAAACCAGACATGGAAGTAGCTGCTCCACCCCCAAGAGAGATGATAGACTTGGAGGTAAAACAGCAACCTTTTTTTTCAAAATACAATATCAGGTGGGGAAGAGGAATCAGATTAGGAGAGTGGGAATTTTTATGTTGATTTTTTGTTGTATGATGTTTAATTTTCTATGCACTTTTTTTTTATTGTGAGGATGATTTCCATGCCAGAATCACAGTCTAAACAGCAAGGCAAGGTACTGGTGAAGGGAGAAAATTTTCCTGTAATTGTTGGCAAGAAAAGAAGTAACCCTAACCCTCCCAAACCCTATATCCTCTTTGCCAAATTGAAGGATTTGGAAAGACTGAGGGCTGTAGGCCCTAATAATAATTGCTTATCACTGGGTCAGGCATTCCAATCTTATCCAAGTCCAAACATATTGGTTTGGAGTGACATAGGAGAGGAGGAAATAAAGAAGCAGTTGATATGTTATATTGAAAGCCAACCAGTGTTAGATTTTAAAAAACAAAAACAACAAATCTGAAAATGTTTTGTTCATTCAAAATTTACCTTATATTAATTGTGATTCGTAGCTAAAATGAAATTGTGCAAATCAATGCATTTGGGTTTTACAAGCTCTGACAAGTCAGTTCACCACAGTAAAATGTATGTTTATTCTTGTTTTGATGTTCTTTGTACTGCAGCACAAAATTGACAGTGCTTGGGATTAGACTGGGCATACCAGGTATCAAGTTGGTCGTTGTGTTAATAATCTAGTTCTTATATAGCGCATTTTACATAACGTATCAATGTGCTTTTACATTAGTGCCCTGGTCATTGGGCCAATAACATTCCTTACAAAGCTTTTTTGTACACCATGTCAACCTCTACTCTTGCAGGTACCCATTTATACCCCTGGGTGAAGAGAAGCAATTATAGTAAAGCATCTTGCTCAAGGACACAAGTGCCATGATTGGGATTCGAACCCACACTCTGATGACTTAACCACCAGAACTTGAATTCGATGCTCTAAACCGCGCGGCCATGACACCCTGTGTTATGGTATGCTTTAAGATTCTGGAAGCTTCTAAGTTGAAAAGCCTAGGAATTTAGAGTTCACCCTATTACTGTCAGCATACTCTCCTGCCCAACTGGCTGTTGCCATAAACTTCTACAGGAGACTGAAGACCAAGTCAACT
The DNA here is from genome assembly GCA_037783415.1 of Leptasterias polaris. Taxonomy (NCBI): domain Eukaryota; kingdom Metazoa; phylum Echinodermata; class Asteroidea; order Forcipulatida; family Asteriidae; genus Leptasterias; species Leptasterias polaris. The sequence continues at coordinate 153,087 of JAZGTN010000255.1, forward strand.
GTCCTTGATCCTTGCCCCACTTGATCCGTTATTAATCCTGATCTTTATATATCCAGGCTACCTTTGAGAAGATCGAGGTGGACTTGAAAGAAGTAAACAGCAATCACGAGACTCTACAGCGGAACTACCTGGAGCTGACGGAGCATAGACATGTACTGAGAAACACCACCGACTTCTTTGCAGAGGTGAAGATGTTAAACAAAAAATGTCATGTAAAGTCGGTCATGGCCCTGAAACTTTCTCCCTGTGCCCGAAGTTGCTAAGCAAAAAAAAAAATTGCTTAGAAAAGCACAGGGCCTTTATGAAACTAGGCCTTGTGCTTTTCCTGGCAGTTTTCTTTTCAATATACATACATTCAAAGTATGATTATATCTGTACTTAGCACACACAAATTTCTGTTGAACACAAAAACTTGCTAAGCAGAGAAAAATCATGCTTAGCAGAAAAAAAAATGTGAAAAAAAAAAATGACCAGCCAAAATGTCATGTAATATATGTTGCTTGTGACTGGTTGTACACTTATTTATGCTTAGCAATTTTTTAAATTATCTGCTAAACACCTCTATAAAATAAGCCATTTGCAAGATTAGATTTGAATAACGTTTGGTACAGTACAATGACTTACTTTGTCACAAGTGACAGGTTAAACTTGAATTCCTCAGACTAAGGACTGTTTCTATGTTACATGGTTTGGGGCAAGCTTTGGCGTAGATACATAAGAGACACTAGTGAACACCCATCCACAATTCTGAATGAATGTGTGTGGCACAATGGTATCGGGGTTTGCCCATCTGGAGGTTGCTATACAAAAAACATGTAGTTACATTTTTTTCTTTTTCTGGGGAATCCAATATGAATGTTTATTTGTGACCAGCCAAGTCATTGTGAGAGATATAATTCAAAATCAAACTCGGAAGTGAGTTGTTCGGCCCAGAACAACCGTACAAAAGTTTACCATCAAAATTTTCATGTAATGTACATGTAGGGCACATTAATATCATGTATTCTATAAAATATCCCTAATTGCAAAATGACAACAGTGGAACTTCACAAAATCCTTTTCAATTAAAGAGTAAGATGAAAATTTTCCCCCAAAATTCAGTCGATCGTTAGGATTATGAGATTTGGAAACTAGTTTGCAACCTCCCAGAGATTGAGCAACTTCCGCAGACATAGAGGGTTGAGATGTACAGAACTCAAACATTTTGTGACAAACCATGGTGTTGTACTTTTCCCCCTTTGATAGGCGGAGTTATTCCAGCATGACAAGGAGGAGGAAGACGCTAGATCCACTGCGTATCATCGTTTTGGTATTGAAGACGGTGTCCGCCAGATTCACTCTGCGGTCAAATTTGGGTCAGTACATTCAAATCTCCGAGGGACTCCCCACTCTATATGAAGCTGCCGCCCTAAATGGGGTTAAGATTGCAGTGCTCATAATTTTATGAAGTTGAATTCAGTTGGAGTAACTACATTACACACTTTCAATTGACACAATCGGCGACGAGTCACGTGACTCATAGTGGGTATACAATGTATAGGGTGTCATGGGCTAGTGGTTTAGATCATCGGATTCAAGTTCCGGTGGTTTAGTCAGCAGGGTGTGGGTTAAAGTCCCGGTTTTTACGCTTGTGTCCTTGAGCAAGACACTTCGCTACAATTGCTTCTCTTCACCCAGGGGTATAAATGGGTACCTGCGAGGCTAGAGGTTGATATTGTGTTTGAAAAAACCTTCTGAGCGCCACGGCAGCTTGGGGCTGTATACTTCCCGGGGAGCTGAGAAAGATTAAAGGAATGTTATTTGGCTAATGACCAGGACACTAATGTAAAGCCCATTGACGTTATTGATGGGCTGTAAACTAGTTATTATTATTATTATTAATGTAAACAAACCAAGCAAGCCATGCACGTGGTGCATGGCTGCTTCCCACCTGGCTGCTTCAGAAGCAGCCATGCGTTTCCATTCACGCTGCGCGTTAGTTGCTTGGTTTGTTCACATTGTATACCCACTATGGGTCACGTGACTCCAGTCACTGATTGTGTCTATGTAACCTCAAAGTGACATGATTTAAAATTATAATGGTAACGATTGTTTCAGTGTACTTAATAAACTTTTATAAAGGTTACTTTTCTTTTTGAAAATTTGATCAATTTGGTTTCTCCTTTTGGACAACAATTGTCTTGTATTTTGATGTCGTATTTTTTTGTGCTGATAAATTGCGTTTGCAACTGGTCAGGTGTTCTGATGGTTTGTAATTAGGTTTTTTCTTGATTTCATTTAAACACTGCACAAGATTATCTGTGTGTGACACTTTAATCATTTTCATTTACCGATACCATTTTGGGGAAAGAAGAGACAAACATTGTAATGCCATTTTCCTACCAGTGAAGGCAATTTTTACGTCCTAACTTAATATAGCCGAATCATGCTAAATTTCTCCATTTTAATATAGGTTTGTTGCTGGGGTACTCGGTCGTGAGAGGGTACCAGCGTTTGAGAAGACGCTGTGGCGAGTGTGTCACGGTAACGTTTTCCTGCGTCACTCTCCAATTGAGGAGCAGCTAGAAGATCCAAGTACGGTATGTGATAGATTGGTTCTCATGTTCCCCCCCCCCCCCCCCCCCCCCCCCCCCGCAGCCATGTTTGTCTTATTCCCTATCTTCATTGTAGATAAGTAAATACAATAATAGACCAGACTATTTGACTTTCCAGCCTCGGTTTAGTTTTTGGATTTTATATAAAACAAAAATTGCTTGTACAAAGCAAAACCTTTTAGCATCCTCAAATTGAGATTGTTTTTCTTTCTTTTTTGTAAACCTTACCCCCTAGTGTCCCCGGCAAGAGACCCATATCCTCCAAAATACTCCACTCCATGGTACCCCAGCAGGCAACACTCAAATGTTTGGACTAAGGCTTTATCCGAATCGGCGGCTCCAGCTACAACTGATTCTAAGGTTGTTGCTAAGGACGTGCTATACTTCAACACACGATGACAAGGAAATCCAGCCTTAGCTGTAGCCGCCAATTTTGACACGGCCTTTGATTTTTGTTTGGTATGCCAGTTTCAATGATCAGCAATAGTTATTTGGGCCTGCAGTACAATGTCCAACAAAGTCGGACAGCCTTTTTTGGAGGATTTGGGACTGTTGGGGTTAAAGAACTAAAGAAAACCTCTGTATGCAGCAAGTCCGTTTCTGTCTCCCGTTGTTTATTTTTACTTTCTTTTTGCAAATTTGTCTGTACAGGGAGATGAGGTCTTCAAGCATGTCTTCATAGCATTCTTCCAAGGGGAGCAGCTAGAAGGGCGTGTCAAGAAGGTTTGCGAAGGGTAAGAAAACTCGACCAGATTCTTCTGCTCTAACTAAGCCCAGAATTTAATTTTGAAGTAGATACATTGTCTTTCATGAGGAATGCTCACTTCTGTTTTTGAAAACATTTTGAAGGGGCACCGAGGCCAAAGCCCAATTTTATAGAGTTGCTTAAGCAGCCAAAAGTGCTGACAATTTCTGCCAGGCAAAAATAAGCATGAATACCAGTCGTGAATGGTTCACATGACATGGTATTTTGGCTGGTAACCTTCTTCCTGGTAAGCAAAATTTGTATGTGCTTTGTTAAGTTTTGTGCTTAAGCAGCTCTAGGAAATTGCACCCAGGACAACGGGCTTTTGCCTCTTGTAGTTTTGATGTGATTCATTTTCTGCTACTTTAGTGTTTTCATTGTTTGGGGGATTTGACCAGACATGCCAGAGAGTGAACATTGTTTGGTTTGGTTTAGATTTTGAAGTGATTTTTTCTACATTTCTTGTGACTGTTTCCATACTTGCTGTTAGCTACTATTGTATTTTGCTACATTTATTTTGTTTGTTCTATTTTCCACAGGTCTTTTTTTTCCTTTTTCGTATTTTTAGTGGGTTGGTTCCATTCAAGAAGTTTTTACCTCTGTGTGTTTGATTGGTTGCTGGCTATTTATATTGTTATTTCTCTTGCATATCCGTTTACATTTTGGGGCATTGCATGTTTTAAAGTTTATATGTGTATTTATTTTCCATGTTTAAATTGGCATGTTGCATTGAATGAATATGATTCAGAATACTTGTTAATATTTTGATTAGTAATTACACTGTACATGTATTTTGTATAGCTTTGATGCTTTTATCAGTGTATTTTTGTGCATTTTAAAACTTGTATGGATTTGGTGTTAAATAACTGTATTTCATTATTATTACAGCTGCAATTTTTATATTATAGTGTTATAAGTTTGGGCTAAACCATAGAAAGAATAACTATGAAAATGTTGTGTGGTTGTTATTAATGCGCATACGCTTTGAGGCAATTCTTTGCGTGCTACCATTTTAGGTTTTTGTCACATTTCAGCTTTCCCATTGGTTGATATGGTGGGTTCTGCCAGACATGGTAATATGGTAATGATACTCTATGTCCACAGCTGACATAGAGGGCGTGCACGGCAGACACAGATGGCAATTAAGCTCAACATTTGCCCTGTGCTGTTTCTATGGGTTTAACTTTGTTACTGTTTTTTTCATGACGTCGGAAATCTCTGCGTTTCAATTTGTATAGCCTTGTTTACTACACAAAAGAATCTCTATCAAAGAATGTTGTGTTTGGGCACATTAGTGTTTTAGGAAAAACCAGATATCCCTGATACAAGTATTACATCAATTAATTTATAATTGTTGGGTCTTTTTTGCCACTAGATTTCATGCCACACTGTATCCCTGCCCAGAGAACGCCATGGAGAGAAGTGAAATGTGCACTGGGGTCGCCAAACGACTTGAAGATCTGAAAAGGGTAATTGTATTTCTTTGTAATAATATTGCATTTCTACTAGTCTTAGAGGCATATTTAAAACCGTGCACTGCCCGCCAAAACTCAGAACTGGTTTTTATAAAATGTAAGACTTGATGTGTTCTTCCGTTGGACTGTACACAAATCTTACCTGCAGAAAGTCCAGGCTCTGTGGCTCTTTTGTAAACTTGATGTCACAGGTAACTTAGTCTGTTGTGCCAATCACACATCAGTGTAGGGGTCAAACATAAATAATATTCTCGATGCAATCCTTACATCTATTAGAAAGTGAATCCCTAAAATATTACATAATATGCAGGAGGCATGATAGCACCGAGAAAGTGGATTGGGGTAAGTTTTCATATTTCTTATAAAGCTGGATAGCTCATACATCAAATGTTGTCCCTTCCTTACAAACTGCCACTCTCTATACCAACCATCCAGGTTCTGGTCCAGACGGTGGACCACAGGCAGCGCGTCCTGGCATCAGCAGCCGTCTCCCTGTGGGTCTGGTTCATCAAGGTGCGCAAGCTGAAGGCCGTCTACCACATGCTGAACATGTGCAACGTGGACGTGACGCACAAGTGTCTGATCGCCGAGTGCTGGTGCCCCGAGAGTGACCTGGGACAAATCCGAATGGCTCTGCAACTTGGAAACGTGAGTCTTGTCGATCATTACTGACCTGTGATGTTACAGGTTTCTTTGCCTGATTGCAGGATTTTTTTCACTGACCTTCCTTCGTCTTCAGATTTTATTGAAAGTCAGTCACAGTCATGTGAGACTCAAGGCCCATGAGAGACTCTGGTCCCATGTGAGACTCTGGTCCTATGTGATGCTCTGGTCCCATAATAGACTTTGGGCACATGTGTTACTCTGGTCTCATGTGTTACTCTGGTCTCATGTGTTACTCTGGTCTCATGTGAGACTCTGGTCCCATGTGATGCTCTGGTCCCATGTGATGCTCTGGTCCCATGTGATGCTCTGGTCCCATGTGATGCTCTGGTCCCATGTGATGCTCTGGTCCCATGTGATGCTCTGGTCCCATGTGATGCTCTGGTCCCATGTGAGACTCTGGTCCCATGTGATGCTCTGGTCACATGTGATAATATTGGCCCATGTGAGACTCTGGGCCCATGTTATGACCATACCTCTAGTTTTCTATTTGAGGTGATGTAGAGCGTCTGTAAACCTCTTGGCATCATCTTTAAACCAATCAGATCTTGTTATACAATTTGAAAGTTGTTTTTTTCCATACAATCTCACTCCTAACATTTGTTGTCATTCAGCAGACGATAGACAGGCTTCCTAAAGACTCATAAAGACGCCAAAAGTGCTGAGTGTGCAGTGCTTGTCACACATCGGTATAGGGTTAAACCAAAACTATAGGTCCAAGGAAGGTTGCTCATTCGCCCATCCTGTGCGCTGCGCGTGTAAAGATATGCATTTCCATGGTTTCATCATTGCTTTACCTCTAAGATGGCGGTGTGACGACGTCTATGCTTAGTTCAAACTTGTCCTTCTTTATTTGACACACAGGAGAAAAGTGGATCCACCGTGCCGTCCATTCTCAACATAGTGGAGACGAACCAGGAACCGCCAACATACAACAAAACCAATAAATTCACCAGTGCTTTCCAGGGGATCGTAGATGCCTATGGGGTGGCTAACTACAGAGAGATCAATCCAGGTAAAGTTAGGTCAGGCCTAAATCATCCGTGTATCGGTAAAAACAAACAATGTTCTTTATTCATGTGAAAATTTAACACTCAGTTTAAATTGAACGCTTTCTTTACACATCCAAAAAGAACAAGACCAATTTACCAAAAAAGCAGGGACAGGTAACATCAAATATCCTCCAATCAAAAAAATCCGATCCAAGGAACAGCGGTTCAAAAATAATCTTCTTTCTCGTCTTTATTTTGGGGTTGAACAAAAAAAAAATCACCGGGGCGGAACTTGAACCTGCGACCTCAAGACTAACGTGCCGGAGGTCACAGGTTGAAGTCTGGCTTTTTGTTCAACTCAAAATTATTTAAAATTTATCTATGAGAAAATAGAATTAGCTGTTGCAAACTGCTTACCAACCAAAAGGACCTATGGTATAACTCCAAAAACATTGTTTACAGCCTGACGTTTTGACCCTCGAAGAGTCTTTCGCAAAGGCTAAATTTTGGAGAAAGACTCTGCTAGGGTCGAAACATTTTTGCGTTTTAAATCCAGTCAGTTTCCCTCGTGGTTTATAACTTTATCTTTCTCATCTTGTCCAACAGCTCCCTACACCATCATCACCTTCCCGTTCCTGTTTGCGGTGATGTTTGGTGATGCCGGCCATGGCACATTGATGGCGCTGTTTGGCGCTTGGTTGGTGATCAGGGAGGCCAAACTTCAGGCCAACAAGACGGACAATGAGGTAAAACATGATTGGAATGAAGACTGAACGAGGCATCGATCCCCTTAGGGGGTTCCCCTGGCTGCCGCTTCCCAGGTTGTATGGTATACTTGGGTGTGATCCCTGGCTACACGGCAGTTAACGGTTGAATGGCTTCTGACTGGCACCCCCAGAACAAAGATTTTGACAAAATAGGGAGACCACCAACATAGGGTTAGATGGCTCAGTTGGTAGAGCACCAGCACGTTAATCCGGAAGTCGTTGGTTCAAATCCCGCTCTAGTCAATTTTTCTTTGTTCAACCCAAAAATCAAGATTTGTATAAGATAGAAACTCTGGGAGCTATTATCTAGTTGTTTTGTTGGTTGAGATCTTGTTGTCTTGAGATCAGGCATGATATTCTTCCTCCTTCAGTCTGATTTCCAATTTTGTTTTTGCCCTTGGAAAAAATCAGCAAAACTGTGAATAAATAGCCTAAAAAGTCTATTAAACCCTGCATCATATGAACAAGTAGGTCAGCCCTTGTGCCCCCCAAAAATGTTCCAGGGCCAAATATCAAGCCTACTTGAGCAGACACTTTCACAAGTTTGTCTTGCCAGATAAAGACCTGAACATTTTCATTGCAAAAATGTTTTTTTAGGGGGGCCATGACAAAAAGTCTCCCGTTGATTTCCGAATATGTTGTAGTAATTCTATTAAATTCTCCCCCTCCCCCCTAGATATGGAATGTAATATTTGGCGGTCGTTACATCATTCTGTTAATGGGCTTGTTCTCCATATACTGTGGCATCTTGTACAATGACTTCTTCTCCAAGTCCGTCAATGTGTTTGGATCCAGCTGGAGGGTCTCCAACATGACGAACTACACGTATGTAATCAAACCAAAAGCCCCGACTTCACTGAGAGCTAAGAACTCATTTTAAAGGGACATTCTGCTCTCAAATTGTTCAGTTAAAACCTCTAAATGTCATTGCACACATTGTGTGAACCTATTCCATAAAAAATATAGTTAAAATTTCTTCTCATCAACGAGAAAAGAACAAAGTCATAGGCACAACCATTTGTCATTCCTGTCACAATTTGTTTTTTCAAATACCCACAAATTGGGCCAAATACTACCAAAGATTTTTTTTTTTTAAGGAGTAATTATCAGGCATGACATTCTTCCTGTTTTAGTCTGATTATTAGGTGTTCGGTCCACAGACCGAACAACTCTTTGTTATTGTTCGTTTTTTTTGTTTTTTTCTTCTTTGTTTTGCTTATTCTTCTCAGCGAGCTTTGTCCGCAAGCAAACGCATACTTCCGAATCTTTGATCAACTTGAAACTTCATGTGAAGTTAGAACATAACTAGGAGAAGCCGAGTAAGTTGTGACGTCACGATTACGTCATCAGGTGTCAAGTTACAAGCCATTTTAGCTCGAAAAGTGCCCTCATGCCAATGCCTGTATGTCTCTGAATATTACAGCTACAGTATTCATATTTGGGCATATGATAGATCAAGACACGGGCAACATTTGAAAAGTTAACGCCAAATTCACATGACCTTAACTTCCGGGTCGTTACCCTAGGTCGAAGTTCGTCTTCGTTTTTTCCTTCAAAAAAACACTTTCGAGCTTATCTACGGAATAACTCAAGATTGAGATTGAATTGAACAATGAAACTCAACAGATAGTTGAACCTCACTATCAAGACGACACAAACCTATTTACGTCATGATGACGTCATCGGGCATCGAATTATAATAAATCAAAGTTTAATATTTGTAAAAAGCATAACTCATGAACCATTTGTTTGTTTTTTATAATATACACATCATCGGATAGCTCATTTAAAGTTCGACAAACGCTACACAGAACCCGTCCAACATTTGAACTTACTTCCGGTTAAAATCGGAAGTTGAAAATTTCTTATTATCCTATCTGATATATATCTTTAAAACTACTGATCATTTCAGCATAATTTTTGTATCGGGGTGTAGAACGTTAGTCGTGCTCAAACTTCTGAACACAGACATGACAACATTTTGACCTTAATATATGATCAAAACCGGACAATGATGCGCCCCTTCCCACTCGTACCCCCCCCCCCCCCCCCCCCCCGCTTTGATTGACAAAGCATTATGTACACATAACGTTGAAACTGATGCAAGCTGCAGTTCAGTGTCGTCATTGTTGTTTCATGTGGCGGGAAGCTAGCCTTTAGTCAAGGCGCACCGCGGCACCTCCGGCCCGGATATCACGCACGAAAAAAGACCAGCGCGAGCAGCTCGTTTGTCTGCTACCGTATGTACAACGTAGTTCAAGATTATCAATGGCGTACTATTAAGATTATAGATCTAAATACCGCTTATATTCAGCGTCTAATTGTTCCCCTATTCGCCCTTCTCATGGCTTAATGATCAATATGGAATTGAAGACGAAGTTTCACTGAGATGACCACCTGCTTCAGTGATTCGTATGACTTGTAATTGTTTGAGAAAATGCAAGCAGAAAAAGACGAACATTGGTTATGTGTTTATCAAACACCGAGAAGCAGAGACTTGACATCAGCTCATGAATGGGTGTTTCTGACGGCGTCCACGGCAGTGTTTATTGATGCTATATCGGTGCCACACGGTGATAAAACGGTAAGCTTTGTGTGAAAATCATTGCTTTTCAAAATGAGTATTTATTTAATGCACAGTTATGTTATAAAGTTTATCTTTTATCATCAAGTGGTGGCGTTGGTGATGTTTTTAAAACTAAAGAACGTTTAGTGTGATCGTCGAGGAGTAGAATTGGGCAATGGGGGATTGGTATGATTGTTGGCTGTGTCACTAAAGTCAGAAAATGGTCCGAGTGAATAATGTTTGTCGGCAACTTTGATGACGTTTGTGTTAAGTAAAGTAGGTTTTGTTTATAAGTTGTTCACTTCCAAAACAATATGTGCACCTTCCACTAACCTTTTCTTGTGCAATTTCCTAAGTTTGAATGTTGTTACTGTTTTGACCCCCCCCCCCCCCCCTTTGAACAGGTTGGTCATTGAGAGAGCGCAATATAAATTAAATAAATTAGTAGTATTATTATATAAATATGAAACGTTTTAAGTCTTGATTTTTGTTTATTTTAACAGTTTCAGCTTGACTTAATTTTCCTAGAGTCATACTTTGTTTATTTTGTAATATTGTTTTTTTCTTCTTCAGAATACAGCACATCCACCGGCATGGTCTTGGATCCAGTGACAGATTTTCCACGTGTTGTTGTGTTGCATTCTTCATTTCCTGTATGATGCACCATACAGGTAGAAATAGAACTTATAAATCATTATGTTATAAGTCAAAATTCAAGAGAGGCTTAGATTTGCCGTCTTCATGATTTGCCTTCGTTTTGCATTATGATTTAAAACAAGTGCCCTTTCAATAGTCTAAAAATTAACAAACTGTTCTGTAGGAAAATCAATATCCAACTAGAGATTTAGTGTTTGTGAGAACAAACACTAGGTGTTCGGGTATGGGGCACTGTTATGTTACTAATATGCGTAAGCAGATTTATATTGAAAGTTTTTTAATTTTCCAAAAAAAGTCGTTTGCAAACCTATTACTTTTATACTTTTAGTGTACACGGGGGAAAGTGATATCGTTGCTGTATATGAGTCTCCATAAAGTAGTTTAGATACACATGTATAACAATTTTCATGTAAATAGTCACAAACTTAACATGCTTAACTGACTAACAATTCAAAAATAAATGTTATCAAACTACGCATGCTTGCTACCTTATGTGTGAAGCAACATCATTTGTCATGATTATGAAAAGGGCATAAGAACCTACTTTTTACACGATGTGCAATTTATGTTGAATTTATTTTGCTAGTCACATTGTATTTCTTTGAAGTATTCAACAGGATCTAAAAGTTAGATTCGCATAAAAACCGTTGTTGATCAGAGTCAAATTTATGTTGACCTTTTTCCGATTGCATTTTCTCAGTTATCAAAAGTTATTCAAATCACCAAAACAGTTCAGCAAAATACACTCGTTCAGTTGATATTTACCACCAAGCCAACAAAAGGCTTAACACGAAGGTTATGCAATGAGCTATTCATTGGACCACCGTCGAACAACGTAGATTTCCGAAGGATGGTTGCATTTATCGACGAGTGCAGTAACAAAGGACCATTAACTTGGTATAGCGCCACCATGGATAACGCATCAACTTTACTGTACGCTTCAGTACATGTACAATATACATGTGGGCCAGCAATGCACAGTCTTCGTGGACTTTGAACCTTAAGATCAATGGCGCAGTGTGTGTACAGTTTACATGTACATGCAAGCTTGCACGTGGTCAATGGAGCGGAACGACCAGCCCTTTGCTTCTGCTGCGTAATGTTCAACTTACATTTTGAGCGGGAAGTCAAGAACAAACGGGGTAACTCTTTGTGTAGCATTTGTTGAGTTTTTAAAGGCCTGTCCGATGATGTATTGATTGAAGCAATCCATTCAGTAATTATTAAGTTATGATTTTTTGAAATATACAATTTTGATTTACTGTATTTCAACACCTGATGACGTCATCATGACGTCACACTAACTTGATGGAGGTTTCATCAAGGTTCTAACATGGTGTAAATTTGAAGTTGATCAGACAAACAGAAGTTAAGAATTTTGCCAGGAAATGTTTTTTTGTTAAGAATTGCACAAAGGCAAACTTTGACCTTCCGGTACGACCGGAAGTAAAGGTCATGTGATTTTGGCGTTAACTTTTCAAATGTTGCCCGTGTCTTGATCTATCATAATGTTTAAATATGAATATTATAGCTTTCCTATTCAGAAGGTTGTTATTTATAAAATTTATACAATTTTTAGCAGCCCTTTATTTCTTGTGTAACCTATTAATACTTTACTTTCTCTAATATTTCAAAAGCTATCATGATTGTTTTCAGCGATTCAATGATATAGCTTACGCATTAAAACAGCAGTGAGCCCACCAGCGATACCCGAACACCTAGTGTTTGTTGTCACAAACACGTTAAGTCTAGTTATTAATTTGTTTTCCTTGGAAAAAAACAGACAAATTGTGATTAAATAGCCTGAAAAGTCTATTACACCCTACAGCATATGAACAAGTAGGTCAGCCCTTGTGCTCAAAAGAAATTTCCTACTTTTTCCCAAGGTCAAGATATGCCTGAATTATGTCCTCAATTTGCCACTTAGCCCTAGATTTTTCACTGTGTATAAACCCAATGAGACTTGCCCAAACGGAGCATGTACAGATGGACAAATGAACAAGAGCCGTACCTCGTGGTCGATCTGCCCCCTGAAAGTTTCCAGAGTACCTTTGCGAGAGGCGTGTCAGCAAGGGATCATAATTTTTTAGGATGAATAATTATTAAATACCAAACAAAATGCCTCCCACCATTCCTCTCCATTTTAAACATTACCATAATGCCAGATTTTTTACACTTTTCTTGTATTTGTTTATTTTTTTATAAATCGCGACGAAAACAAATTGCGGCGAAAAGGCATCCAGAAACATAACCGCCTGTAGCCGATGGTGGCAGCAGACATATTGCTCAAAATAGTGACGTAGCTGGATGTGTGAGACAACGACATGGCAATTACCCACCTGCAACCACGCTTGAAGTTTGACAAGTTGTATTTTGATTTTTTTGTACTAATAAATGTGTAATGTTTTAAATGGTGAACAAATTTGTTGCCATTTTGTTCCCTCATTAAACAAATGTCCTTTTTGTTGTTTGTTGTTGTTAGTGAGTCATTGCTGAGTCAGCCCATCGACCTACAGCTTGATCCTGTCCATGCTTACAGTGGAACCCCTTATCCTTATGGACTAGACCCGGTAAGTTACAGATAATCCAGTTAATCTTGATGTGAAGAAAGAGGGCACATCTCTGTAAAAGTTGAATGTTGTGCCGCAGAAATCGCTGAGTTTCAGCAACTTATCTTTACAGAACTTGCTGGCTCCATGTGTTCTTTTTCTCTTCAAATTCCTTGTGGTCGACATACCCAGACCGGATGATTGGGGTATTCACAGACATTTTGCAGTTAAACTTATCAGACGAGACATGAAAGCTTGATAAATCGACAATAGAACTTACTAAATGCGCTCATGCAATAACAGACTGGTTTCCCAAGCATTCGTATCTAAATGTATTGAGCTGGTTTCTATGTCACATCATCACTTTTGATATGTTTTTTTCTTGGGGATGATGAGCAGGAGCCAGTTTATTTCATATCTGTATCTTTGGGGTACGGTTGCGCACTTGAGTTATGTCTTTTGCTCTCGTAAAGTATGTCTAATTTCGGTCTGCGAAACCGCAGGACCGCTTCAGTATTTGTACTTTGTCATGATAATATTATTTATGAAAACGTAATAGTGGGAAATTTGAGTCGAAACTGGCGACCTCGAACCGGCTTCAGCTTATTCTTTGGGTCTGGAGGGTACCAAGGCCAAGGCCAAGGCCAAGACCAAGACCGAGTCACTACATAGCGAGGCCCAGGCCGCCCTCGAGACCTCCAACACTGGTAAGGGTTAAGGAATTCATTGTGATATGGGTCATTACTCCTCTCTGCAGGTTTGGCAGTTCTCCAAGAACAAGTTGAACTTTCTCAATCCTTTCAAGATGAGACTCTCCATCATCTTCGGCGTCATCCATATGACGTTTGGAGTTCACCTCAGTCTTCTCAATCATATGTAAGTTTCATCACTTTGTTCGCCAGTTCATGCCAGCATCGCAAGTATTTTCTCAACTTTTTTACTGTACCCTTCCTTCCTTCCTTCAGTCCCATAGCGAATTTGCATTTTAATAAAAGGATATGGAAGGATTTGGGAGGGTAAGGTTTCAGGAATTCATTGTGATTATGGGCCATTAGTTTTCGGTCTGACACTTTTTGGAATTGTATAATCAGTAAGCTACACTTGTATGAACTTGTATAATCAGTGAGCTTCCAGTGGAAATTCGTTTTGTTGTTTTTGATCATATCTTTGTGTCTTGTTGAAGTTTTAAAATTTCCTGTAAACTCTACTTTTGAATGTATTTTAATGTTCTTGTACAGGCACTGTGCAAAGCAGCCCTTGGGCTGCTAAGAAGGGCTGCTAAGAGTGTTTTTTATATAAACCAATAATAATGATAATTATTATTATTTTTGTTAATGGGTATGAATCCTACATTTTGCCTATGAATTGTATTGTAAAGTTTTCCATGCTCTGTGTAGGTGTTTGATTTTGATTGATATTTGTTTTTATTTTATTTAATAATAAGACTAAAAGGCAAAGTAAGCCTTTGGTTTTTGGAACCTTTGGTTAGAACTGTTGATTAGAAGTGCATTTTTAATCCTATATAATGTAAATGTAGATATGTGACCCGCTCTATCGAAATGAGGAATGTCTCGGAAATCACGTTTTCGTGTAAATCGCCATACAAAAGTTGTGACAATCGAAAATCATGGGGAAAAAAAAACTGATTCTGTGATTTCGGTGGTATTAGGATAAACAAAACTTGATCTTTCTTGTCGTGGTCTTACCTTTCATTGAAAAGATTAATAAATCTACAAAAAGTACGTTTTCTTGAGCATGCTTGTACGCATAGCTACAATAGCTAGCTGTTGTTAATAACGATTATCTAAATAAACACGTCATAACAAAATGGAAGTGGCCTTGTCTTGTAGACTTTCTTCATTACCCGATAACTTCGGACTGGAATAAGCTACGGAAATAATAATGGTACTGCTGGAAAGCCAGTGAGTTGCTTGTTAACATGGTGTGCATAACTCAATTTTCTAAATTTCCAAGACATTCCTCAATTAGATAGAGCAGGTCACATATTATACAATACAAATAAACTGTGAAAATTTTGTTTCAAAAAGTAGTAGCACTTTTGAGATATCGCCGAAAATCCGGAGGGGTTATGTCCATGCAGGAAGATAATCTGTAATTGGAATACACAGTCTGAGCAACGTATCTGACAGTAATGTTTCTCAGATTCAAATTGTTGGAGGTAAAACCTGATAGCTTTTTCTATAACCACATTACTTCGAAGTGAAATGATTCTCAAAATGCTTTATACTGTCGAATGCTGCTGTACTTCTACCACGTAAGTTTTTATTGTCATTAATTTTTAAAGTCATTATCAAACGTATACAGACCCTTTAAGGAGAGTTTCCTTATTTTGTTTCCTTCTTAATCATTTTCCTGCCCTCAGATACAGGGGCCATTACAGCAGCATCTTCCTGGAGTTTATCCCACAGCTCCTCTTCCTTGTCTTAATCTTCGGCTATCTCGTGGCGCTCATCGTCATCAAGTGGCTCTCCTACGACGGCTTAACCTCTGAGAAGGCCCCTAGCATCATCAACATGTTCATCTTCATGTTCCTGTTTACCAACAAGCCTGAGCTGTATATGTATCCCTATCAGGTATGACAAGTAGGGGGAGGTGCTGGGGATGAGAGTAGCACAGGGTCAAGTGTTCTGCAGTGTTCTCTATTCACTAGGCACCAGTGATCTGTAGGCCCTAGGCACCAGTGTTCCATAGGCCTTAGGCACTAGTGTTCAGTAGGCCTTAGGCACCAGTGTTCCATAGGCCTTAGGCTCTAGTGTTCAGTAGGCCCTAGGCACCAGTGTTCCATAGGCCCTAGGCTCTAGTGTTCAGTAGGCCCTAGGCACCAGTTTTCCAAAGGCCTTAGGCTCTAGTGTTCCAAAGGTCCTAGGCACCATTGGTGCTGCCGGACTGCGGTGAAAACTTAGAGGAAGGGAAGCGAGCAATTAAATTTTGTGATGTACTCATTTTCCAATAGATAGAGTCCTCAGGTGAGTTGGGAAAAATTTACAAGTCTCTAACCTCACTTTAAAATAGTGAAAATTGTCATTGCATTTGACACCCTTCCAGTGCAAAATTTGTCAACATCCAAAACATCTGTTGACATCATTCTGAGAAAAATGGGTCTCTACATTTTTGCATGGGGATGCTTTTATTCATAACTGACTTTTTCAGAGTGAAATTTGAAACATGACATCATTGGATTTCAACAACAAATGGATCTTTACATTCCAAGGAGGAATTTTTGGTCAGTCAAAAGGTCAAATTTAAGGACGTTTTGATTGAATATTATTGAAAGTCAGTTATGAACCAAATCATCCCTGTAAACAAATTGTAGAGACCCATTTTTCTCAGAATGATGTCGTCGGATGTTTTGGATTTGACAATTTTTGCGCTGAAAGGGTATCAAATGCAATGGCAATTTACCCAATTTTAACGTTGGGTTTAGAGACTTGTAATTTTTCCCCACTCACATGAAGACTCTATCTATTGGAAAATGAGTACATCAGAAAATTGAATTGGTCATTTCCCTTCCTCTTTAACATAACGTTCTTTCAACCAAATCCAAGACTATGTATCTGCAATAAACTGTGCAACTTGTCATCAGATTTTTGAATTTTGGAAGGTTGGTTCTGAACAATGTTCATCATAAAGCTTTTTGGGGGTCATTTTTGGGGTCATTTTTTTCACACAAAAAAATCAGTTAAATTGTTATTAACTTGTTATTAAATAGCATGAACAGTCTGTTAATGCATATTCCACATATGTACATATAGGTCAGACCTTGTACTCAATTAAATTTTCCTACTGTTTTTTCAAGGGCCAAATACCATGCTTGTAAAACAGCAATCCCCCAACCCCTTGTGAAAGAATTCTGACTACACCGCTGTTGAAGAACCTTGAAATTGCAGAGGGGTTTTTCAGATACTTTGTTTAAATAAAAAAGAAGTTTTTAGTTCCCAGTTGTATGCAACATTTTAGTCGAAAATATGCATAAAATAAAGCGGGAACCGGCTGAAAATAGTGCATACTGTTTGGCTGGTGATCTCTGCTTATCAGGTATTCAGTATTAAGCAAGTTTGACTTAACACTGGTGTGAAGTTGAATTCAGAATCACTGAAAATTGTGTGTTTTTCTAATATTCTTTTATTTAGTACTATGTCCAAATGGGGCTGGTTGGCGTCGCAGTTCTTTGTGCCCCAGTGCTACTATTTGGCAAGCCTGTGTATGGGCTCATCAAGCATCGTTTGAGCACGAACTCATTCCAGGTGAGAAATATTCTGGTCAAATGTTTGAACAGATTTTGTATTTTGTTTGACCAACACCATAACAGGGATGATCACTTGTATGTTAAACGAGAAAAGCTAATTGAGGGATGAGTCTTTGGTGTTATGCTAGATATTTTTAATGGTTTTAGTGGTTTGGTGTGAGTTAAAGCGTACTGGTTTAAAAAGAAAAGACACTTGGAAGTCTTGGGAACTTAAGGCCCGAGAAAATGTTACCCTCTGTCATCTTTTGAGAAGGTGTATTCAAAAGCAATCTTATTTCTAGCAACAGCTGAAGCAATTGACCTATTGCACCACTGTCATACGCGGCTACTGTTTGCCACTCTGTCATTAGGGGGGGTTTAAATTACATGTGAAATACATGGTAGATGTGTAAACGCTGCATTGGCTAAAATGCCCACTACAATGGATTACACATGGGGACATTGACTCCCAATATGGCCTGATTGTTGTGATGATGATGACGTCATGTGAATGAGGTCAATAAATCTAAACATTGTAAGAAGATAGATGGGCGAACAAAAATTGAACTGACTGTTTTCCTCGGGAGTGTGATCTCTCAGGAGTTTTTCTTATTTCGGGCATTTCTCAAAATCTCTTTGAGCATTCAAATTTTCTTGGAAGAAGTAAAGCAATCACCAAAGGGATAAAGAAATAGTCCGCATTGTGTCCAAACCTGTAGTCTTGTATTTCTGGTGATGCACAGAGTCAGCGAACCTCTTAAAAGGCCATGTCACACAGGCAACTTGGAGGCAACCAACTGTACTGCATGCAAAAGGAACACTTCAACAGCACACGAGACATTCTTCTAGCTGTAACTCACTATCCCCAGGAAAATGATGAGAAAACTGATATGTGAATGAATTTCCTTCTTGGAGATTGCCTGGAACTGGTTGCCTTTAAATTGCCCTGTGTGACATGTCCTTTAAACTACAACATTTGGGAGGTTCTGGGTCTAGAATAAGGGGGAACCCAGGCTTGCAAGCCATTTTCAGGAATTGTTCACATTGGTCAGATCTCATCCCTGTTTCTTGTAAATATGAGTGTTTGTTTAATCGATTGTTTCATTGGTCACTGTCTTTCTGGTCAAAAAAACATGATATATTTTTATTATATTTTGTGGGAAAAGCAGATTGGAACAGGTGTCGTTTTTCCTCAAACAAATCGTCCTATTGAGGTTTTACTCGAATCCATTGTTGGGGTTAGGAACTGACAGATCTGTTTACCTGTGATCAGTCATTTTTTCTTCTATCTGCAATTCCAAGGTTGATGTGCATGTTTTGTTTTGGTCTTCACTTGAACTTCACCCCCCAACTTGTAGTTGCATATTATTGTCAGAACGTCAAGTTTACATAGCCCCTTCAGTAGCTCCTGCTGCTTGGGTACTTCTAGGTCTTTTCGAAACCAAATTACCTACAGAATGAATATCTTTTTGTTTGTTTGAGTTTGGAAAGAAACAAATTTTTAGTTGGTCTTGTAGCTGATACAGCAAGCACTTAAACACTTCTTCGGTTGTGGTGAGTTCTTGACTTTGAAGGCAGTGTACACTCTCGGTAGGAAGCCCTTTAGTGCCGTACTGCATGGCTGGAAACTCTCAATGGAAAAAGCAAATTGATTGAGCCTAATACTTTTTTTTTAATGCCTGCTGGCAAGGCAACCCACCAAAAATGTTTCAAAACGTGAAGTCTCTGCCCCCTTTTAACAAAAAGTGTTGGCACTTGTATTGATAGAAAGAACTTAAGTTTTATGTTTCTGAAAGAATTTAGTAGCAAACGGCATGTTAACTCAAATAACCTGCAGTGTAAATGCAAAAAGGGGTTAGCCTCTGTTGTCCTGGACTTGGTGCCCCTTCAAAGGTTTCCGATAAAACTTTTGAAATAAAACTTTCAATACCACAACAAATTTCATGTTTTTGGGGATGTTGACTATTTGTGTTCCATGCCATGCAGCAATAAGACATCATCAGTGAATGACTATTTCTAAATGCATTCCTTTTTTTTCTTCACAAAATGGCAAAAAGCTATTTCGGACCAGTTCTGTTTTGTCCAAGACTTAAAAAGAGTTAATATAATTATCTTGTTTTACCGTTCTGGTTTTTTACCAAACTGTGTACACAACCTTCAACTTACTCTTTTGGTTAAATTTTGTTTGAAATATATTTTTGCATGAGCTTCATGGTAGCCTTCACAAAAGTGACGGAATTTGAGAAATCTTACAAATTTCTCCAATTCCCTTTTTTTAATGCCAAACGTCAGATTCAGAACCAGCTCTGTTACATCCAAACATGCATTCCATCAGAAACAGTTCTGGTTTTTTACCAAACTGTGTACACAACCTTCAACTTACTCTTTTGGTTAAATTTTGTTTGAAATATATTTTTGCATGAGCTTCATGGTAGCCTTCACAAAAGTGACGGAATTTGAGAAATCTTACAAATTTCTCCAATTCCCTTTTTTTAATGCCAAACGTTGTCAGATTCAGAACCAGCTCTGTTACATCCAAACATGCATTCCATCAGAAACATTCCCCCCCCCCCCATCAATTTTTTTTGTAGCCACCCTGTGAAATATCTTGTCCGATGGTGTGAGAATTCAGGTTGGCTTAGCAGGGATGTGATTTCTCCGTTTTTAACCTGAAATCCGGTTTATTTGCCCCCCCCCCCAAAAAAAATACATGTTTTTAGTTTTTTTTTTTTTTTTAACTTAAGATCAAAACTTAAGATAAAACCATATATAACGCCCTAGATTGCAGAGTAGGGCTTTTAAAACCAAAGATAAATGTTATTATTGGGCTTCGTGCTCGCAATTTTTCGAGCTTGCATGCTTTCGCGCTTTGCGCTTTGCACTCAGAGTTCAGGTTTTATTTTACAACAGCCTATCACATCCCTACTTAGGGGTTTCTTTCCCTGCCTGTCACCTCTTTGGACCCCAGTTTGAATCCTGCTTCAAACCGGACCCCTGCCTTTGGATTGGGTTTTCAGTCCCTACCTGATTGCATGGGTTTCTCAACCCGCCCCCCACACCCCACATCTAAAACCGAGATTTCTTCAACATCTCCTATCAGTGTGTTGGGGCCTTTTTTTTTTACTGTGCTAGGCTCTTTTAAGGGTTCCTTAATTTCATTACCAGAAAGATTAAATAATAGAACACAAATATTGGTTGGATTTGAGCGAGTTGTCCCAGAATATCATCACTAAGAGAAATCAAAACTATTCCATTTCACTTGGCGTTAAATGGAAACGACAGATTGCCCCAGGTTGGTAATGTTCTGGAGGCAGTGCACTCAAATGCATCCAGTACACAAAGATCTTTTGTCATTTGAATTATTATCACAATACACACAAAATACACACACCCATGTTTGTGTTGCAGTCACTGTGTGGACATTCCTTTGTTCTGTACACTTAAGGAAAATCCTATTCCTCAACGCTGTAAATAACTCTGTGTGGACGTGTGTAAGTCCAAATAGGGTTTCAAAACCCTGCCTTGTGTGGACCTCTTTTGTTCAGTTCCACACCTCGTATGTAATGCTTACCCACGGAAACTTGCCCTATTCACACTCTGAAAATTCTTAAAAACCTTCTAAACAACGTGGTGGACTCCTGGTAGACACCAACCTTGACATGACCTTGCCTGGTTTGGACAGACAGGTGGGGAACGATTATTTTGGAAACGATGTTACGAAGCATCCAGTGATGGTACATATTGGACTACAACATTAAATTGTGGTTCATGGCAGTAAACATGACAAAATTAAAGATGACACGTGTTCTAAAGGATCTGTGTACATGTAATTACTGCATACAAATACACATGTACACATGCACAAAATCGTCCACAACCATGTAGAACTTGAGCTGGAAGAACAATCTGCACTTCAACTCAAGAGACCCCACAGCTGTCACCACAATATATCATAACCCACTCACTCTTAGAATTCCATCCTCAAGAACCAATGCCTATCATAAGTCATACTTCCCCAACACGGCAAAAGACTGAAATTCACTCCCCTACTCAACAACCAGCATCACTAGCCCCACTAAGTTTCGGCGCACACTCATAGGTGCGAATAAACCTAACTAGGAGCTCTTCCCTCCTGATCTGACCTCATATTGCGTGTTGTTCCTAGAAAGGAGCTGATCAATTATTATATCAAGATCAATATCAAGATGTCTGCTTCATGCATATCACATATTGCAAGCAGTGCAAACTCTTACTCGGATTCAAACATGAGGAATCCTACGCAAATGGATTTGCCTGGTTAGTCTGCTGCCACCAGGTGTCCCAAACGTCTCCCATGGCGGGCATGCATGCCCAGTATGTGAAAACAGTGAGATGGAAAGCTTGATGTAACTCCCAAAAGTACTGTAAAAAATTCACCATGATACCAATTGCAAAAGGTTCTTCTGTTTCTGCTGTAATTTCAAACATCTTCTCTTGCTACTTCATCATCACTGTGCCAAGTTTTCATTTTAAGCAAATTGGTCAGCAGTGAGTGCCAAATAAATAAAGCAAAAAACTTCGGAACTGTGCTTAGATCAGACCATTCATTGCCTCTACACAAGATTTCTCAATCAGCCAAGAATTTCCACAAAACAAGCAATCCACTATCACTACATAGCATCAATAATGGTGACCTGAAGAATCAGGTTCCAATTTCAGGGCTCCGCTTAGCACGAAGTTCTGTGCTTACGGCCCGTACCTACACGCTTTACAGGGTGCTGTAAGTACAGACTTTCACGGTAAGCAGAGCCATGAAATTGGACACTGTTGAGCAGGGTGGCTACAAAAACAAACAGGACTTGTTCATTAATTGGAGGTAGAAATGAAAATACAGAACCCAGATAAGTTACTTCATCTGTGAGTACAGAGGAAGGAGGAACTTGTTAAAGTCTAATTACTATTTCATTTCAGTTGGAATACATTCTCACATATTTCAAGTGTAGTATCAACAGTTTACATTACAACGCCCTAAAACTATTGTTGGTATATTTCCTCCAAGTTAAATACGAGCTGATTTTGAGTTTTCATTTGTGAACAAAAATTACATAATGTTACCCGCGTCCTTCATTGATACTCCATCAAATTGAAACCGCCATTTTTCATACATCCCATAATACTTTTGTGCAGGTTGCCATGACAGCGCTACTTTTGCATGAACCGCATGATTGCTTTTAATTCTTTATACACAAAAACAAAAAGCATTGCAAGTTGGCATTTTGTTTTCCTGTTCTGTTCCCTCGTGTCTGTCCATCCACTTTGGGGTTTTATGTTTTATCGCTCATCTGGACATCCTCGTCCTTTGGGGGCCATGATACTCTCTCCCCCCGCCCGTTCCAAACCACACCCACTCATCAGCCCAAAATGCGGTTTCCGACGATTCTAATGCAGCGTGTGAGCGGTAACGAGGACAGTGTACAGATCGTGGTTCAGGACTCGCTCAACAGCCAGTACCAGGGTGAGAGTAGCTCCAGCCAGGGCGGGAACAGCGTGGAGGTGGACGGAGAGGATTCGCTCCATGGAGATGAAAAGGTCAGTTTATTTAGACATTTTAGACTGGGTCGTAAAAGGGTGTCTATACCATTGGTAAGAGTAAAAATATAAATGTTCACAGATTTTCACACAACTTACACGGTATGAAATAGGTCATGGTGGGAAATTTCCCGTGAAATATTTTTCCTTGAAATGCAATAGTTTTGAGAAATTTGTAAAACAATTAGTTTTGATCTTGCAATTTGAGAACTCATTTGAAAACTGAAAACATTTAAGGTTTTTCCACTTTTTCTTAAGACTCCAATGACTGATTGGACTTGAACTTTCACGGGTTTGTTATTTCATGTATATGTTGGGTCACATCAAGTGTGGATGCTGGTCTTTGACATTTACCAATGTTACAAATGTTGAACCCTTACTCCCTAGACTCACTTGTGACCTTAGTCCTCCAATTTCCTCCTCTTCTATGCCACTTCTCACCAACATCTTTGGACTTTGAAAATATTGGAATGCATGACCCAGTAATAATCAATTGTCTTTTGGGTGTAAAGCTCTTAATCCCTCATTTTAGCAAATAAGATATACAAGGATGGAGAGTTTGGGTTTTTATATAGAAATGGACTTGTTGTTTTCGAATGTAACATTTTCTCTTCCACTGTTGTGCAATTTTAAAAAATTGTATTTTTGGTGAGTGCTGTATATTCCGACACCCCTATGTTCCGACAACCCTATGTTCCAAACATCTCCTCATGGTTTTGACGCTAGGGTTAGGGTAAGGAAAATACAGTAGAGGTGTCGGAGCATAGGGGTGTCGGATGTACAAACTGCTGTACAAATGGACTGCAATGTATTGATTGTGTCTGGTTTCTAATCTCCATCTTACAGTTTGAGTTTAGCGAGGAGTTGATTCACCAGTCCATTCATACCATCGAGTACTGTCTGGGCTGCATATCCAACACTGCGTCGTACCTGCGTCTGTGGGCTCTCAGTCTGGCTCATGCAGGTATGTTTTGGTTATCACCAAATCTTATTAGCCTAAACCATCAATTGTTTACCCACACAGCCCATTTTTTCATTTGTTGATATGAATTTTATTCCTGCTCTTCTCTATTAACTTTAATTTTGTGTTCTCTGTGTTCAGGCAAATCTTTTCCATTTCACAGCAATAGACTCTTCCTATGAAATATGCTTATTACATTCATGCATGCGTACAGACACTATTGGTTGGCAAACGCCATAGAGATGTGTACTAAGCAGACGCACAAACGCGTCTGCGTCACGCCACCATCAGCCCCACACAAAAAGGCGCGATGTTCCATCATTTTGCCAACCAAAAAATATTAGTGCGCACGCGCGATGTGCATTTGACATATTATTTTGTGGGAATGTTCTATTTGGGTGGTCAGGTTGGCGTAGTGGTTACTTTCTGCACCTTCCACTTTTAGAACCCCGGTTCGAATCCCGCCGGGGCGCTATGTGGATTGGGTTTTCAATCCCTACGTGATTGCGTGGGTTTTCCCTGGAATAATTTTTCGTGATGTTTTTATTATTTGTCTAAAATTTCTCGCCATGGGGTTCTTGGCTTGTATGGTGATTAAGTTCGCTTTTCTGAGAGCCCTTGGCTTCACATCTAAGAATTAATCAATGAAAAATGACATGAATTTATTTCTTGATATTAATTGCACTTGTTTGATTTCTGTTTCAATTTTGTATTAAGTGATTGTATTTGCTGTAAAATCTGTTTATCTTTTGACTTTATTACTGATTTTACTCTTGTGTATTTTTCAAATTTTGAGATGGTTTTATGCAACATGGCCCGTTCAAAAACAGTATGTGTTGAATGGGCTACCATGTATAAACAAGTTTAAATAAATAAATACTTTTATAGTATTGATTGTGTGTACATGATGTAATTTTAGGTATATTGTTTAGTGTATTTATTGTATGTAATGATCATTTTTAAATGTATTTTTTATATCATATAACTTTAGTTTTTATGTCAAACATTACTGATTTATTGAATTTTAATCATTTGCTGAATAAAAATGTTTATGTATTTATTCAAAAACTAGCTGATATACTTACCACATAACAAAATACTGACAGATTTGTTTGAGACAAATTCAACATTCAAAAGCCATCGATTTCATTTGAACTGTTTTGCCTTCCTGATCGACAGAGCTGTCCGAGGTTTTATGGACTATGGTGCTGAAGAATGGTCTCGGCATTCAACCCCTCTATGGCTCCGTTGTCATCTTTGCTACCTTTGCGGCCTTCGCAGTACTCACAGTCGGTATTCTGCTGCTCATGGAAGGGTTGTCTGCCTTTCTGCATGCCCTAAGACTTCACTGGTGAGTAAACAGCCACATTTGACCCCCTCCCCCCCCCCCCCCCCCCCATGGTAACTTATATTCCAGGGGGTTAATCCAGGCCCCAATATTTTATTGGTTTATTAAATCGTTACCACAAATGCAGTTGTTTCTGCTGCTTTTCTTGTTTATGCTTCCTTTTGTTAATTTTTGCAATCCTGTTATTTTGTATATATTTTCCTTGTTATAAGCGCTTCGAGACTTTTGTGTTAAGCGCCATTCAAAGCTGTGTATTATTATTATTTATTAGTTGTTTTTGGAACCAGTCTAATTTGTTGTCTTGTCTTGCTTGTAGGGTGGAATTCCAGAACAAGTTTTACACCGGCGAGGGGCGGGTGTTTCTACCGTTCTCGTTCACTGTGATTCTTGAAGCAGAGGAAGAATGAGCACCAGCGGGAGTGAAATGGATCGGATTTATAACGAGAAATTTATGATTTATGAACTAACTACTGATAAACAAAGAGATTTTATGAAAGGTTTAGATTATTAATTGTTGTTTTATTTCATTAAATACGCAAAAAACATTCCCCCCAAATTATGATTTGTGCTTGCAATCCATTGTTTTCTAATTGAATTTGGACTGTGGGTATTAAGTTTGCTTACTGTCGCTTCGATTACACCTATATTCCGACGCCCCTTTTGTACTTCTCTAACCCAAACCGTTACCTCAACCCTAACCCTAGTGTGTAAATCATGAGGGGTTATTTATTGGAACATAGGGTTGTCACAAAGAGCAGTCACTGCCTGCCCTTTTACCATGCTTTCACTTGCTTTCATTTTTTAGGAAACAGACGGTGAACATTTTGTGCTCACTAGCGAGAAATCAAAGTAGAAAACAATCAGTGATAACAAACATCAGTGCCTTATTTTGCTGAATATTGTAATTACAAATTTTTGTACAAATTTTGCATTCTGTGTGGTGTTAAATGCAGGACTATAAAAATCTGCAATCCCCAGGAAACGTTGGGGTGCAAATGGTGTTCTTTGTTTTGTTCCATTAGAGCTGGACCAAAACCTACTGAAAGGAAGTTCAACAGAAGCAAACAGCTGAACTGTTTATCCCCTTTACTGTCGTTAAAAATTGCCCTTGGATTGAACGGGTAAAATGCACACTCACAGTTTGGTTATATAGCAATAATCAAGGACCTACTTTTTAGATTAAGGCTGCTTCTGTGGTTGTTAAAAATTGCCCTTGGATTGAACTGGTGAAATGCACACTCACTGTTGGTGAATATAGCAATAATCAAGGACCTACTTTGTAGAGTAAGGCTGCGTCTGTGGCTGTTGCTAAGGGTGTTGCTAGGGGGCAGCCTATGCTTTAATGCATGTTAATGTTTTAATCCAGCTTCAGCCGCTAATTCAAAAGCTGCCAATGTCTCATTGGCTTAGTGCACCCTCTCGCCAATCATGGACCACAATTCCCTTTATGTGTGTGTATGACTTAATGGCTCTGAACATAAGAAATTTGCGGTGACGCAGTCGGATCTCTTTTGAGTGATTGGTGGTTCTGAGAAGAACCGATGGACTGAACGTTTCGTACAGTACCGGTATACTCTCTGGCTCTGGCGCTTATTTAATGGTATTGCATGAATGACACTCTACATTCCTTGGGCTCCAGATGAAGAACTTGGGACCATTTTCGTTGTATGTTTTTGATGGACTGTATCCAAAGTACTTGATATTTGAAGGACAGAATAGCTAATCCATTGGGGATGTCCTGTACAACTGTTTTCCCCCATTACGGGGACACAAATACGCTTAGCGTTAATTTTTTATTACGGGGACACTAATACACACCAGCGCTCATGCATTGTGACCAGTCGGGCAGATATAAGTCAACACTAAAATTTGTACACTCCCTTCTGTGCACCTTCATTTTTTATTAAGGCATGATATTCTTCCTACTTTAGTCTGAATTCAGATTTTTGTTTGCTCCTGGGAAAAATCTGCAAAATTGTCATGAAAAGTCTACAAAAGCCTATACTATGTGTACTATGCCCTCAATAAAATGTTCCTATTTTTTTTCCAAGGACCAACATCATACCTGTTAATTGCATGATTGGTCGAGTATCAGTGTAGATGATGGAATCTTTCCACCAAGCTCTCCCTGTTCAACTTTTGACATTTACAGACAACTTTTTGCATAGGGTGCGTTGGATTAGCTTCCCCGGGTCAACCCAGGTCTCACCCCAGTGCGTTCGATTAGCTTTGACGTCATTGTTGCGGCTCACCTGGGTGAGACCCAAGTGCCCTGCTTGTGGAGCGGGTTACTTGGGACTGACCCTGGTCCATGACATCACGGCAAAAAACTTTCTCAATGGCCACCATTTTATTTTGTATTTCAGCAGGAAATTTTCAGGAAGTTAGACACACATTTTCACTGTTAAAACAGCGTTTTTGTGAGTGATAAGGAATTTTTTAATTCGAAGCCGGGTACTTTTGTATAACTATGGGCTTGTAAAATTATTTAACGTTGCAGTTTTACCTTGAGAATAATTATTTTACGATCTTTTCGTGAATCCACGAAAAGTTTCGGATGTAAATGCACACAGAAATTAGTTCCGGTCGGCTGTCCTGAGATGCATCGGTGTGAACCCTTGGGGAAGTTGGCATTCGATTAGCTCATGTCAGGGGTTCATCCGGATGAGCACACCAGGGTCGACCCAGGGAAGCTAATCGAACGCTCCCAAAATGTAAGGTGTTTTTTCTGGACCTGCAGCTCCAGCTGTGATTGGTCCATTGCACCAGCTTGATCATTCATACTGTAACAATTCATTCATATGCGTATTGTTCATATGAATGCATCAAATGCTTTAACAACTTTTCTTGAGATCATGACATTAAAAAAAGAAATATAATAATTGCCAAATTGTATTTTATTATGCTTATTTTGAATTGTCCTAACCTTTTTTGGCTATCATAATTCGATTGTCTTGTATCCATTTTCTGTGATATATCTTTTGTAATTCTTTATAAACAAATTTTGATTCAATAAAATTGACAGAATATCAGTAAAAACAAGTAAGATTCTTGTCACATTGAGGTGCATTCTTTCCTATTATTTTTTTTAATAGAATAAATAGAATAATCTCAGTATCTACAGAGAATCTACCTGTGAAATTTCATAAGGTTCGTAGATTGGAAAATATTATTTCTGATTTGTTTTGCCTTCAGTAAATCAGTAGTACTACTAAATTGGTTTGTATTTACTATGAAGCATAAGGAGAATCAAAAGTACCTTGATAAGGATGCTCTCCATCCTGTTGTCAGAGCTTTATTTGTCTCTTGTATTGACTATGACAATGTTCTGTTATTTGGTGCAACGTCATATGAATTAGACAGAGTTAAAAGATTACAAAATAGTGCAGCTCGTTTGGTATGTTCCACACCCTTGAGGGAACATATTACCCCATCACTTAGGGAACTTCATTGGATGATTAATTTTACATTGGGCAACATAGGGCTAGATAGCTCAGTTGGTAGAGCGCCAGCATGTCAATCCGGAGGTCGTTGGTTCAAATCCCACTCTAGTAAATTTTTCTTTGTTCAACCCAAAATCATTAAAACATTTCCGTCAGTTTCCCCTTGTGGGTTTATTATTTAATATCTGATATTAAAACTCGCATCCCCCCCTTAGGGTGATTCCCAGGTTGTATCGTATACTTGGGCGTGATCCCTGGCTACACGGCAGTTTGTGGTTGAATGGCTTCTGACTGGCACCCCCCGAACAAAGATATTGACAAAATAGGGAGACCGCCAACATAGGGCTAGATAGCTCAGTTGGTAGAGCGCCGGCATGTCAATCCGGAGGTCGTTGGTTCAAATCCCACTCTAGTCAATTTTTCTTTGTTCAACCCAAAATAATTTCAAATTTACCCTGTCAGTTTCCCTTCTGGGTTTATTATTTTATATCTGATATAAAAAGTTGCATCCCCTTAGGGTGATCCCCTGGCTGCTGCTTCCCAGGTTGTATCGTATACTTGGGTGTGATCCCTGGCTACACAGCAAAGATATTGACAAAATAGGGAGACTGCTAACATAGGGCTAGATAGCTCATCAGCACAAATCCCACTCTAGTCAATTTTCCTTTGTTCAACCCAAAATAATTTTACATTGAACGGATCCATTTTAAAGTCGCTTTTTATTGTATAGAATTCATTGAACAAAAATCTATTCCTAGCTATCTTTCCAAGTTACACTCCTCCACGTTTTCTTTGTCCACACTTGACATTACTCACTTGAATGCAAACAAAGTCCTGGGTCAAAAAGCAGTCAGTGTAGCTGGACCAATGATTTGGACCAATGATTTGGACCAATGATTTGGAACAATCTCTCTCCTGTCGATTGTCATCAGGGAATCTGTTTTTTCTAATATTAGCGCTGTGATCTTGATGGAATAGGACCTTATCAATTTTAAACGTTATGTGCCATTTCAAATGAACTTTCTTTTTCTCATTAATGGGGCACTATCATCGTGATCAAAGCAGGCCTGTAGCTGTACATACTATTATGAACTCTCCCCCACTTACTGCATGCTTGCACCCTTTCTCCATATCATATCTATGGAGGGCGGGCACGCACATGCAGTAACTGGGTGATAGTGATAGTTTATAATTCCATGTACAACAACAGTCCTGCTTCATGACGACAGTGCCCCATAAACAAGCACTATTCCAATGCTAATCATCATAGTGTAAATACATCAAGGCCGTTCCGACATAATTTATGACACGTGTACAGCCAAGATCAGGCTCCAGTGAAGCCTATCTAAGCTTGTACAATTTGTTGGTCGGCCATTGTGCTCCAGAAAATCCTTTATGCTAAAATGTTTGTCATTAAAGAACAAATTTTTGGCCGATTCAATCTACCCCCAAAGCTTTCATTTAAGTATTGCACACACAAAACTGCCAATGATTAGTGATAAACTAAAAAATCTCACATCCATCAGCCATGTACAACCTATTTTGGCATATGGGAAAGTTTTTCATTTTGAAATGGCATCATCTGTCCAAAGTTGTTGCAGAGAAAACAATTCTTTAAACAAAATTATTTCGGCAAAAAATCGGGCCATGCAGCTTCAATAGAAGATTAAGACACAAAATGCACACACACAAAAAACCACAAAGATGACAATTGTTTATAAGACAAATATTTTAATGAGCAGCAACCAAACACTTTTACAACCCTAACTCCTTCAACAGGAAAATGGCAACTTCCAGATTGTTGTGAATCAACATTAGAGCTACTGTTAAAACAGGAAGTCGAATGGAAAAATGTATTCAGAAATTTAAAATTGTGGGTAGTTAAAGGTACTATACAGGATTGGTAGAGCTGACAAAACAGTCGCAAACAAAGTTCATGTTTTGTGTGATTAACCATATACATGAAATAACAAACCTGTGAAAATTTCAGCTCAATTGGTCATCGAGGTCACGAGAAAATAGTGAAAAGAGAACTATGTGTTTTCTGTTTTTCAAACATCGAGTTTATTATCACGCGCGATAAAAACTATTGTTTTACTCATTTCTCAGAAACGATAGCATTTTAGGCAGAAATATTTTAAGGAACCCTTTCTACCATTACTTACTTTAAATCATGTAAGTTATGTGTGAATCTGTGAACATTTGTGTTTTTCGATCTTACCAATAGTGTACAGGGCCTTTAAGGCAAAGAGCTTCTACTGCAAAATGAATCCCTCCTGGTGTGATTAGCATACCTGCCAACTCTCAAATTTAATTGGAATTGTCAAAAAAAAATTAGATTACAGGCCCCCAAAAATGATAACATTCCTATTTCTGATAATGACAAGATCAACAAGTTCTGGAAAAAGAGGGTGCCATTTGTAATAAGCTCTACTCGCATGATTTCTTGCGTCACTATCTGTGGACTCATAAAACTATTTCTGAGGTTTCAATGTTGGCAGGTATGGAAATAGCAATCCGAACTAACGCTATTAAACATAGAAGCCAAATACCCTGCTCTCAGACAAACATGTCAAACTTCAGTAACATATGCGAGCATACACGTTCAAATTTTATGTTTACTGACTATATTACTAGTGCAGTTTGGCACATCTGTGATGCCGTAATCGTGAAAATGGTTTAATGTTTGTCTGACAGCCAGGTAGTATGAGCCAAAAGTTATGTCATTAGCACGAATTGCTTGTACTTGAAGGATTGTCCGCAATAATGCCCTTCCTAAAGCCATCTCTGATACATTCTTAACCCTTTCCTTACCGAATTGTTTGGACATAAACAACTGCTGATAACCACATTGTTTGACCACTCAAGCGTGAAGCACACATTCTTACACAACATAAAGCTTTCGTTCAAAGGTCATTTTTACAAACCCCATTATCTCCTTGAAGACATTGTTTTACAGCAAAATAAGTAATGAAAAAGTTCTCACTTATTGAATTTCCTTTCTTATAATTCAAAAATCATTGAGATCGGTCAATAAATGTCAAAGTTCTTTGTCTTTCTTTCCTTGGTGTGATCTGTGATCTGTAATCTCAAACACTTTTTTGTACACAAGTATATGGCGCTCCGTAGGTGTTTGGCATTTCGGATCTTTCAACTCCAGTTTGAAGAGATTGCAAAATAGCAACCTTATTTTATTTGACCATCATTGGAAAGATCCGATCTTCCCCTTTCCAATGATGGTAAGCTTGGGTATGGAGGGCAAACATGGACAAAACTATATCTTTATTACAAATGGCCTTTGTGCTCAGGCTTGAGTGTTTTTTTGTGTGTAAGCTTGGTCGACTAAAGTCGCCTATGGTAAGGAAAGGGTTAAAGGGTGTGTTCACAGGTTTGCACATAACTTACATGGTATGAAGATGGTCATGGTGGAAAACTTCCCTTGAAAACAGTGAAAACTTAATGGAGTTTTTCACTGTTTTCTCATGACTCCGAAGACTGATTGAGCTTAAACTTTCACAGGTTTGTTATTCCGTATATGTTGGGTCACATCAAGTGTGGATACTGGTCTTAAACAATTACCAATGTTGTACATGTGCTTTAAAAACTCCCAAGAGCACCAAATGTGGTAGTATGATGGGCCGCCAAAACAAAATGAAACTAATGAAAGAAATCATAAAGTAACGGCGTGCAGCAGAAAAAAATATTGGCAGGCGATCACGTTCCAACTTGAGATTCGATCACCCCCTCCATTACCTGCATTGACAAAAACACACAACAATTAAAATCATCAAAACTTGCATTTAGAGGGTTGGGGGACTGTGACAATACTTAATTAAACTTTTGCAATTTTGAACAGTCGTATAGGTACAGCTTCCAAATGGAATTCTAATTGTTTTGGGGTGCAAACAATACACAGAAAAATAAATTTACCTTCATGATAATGGACAGCTGATAATTAATGACTTTTCGGCCCAACTTTTTACCAAAAGTACACATTTTCACTTCCACCTCCTTTCCCCCAAAATACCCCAGCTCCGTCAGCGATACCTTTTCCTGTCTCAATTTTACAGAATTTCCTTAGAATCCAGAGGTTACAAGCAAATATCAAGAAGAAAGACAGCTCTTCCCATTAGTTTATTTCTTTGGCACTAAGAAAGGAGACAAGAAGAAACTAAGACAGTGCATGCTTTCACTTTTACCTCTTGTGCTTCCTCACTGGTACCCTGCATTGACTGTTGGTCTGTGTACTGTGTGTCGGAGGCGCAGACGCTGAAGTTTGTCTGATCACCTGATAATCCTAAAACATCCACATCATGGTCCCCCTCGTCGATGGCCTCCGAGGGTCTCTGTAGATAGTCATGGTCAGCCATGGCATTGGTGGCAGTATTGTCCTGCAAAACAAAATGGATGGAAATGAACATTTTGTACATGTGGCTGAGCGGTCAAGAGCGCCGGACTCGAACTCTGGTGTTTCTGATCAGCAGAGTGTGGGTTTGAGTTCCCGTCAAGACACTTGACCATTATTGCTTCGTCCTTCAGATGGATTGTTGTTGCACTTAAAAGAACCCAGTTACACTTATTGCCCCGGTGTTTCTGGCAGTGGCTGCTGAATGCAGCTAGGGTCGAAATGTCAGGCCACTAACTAATTGTTTGCATTTTTACCACAGGTCCTTTTGGTTGGTAAGCAGTTTGCAACAGCTAATTCCATTTTCTCATAAATAGGTCTCATAATTCAAAAAATTCAAAAACCTTTCTCAAAATGTTTTTGTTTGTTCAAGCGCCTTGAATACCTGATTGGTGCACTATACAGGACTATATATTATTTATTTAACTGGAACAATGCAAAGGGCACCAAGGCAACGACCAGGGCCATGATGGCAATTTGCCTCTGTTGCCTCCATGAAGTACCAGCTCTGCACCCACCTGCTCATGTTCCTCCTCTGATTGCTGAGCGGCTAATTGAAACACCTGCGGGGCCAAGGGGTCGTGCAATAGGCAGGTGCTCTCCTGTGACAACGGGTTTGCTGGATGAATGCATGCTGTACGACCTTTGGTGCAAGGCGTGTACAGGACTTGTTGGGTGTCTTCAAGTACATCTGTTTGTATACATAGTTAAGGTTGGACTACAAACAAAAATGGCATCCAAACCACTCCTGCTAGGGAAGGAGGTTGCGATTATCATAAGAAAACATTATATCTTGGAATTGAAGTAGCTTATATTTGTATGTACTGTAGGCTCATCAAGACATCAACAAAAGTTGATATGTAATACAATGATGGTCACTTGAGGTAGGTCTTTTTCCTTAATAAAGGGCCAGGTCATCAAAGAATGACAAAGTTATATTCCATTTTACAGAACTCTTCCTTTTTAAGGAGACAAACAATTTGGATGCAGGTATCTGTGTTAAGTACTTGTTTACTATGATGCGCCAACTAGATCAAAACAATGACCGTAATTGGCCCTTCCAGGAATTACTAAAATGGCCTCATCAAACCAAGAAAGGATACGCTCCAAGCAAAAGCCAGTGACAGGAAGCCCAGCCCTCTCACACGACTTGCCCAGACTGCTAAACTTGCACTGAGGCGGGATGCTGATCTTCTGGGGACCCGTGTAACTCGGTGTGGCCTTGATGCGCCTGTTCTTGGAGCGTCGATGCAGCAAGGCCTCACTGCCGTGCCGACGGTGGTACGACTGCATGGATTGGAGTTTGAGGATCTTGCGTTTTTCCTTCGGGCTGTTGAAACTGCCGAGACTTGTACCTACAGGACAAAGAAAGGAATACATATTATAATTTGGTTTGTTAATCAAGGACATTCTGTCTGCCTCAAAAACAAAAAGGGAACTCATCTGAACTTCCACCAGCAAATGTGACATATTCTAGTGAGATCAATAGGAATTTGGCAAAGGTCATTGTCAAGTAAAACAATATTAATAATTATTATTTATTATCACATTACTGCAAAAACTCATCTTTAGAAGTATGTTTACTCAAAATGAGACGCCCAATTACAATAAAACAAATGGCAATGTTTGACAAGAAAAGTTCAAATATTTACGCCCCCACCCCCATCCCACAATCAGTTCTGTGATGCATGAATACATCATAATTTCCCACTGAAATTGCTTATCAATATCCCATAACCATTGGTTGGCACTTGTCATTTTAATTCCTTTTGGTAATTATTTAGTTGCATTTCTTTCTACAAGTTGTGCTCATCTTGTTAAATAATTACTTCCTTAATGGAATTTCCAAGACTTCTGATCAATGTGTTTCGGGGGAGTTTTTTGTGTTTACACTCCTTGGTACCAACCGATGGTCTCTTTCTCGAGCTTAGAGGATACCAGGTACTGCCTCCGTTTTTCTTTCATCAGATGCTGAAGACGTTTGAACTGGTTGATGTAGAGGGACTGGAGACGGATTAATTTCTCCCTGGTGATCAGGGCTACCTCCTCGGGAGTATACACTCCAGCGTGCCTGTCAGTCAAGATTACAGCAATAAAATTAATCATAATCAGAAAAATTGACCAGAGCGGGACTTGAACATGCAACCACTGGATTAACGTGCCGGCGCTCTACCAACTGAGCTATCTAGCTAATGCTGGCGGTCTCCCTATTTTGTCAATATCTTTGTTTGGGGTTGCTAGTCTAACGCCATACAACCTGTAACTTCTGTATAGCCAGGGATCACACCCAAGCTTATGATACAACCTGGGAAGAGGCATCAGAGGGATCACCTTAAGGGGATGCAACCTTTTATTTCAAATATTAAGTAATAAAACACATGGGAAACCGACTGAATAAATCATTTTACAGGCATGCCAACAGTCTTCACAAGAACATCACTATCTTTGTGAAAGCTGACAGTGACAGTCAGCAGAATCTCTGCGCAGTACAATTGGTCTTTCCATGACACCGATTAATGATAGTCATACTAACTAATTCTTAAACAGCGCATTCTACAATAATATATAATTATTGGTCAAGTAACATTCCTGTAATCTTTCTCAGCTCCGTGGGGAGTATACAGCCTCGGGCTGCGGAGGCGCACGGAAGGCTTTCTAAAACATAATATCAAACTCTACCCTCCCAGGTTCCTATTTACAATGTACAACCCCTGGGTGAAAAGGTGACAGTCTACCAGTTGTGGGAGTCTATAATTTCAGTTAGCATTTGTTTCTCAATCCCAAAATCCTCTTCGCAATTTTGATTGAATTTAAAGCACTTGGGACTGCCAGTCTCTGCAGTGGTGCCAGGCACACAAAGCAAATCAACTGTTTGGACTTTGGTTAGATCCAGGATGGACAGTTCCTGAATAAAAAAACCCAGCTGAGGAGTAGAGGGCTAGGAACAGGACGGTGCACTCACTTGAGGAGGTCTTCTTGCTCGCTGTCTACACTCTCCGCATCGCTGTCTGTGGTACCTCGCCAGGCCTGGTCAACCTGAAGCGGGTCTTCATCACTCTCACTCTCACTCCCACAATCTATAATAACATAAACAAATTATTTATGTCATTACACATCAAACAGCGCAAGCGCAAAGAACAGGATGGTGATTAGGATTCTTAGGGAAAGGAGAAGAAAGGTTCAGTTTAAGATGTGGCAGAATGTGGCAAAACCCACGCAATCAGGTAGGGACTGGAAACCCAATCCACGTGCACGGCTTCGGTCAGAGGTGGGATTTGAACCGGGGTCCACAGAGGTGAAAGGCAGTTCACCACAGATGGTCAAGTCAAACTGAACACACTCAACAATCTTATAGTTATTAACAAGATTTTCTTGAAATTCAAGCTCTGTATTGTAATTGTATTTTTTATAAGCTGTGATTTAGTTCCTTTTATAGCAGGCCTAGAATTACTCTTAGGCCACTGACTCTGTTGCACTGGTCTTGGCCTTGGTACCCCTTCAAAAAAAGTTTCCCATAGACTTTTAACATTGTCCAATCGAAGTGCTCTTTGAAAAATAATATGGCCTTGCCCATTCAAAGATAAAATTCTAGGCCTGTCAATAGAGTGTGTTTATATGCCTATAGTTTAATATTAATACTAAAATTTGTGATCAGCAAGTATTAGTGTTTTTATCATTTAAAAACAAAGAATAATACAATCTTTAATTACAATGCAATAGTAAGATATAAATGTACCTAATATTTTAGCAGCCACAGATGCCTGGGGCTCAGGTTGGGCCTCGGCCCCTGGCTGGCTCGGCTCCTGAGCCAGTAGGTAGGTATCCAAGCCTTCCAGAATTTCACGAGGAGAGTTTCGTGGAAAAGGTTTCAGGCTTGCCTTGTGTCTTAACACGGCCACCTTCTGAGCGTGTTCTTGGCAATAACTTTTCGAGAAAAGAAAAAAGGCAAGAGTGTCAGGAATGACAACCTTACCAAGCTTAAACCTTAGCTTACTTGATTTGTATACTATCCCATTGTATCATCAAAACCAGTTACTATATTTCTTGTGTTTTTGTGAAAAACTCAAAAGTATGTGTGTTTACATTACTCTATGCGTAGTATGTCTGAGCGGTTTTTAAATTCCTTGAATGCAATCTTAAACGTATGATTGATATTGATTATTTTATAAATGATTTTAACCCTAACTCCCAAAGCATTTTTACTAGAATCCACCCCTAACCCAACACATTCCAACAGCTTATACTACCATGAGATGGGAACTGTGCCCAATCTTAGGTGGACGATACACAACCTAACAAACTCCAACAGGCTTTTTTTGTTTGATTTTGTTGGAGTGTGTACACTTGGCATGTGCAAAAATTTGATCAGTGAAATCACACAGTACCCAACATAACATAATCCAACAACTATCTCATTAGACCATGGAGGAAAGAGCAATGCCAGACATGTACATTTCACACATCCACCATACCCACTCAATCAAATTCCAACACCATTACTTGTCAGCAAGGATACACAATCCCACAGAATCAAACACCCAATCCTAACTTCACTGTACTTAACCTAACAAAATTAAACACTTTGCCCTGTTTGAATTTGTAGGGTATGGGAGGGTTAGGGTTAAGGAAGATTTGAAACTTTGCATGGCGGGAGTACAATCAAGTGAGCTTTGCTGCATGAATAAATCTCTTTCTTTAGAGTAGTGGTGATTCTAAAAAGAACAGGTGGATCGACAACCCAACTTTTCGATCAGTATGCTCTGATCGTCTTCAGGAGAGTTCTAGTGAAGACAATCAGAGTGTTTCAATTAGTATCTGATCGTTTCGATCAGTTTCTGATTGTCTTCAGGAGAATTCTCTTGAAGACGATCAGAGCATACGGATCGAAATATTGAGTTGTTAAACCACTGGTTCTTCTCAGAATCACCACTTCCCACACAAAAAAAGAAGAGGCAAGCACATGGTGTCACCACAAACCTCACTTAAATGATTTTAAAGTACCTGTATGAAAGTTTGAATTCTTATTATTACAACGATACCAATCACCATCTGGACATAATATTTCAAGACCTTTTTTCTTTACCCATCTCGTTTGTCCGCTTTGTGGGCCGGCTGAAGGCATCTCCTCCCTCCCTTGTTGGAGACAAACGTGCAGTGTTTGTAGGGAGCGTTCTTGTCTTCCAAGATATGGTTCAGGCAGTATTCGAAACCGTCCACACGATCCTGCATGCAGATGCGGTGGGCATAGCTGCAGAAGAGACCGTCGCTGCGATGACGACGGCTGTGGCTCGACTTGCTCTTATGCATCCTAGGAATAAAATGTCAAAACGTTCTACAAAGATGGTTGTGACAGTTCATTAAAACCCTTACTCCCTTGCAGACCCACTTGCAACCTCAATCTTGCACTCTATTCTATAGTACCCAATACCCTAAAGTAAGGACCTATTCTTTAAAGATTGGTGTGCCTGGCAAGTGATAATCATTTTATCTTTGGGCCTACATTCCCCAATCCTCTGTTTCACTAAATCAGATGATTTTGAGGGATTCAAAAGGGTTGGGATTTTAATTGTCCATTTGGGTAATAATATAAAATTACAAGTTGGTATCATCATATTCGATTATTATTAATAATTTATTATTTATTATTTCATTGAAAATACACAAAAGTATTACAAAATTACAAACTTTAAAAAAATGCAATCAAAATTAATATCAGGATCAATGAACAGCTAGCCTAGTATAAAATAGTAATTAATAGAATGCAAGTTAATATTATTATCTAGTATTACTAATTAGTATTCTAAATAAATCTAGTCAATATTTTGCAATATTCCTGATTGATATTTTAATTAATTTAATTTTAATGCATTACAGTTTACACAATAACACCTAGTTCCAATGAAAAGTGCTCTTTCTTGACTCATACATGAATCACAGGTGACAAATTACTTTCAAAAACAATATCAACAGGATCCAACATCATCGATTGCACCACCAAATCTCTTTATGCACATGTTCTCATGAATATTCATGACTACCGAGAAAATTGCCGCCATCTTGATCCACCTTTTTTGCGGTTTACAAATGTAGTGGAACATTTTGAGAAAATATACCCTCTAAAATGACGCAAAGCTCAACTTTGAACAGCCTCCCCAAGCCTACCAGTTAATCTACGTTAGAATCTTCGAAAAATACATACCTAGACGAAGTTTTACCAGCAAACTAGAAGCAATATTACATCGAAATTTGTCTGACGACATGCACGGAAAATTTCTCACATCAATCCCACAATGCAACGTCAGGGGAGATTTCAGCCGAGATCTTGCGTGGATTTGAGAGAAACCAGCTTCTGCGCAGCCGCACAAGTCTCGTATGTTCGTCGGTACGGGTTCCATGGCGGCTTGTAATACCGACCGATGGTATTTTACTCAAGAACGACTTTTAGACAGTCCTTCTCGAAAATGTCAGATAGAGCCAGAGAGGGAACTGTCCTACCGACAACATGCCGCAAACCTTATCCAGGACATGGGACAACGTCTTCAAGTGTATCCTTACTCTAAACCTTTGAAGTCGTACAACCCTTTGAGTTTATTTGGCGGCATGCATGTGGTGATGTACGACGTGCGTCACGGCATGTCGCCGCATTCTCAATGATTTTACCGGTTAAATTTCTAGTTTAACTACTATATAAACTTTACTAATTATAAAGTTGTTTTTGACATGTGCTTTGGTAGTATGTTTTAAACTCATGTTTCATGTGTTTTATTACGGTTTTAGGTTTGAAATGAGGCGTTATTTTCATGTCATGTGTTGTGTGCATGTGTTTGGCGGCGTCAGTAAAAATGGAGATAATGCATGTCTCAACTCTCATAAATGGCAATTCTGTGTGACTCAGTGGAGTTGAATTCAAATGCAGTTTTATATTGGGTCTATTGTGTTCGTGTTTTGGGGAAATTGTGTACAGAAGAACTTACTTTCTAACCCCTTGTCTTTCAGATGCCTGAACATGCTCTTCTATAATCATTTCATATGATAAATTCATAGTTTTGATCAAAAGCAGCTAATTCGTAATTAATTTTGTTAACATTTGAATTTCACATTTCTTCCAATTACAATATTCTTTAATATTATTCCTAATTATTTGCTGTTGACTGTTCTTTTCATTTGTATGCAAAGTTCTTATTTCTGATCCCATGCCTTGACCATACCTTGTCATTTACAACTGCGTGAACAACCGCGCTGCTGCATAACTTCTACAAAATCATCCACGCAGGCTTACATTTTTAATTATTTTGTATATCCTTAGTTAATCATTAGGATGCCTAATTGTTGCTATTGATTGTTTTTATCAAATTTTGAGCCAAGCAAAAGTATTCACGCCCTAATCCTTT
Source organism: Leptasterias polaris (assembly GCA_037783415.1). NCBI lineage: Eukaryota > Metazoa > Echinodermata > Asteroidea > Forcipulatida > Asteriidae > Leptasterias > Leptasterias polaris. The sequence continues at coordinate 193,457 of JAZGTN010000255.1, forward strand.
GGCCTTGTCATTTAGGTGCACAAAGAAAGCAACACGTCATTTCAATGGAATCTTTCAGCATTACATTTTTTACAGTTTTGATTTTTGAAAAGATTGAAAATCCGACTGTCACTTCTTTTTACTTAAAAATGAGTGACCCAAAATGGTAACTTAATCACCCATATTGGATTTAGTTTTTTATTTATTTGCTGTTCATAATAAGCGAAAAGAGTACAACATTTCTTCAAATATTCATTGTGTTTCAAACTTGGGCCTACATGTACATGTATGTGTTTGAATAGATGTTATAAAGACTTTTTGTTGCACTTTGCTGATTTATCTGTATACAGTATAGTCTCGGGATTGCATGAATGTTGAAAATGTTACCAACTCTTTACATTTTAACAGAGATATACAATTTTAATTCTAACTTATCAACCAGACCAGTACAGATTCTGATTGAAAATTAAATGGTGTCTTTCCTCTCGGTGATAGTGAAACGTTCTTTGGATTTGGCTTCTGACCGAGTCCGAATGTACCAGGCCTTTGATTATGATGGATTGGGTGATTTGGGTGAAATAAACAGGCTATGGAATCTGATCTTACAGTTTTCCCCCAAAAAATTAGGGGTTTAGTTAAGGACCCTTTCTATGGATAAATCTAATTGAGATTATCAGATTTCATGTACCACCATAGCTTTCCGCCTGTGTACCTAGTAAGGCTTGCGTACAGCATGCCTGTCCACAGTATTGGCCTGTGATGTGTAAAAATATAAATGCTTGGTAGAGAATTCTTCTATTTCTTGTGTGTACTTCAGCATCCTTCTATTATGTAATTTAAGCAGCCACATGTGCACACTGAACACATACACTACTTCCTTTGTAGTTATTTGCACTATTAACATACTGTGCCTGCTTGGTTGATGCATGGAGGAGTTCCTTCTTCCATTGTTGATTTACACTCCTCATTCACACAACTGTGACTGTAAATGAAATGTAAAGTTTTTTTGGAAGCTATGATTTTCACTACTTGTATATGTTTGGTAGCTTCAAAATCTAAGTGCATGCCTTCCTCTATGGTCAGACATTCACTTAGATTTTGAAGCTTGAATGATTTTCACAGTTCTTTTAGTTTTGATAAGTTGAAGATCACTTTTTCCTTAACGTCGTGTTCTGCACAGAAATCAACTATGTATCAACACCGCCATTGTATATATGCACCGATTTTATGTGTTTCATTCCTTCAGTAGGTTCCAACGCAATGTAAGTATTAGATAAAAAGAGCAAATAGTAATAACACACGAATAGTACTAAAAGTGTTCTCCCTTAACAGTGGTCCTTAAATGTTAGTTAAATCACCCAAGGACCAGTCAAAATTCTGTCCAACTAGTCCGGCTGACAAGTTGATTGTTTGCCACTGCTACACGTAAACAACTGATTGTTCATGTTGCTTCCAATTACATAGTGAAATCCCATGCTAGTATTAAATAACAATGTTTAAACCAAACCCAACGTACAGACCAGTGAAAAGGCTGGTGGACCAACGAAATGACAAGCTAACTGGTCCTTTTGGCTAGTCACTGAAAAAGTTACTGGCAAACCCTGAGTACACTCGGCTTTAATTGCCATTGGGGCCCAATTTCGTAGTGCTGCTTAATGGTAAGCAAATTTTTGTGCTAACCATAGCAGAAAAATTTTGCTTTAAAGAGTAAGCATATTTCACAGGTATTTCACAGGTTAGCTTGTGCGTTCACCATGAATTTGCATGGTTACGTCATTCATTTTCATGCAGTAAGCACCGGAAGGTTAGCATGCCTTTTCATGTGCTTACGGTTAGCAGTGCTATAAAATAGAAACTAGCGCAGTGAGCACAAAATTCGGCCGTTAAGCAGCTCTATGAAATTGGGCCCAGGAGCATTGAAGTTTTACTTTGGACTCTGGTAGCCCTGGACGATATCGTAAATTTTGACTGGCGATATATCGTCGGGTTAATATCGCCGATATGTCGATATATCGTGAAAAATTTTCAAAAACGGTTTTACCACAGGGAAGACATGAGCAATAGAATAAACAAACAAGACATGACTATGGATAAACCGCTCAGAAAAAATCACTGAAGTTAATATCCATATTCCATGAAAACAAAACGTCTTACATTTTTATGTGCTTTTTATAACTGGCTCCGACACAATTAATTCATGTTTTTACCTCAACGATTGAACGTTGCACTCTCTAAAAGTTGGTGCCTCGACGTTTATTCCGATCCCGTACATGTGGTGTTATGTAGAAACGTTCTCCCGACGTTTCCCAACCACGCAGTGATTTCTCATCAAGGGAATTTCCCTCGCCTTTTCGCTCCCACGGCTACACGCCCTTCCTTCACCCCCATACTATAAAGTTTACTAAGTTAGGAGCAAGCACATCCGCGGGATCAAGGTGATAAATACTATTGAATGACAGCGCTGTGATAAGCATGACGTCATAACTATTCACGCCAATCTAGTGAATTTCGGCCAATCGGAAAGCGGCCAGTCAGAAATCAGCCAATCAGCCTGTGATCACGTTCGGCGATACCACGAAGAAAGACAACCATGGCTAGATGGGAAGACGTACACAATGGGACCGGTTTCCTTCAATATACAATTCTAAAGCCCCAATTCATTCTACTGAGTCTGATTTTGCGGCATTTACACACAAAAAACAACTAGCGTTTACAAATATTGAGGCCTGGTCGCCGTCCAAATTATTGAATGGCCTACAAAAATTGGAACCCTTTCAACGGAAAAAGCGTGATAAAGCTTTCTTTAAAACCATATTGTCTATTTTATATAATATCGCGATATTTCGCAAATATCGCGACATTGTCGATATTGTTTCAATATCGTATTGCGACGATAATATCGTCATATCGTCCACCCTTATGTAGAACCCTGCTAAGTGCAACAGAGTATGGGGTTTGACTTGACTGCTTAGCTTAATGAAATACAACAACTTTTACCATTGTCCCATTTTGTTGTATTTGGCAGGGATGGGGTTTAATTCAAATTTCTGTCTTGGTTTGGGGGGTGAATGTTGGAGCTTTCCAATGCAGATGTAACGCTGAAATGCTCATTATGTACAGCTGTACCATGAAACAATGTTTGGCAACTTAAGCAGGTTTCATGTACTTGTAATCAAAGTTTGTATCAAGTTTGTACAACTACTTAGAATTATGTTTGGAGTAACAATGGCATTTGTTTGACAATTCAGTTGTTATTTTTGTGTTTGCGTAGAGTATTGCCGCAGCCGCTCTTTTCCTCGCAGCCAAGGTCGAGGAACAACCACACAAGCTAGAATACGTCATCAAAGTCCACCATGCCTGTCTGCATCGCGGAGGTCCTGTCCTGGACACGAAGAGTGATGTGAGTTTTGAATTTCGTCTTTAAGAGGCCAAGGCCACTTTCATTTTGTAAAGGGCACTTTCATAAAATCTAAAAGTGTATTGGCAACTTCTGAAGGGACACCAAGGCTGAGACAAGGGGGCAACAGAGGCAATGGCCTCTGTGGCCTCTATGTAATTCCAGGCCTGTGTTGAATTCATATGCTTAATATCTTTACTTATCCAGGATAAGCCAAATTGATGAAGCATTTTTTTTAAAGTTTTCATTTTTGCGGTGTGTAAAATACTGCTAACTACTACTGATTGTAATATTATTCAGGTTATTCATGTCCATCCCTTTTTTTTTTTCTGATGACTTTCCTTTTCTATGCCTACAACTGTAATTATTTTCCTTTTTGAGGGTTCCTTTGGTATTTGAGCTCTCTGACGGCTCATAGAGTAGTGAAAACAATGTGGATGTAGATTGTTTATGTTTTCATCTTGCAGTAGGCCTATCTCGCAGTTTTTGTGAGATTCCAGGCATGCTATAGATTTGTGCTTATTTAATTTGTTGTTAATGTATTTGTAGAATTGTTTATGCTGTTCTATTTGTATGCAATTTTCAACAAGTATTGTTTGATTGATTCCCAACTCTTCTCTTTGTCAGAAATGTGTCATTATTGTAACTGCTTCAACTTTCCATCCAGGATGGCATGGATACTTTTTTGTTTAATTTGTGGTCCATTGTGTCTGTCTAATTATTGGGGTTTTTGTGCCCCTACACCGATGTGTACTGAACACTGAATATTCGCACTGTGTACTCACAAAATATGAACATTGTTCCTGTATTTGCTGCTAAAATATAGGATTTGAACTGCCTCAAGCCATCAGGCTAGCTCTGTGATCTTGTGGTAAGACATCTGCTTTAGCATGGCAAAGGTGGTGGGTTCAAATCCCATCTGAGTGATATGCCTGTGGATTTGTTTTGTTCACAACTCGGGAAAGTATGGAGTATACAGTGCTCAATACACATCGTTGTAAGGGCAATAAGATTATTTATCACCAATGCAATGTTAACTTATAATTTGTCTGTTTTATTGTTATAATATGCTGTATTTCTTTTATGTGCAACTCTCAACAAGTACATGTATTGTTTTATTGTTCTCCTTGCTCTTAACTTTCTTCATTCAATTTGTCATTATTGAAGCTGTTCCAGTTTTCCTTTCCAGATTTTTAAACATATATTATTATGGAATGGTGAGAGGCAAACGTATTTATGATTTATTTGACATAAGTAAATTTTGACTAAATTATTTTTTTTCATGCCCAGGCGTATTTACAACAAGCACAAGAATTAGTCATAAATGAGAGTATTCTTCTACAGACCTTAGGTGAGTCAAGGAATCTACAAGACACTTACATGTATCCCTAACAACCCCAAAACTCCCCAATCTGTCTCATGGTTCTGCTTGAAATTGGTGGATTTGCACTCCCAGCCACCCACATTTCGCATGTGGCCAGGCAGGTCAGTCTTAAAAAGTCTTCTAAACAATTATGAACCACCCAATTACTGCATTCCAAGCGCTAGCGGAAATAGATCTGATACGGTGAGCTCATGTACGAATGCAGTTCAAATTCATAATTTCATGTACAGCCACAGGCCTGCTATGATCATGTCAACAGTCCCCCTTTAAGAGCTTCTACCTATCCAATTTTTGATTCGTTGAGGTTACCCCCACTCATGAAATAAACTCTTTCACCCGCGATAAGCAATTTACATATTTCGTGGGAAGGGTCTATTGGCTCTTTCCACAAAATACCACAGGAGATTGTGGATATCTAAGTCCACAGTACACAAACCATGCGGTCTCCGCATAATACCAGCTTGCTACAAACGGAAGAAACCCATGCACCCAATGCTAGCCTGGAAGGTACAGTGTATGCTACTTAACTTTGCAGCAATCTTTGGTACCTGTGTATAGGAGGGTTGATTGAGAATGGAGTTTGACTACTATTGATGAAAATTTGCTGCTTAATTTGCTTTTTCATTTTACAAAAATTAACAACCGATTTTACTGGTTTCTTTATTGATGTATCAGGTTTTGAAGTAGCTGTAGACCACCCCCATACCCATGTAGTTAAGTGCACCCAAATGATAAGAGGTGAGTGTCAACCAATTATTTGTTGTCTCGGTGATTAACGACCCCCTCAGCTTCTTGTTTCCAGATCCATGGAGGAGCCTAAAATATAAAATGTTGCATGAATGAATTATTCATAAAGCATTGGACCAATTGGAAACACTCCTTTTCATTCATGTAGAATTTGCAGAGGTGTGTAATATATGTATTACCAGGGCTCGAATTTTACACTGGACCACAGGCCCGAGGCCAGTAATTTTAGTGTTGGGCCAGTAAACTTATGACCTAACAAGTCCGATGGTCTTGTGTTTTTCAATTGAATAACAGAAACAAATTATGTTCAAATGTTGACTTTGGGTCTGACAAATTATCTTTCAATTCTATGAGTAATCAAGTATACTCTTCTCTTACTTGTCTCAGTTCGGGTTAATATAAAAGCAGTCTAATGCATAGTAAACTGGGTCAGCAATTTTTTTTATTTTCACATTTTGAATCTGGTCTTCAAAAAAATGTCTGGTCCAGTAAAGATTTTGAGCTACAAGCCCTGTAGTCTTGTGGATTTTCTCCCCAAATTCGAGCCCTGATTACCGGTGGGTAATAATGTATTAAGCTTTGCAATTGTACGAAAGATGTCGAAAATGTATGTAATGAAAAAGTGCTGTTTCTGGTTGAGTTCATGGTCCAAAAAATTTGATGTCATAACTTTTAGCAGTTACCTCAACATACAATGTGGAACCACTGATCAAATACAGAAATCAGATTCTTGAAAGATTATATTTTCATTTAAAAAACATGAACAAAATGAAGAGATGGTTGTACGTTTTCTTTGTTTTTGCCTCAATTATCACAACAGGAAGATGAAGTGTGTTGAAGTACATTGCCTGAGGTTGAAATGACGAATTTACAAATTTTTCAGAAGTTCTTGAAACGAGGACTTGAAACAAAACTGTCCTTCGGTGAACTGTCCAGGGACATCCCGTAACATAAACAAAACTATTTTTGAGGTTTTCATTGGTTACAGCTTTAAAAGTCTGCGAGGGACAATTTGAAAAATATAAGACCCCCATATAACCCCATTTTTATCTGTAGACCTAGAAAATTTTAATGTAGACCTAGAAAAAGAACAAAACTGTCTTTAGTTTAGATGTTACATTCTAAATGCACTTGTTATAAGACAATATAGTTTGCATGGCACAAATTTGTCAAAGTCCCCCAAACAAAACCGCCATCCATGTTAAAGTTTGCGCTTGCCTCATTTTTGGAGAGAAAAAAAAAATTATATTATTATCTTCAAAAAAATAATTTAAATAAATAAATAGTTCATGACAAATTCAGAAAATGCACTAAATCTCTGTTTATGTGGACAAAATAATGTTTGTTCAATTGTGTTCAGCTCACCTATTGGAAAAAATGTCCAATACCTAATAATTATCAATTCCATATCAACAATTTCATTTTTGACGGCCCTCATTTCCAGCTCCATACTGTGTTTTCAATTTTAAACGCCAGACTTAATTGTTAAAAAGCTCTCTTCAATGTCTTGTTTTTCTGTGGTAACATGGAATTTCAGGTCGGTTCAAGAATGCTTTTGGCTCACGTGAGTTGATACATGTCTTGTTTGTTTTCTCCCCCTGGACAGGGCACCTCATTACAGTTTTATTACAAGTCACTCACTTCTGCTTTGCTACTTTTTGTCGTGTGATTTCTCTCAACACCTGCTCTTATTTCCGTCGGGGTTAAATGTCACAGGGCTGCTATTAAGAGAAATTGAACATTTGTACACAAAAAACAAATATTATAAGAGTATGAAAGTTACACAAACCACTATTCACGGACATTTTTTTCATGGTGCAACCATCTTAGTTTACTCTGAAACCAATGACTGAATGGTCTGACCCCTTTGTGGTATAATGAGAATATTGTATTTGTGATTGCCATCGTGTAAAAGGAACTAGACATAGATGGTGGCAGCATGCTTAATGTCTCTTTTTGTGTAAATGTGATCTCAGGTGAAATGGTGTAGCAACTAAATGTTTTTTAAACGGACACCCTTTAGATTTTATAAAACAAAGCAAAAGAAATGTTTAACCAGTTAAAGTCAATGATCTTCCATTTTATCACTTTCACGATGACAGGATTGTTTTTATTTGAGAGAAACAAAGATTCTGTTTGAAGCGCCAAGAATTTTTGTTTTTTCTTTCGGGAAAGTACCATATTCACTCACTGTGAATCGCAAAACCTCAGCTGTGAAACTTGGTTGCCAATATGGCCCATGGTCAGAATCAAGGCTGGAATCTGGGTTGGGTCAGACTTACCTCCATTGAGCTGAAAAATAATGAAACACAGCGGGTGCAGCCTCTCGGTGCCCTGTAATCTTCCTCTCACAACAAAATGACCAAGGCTTTGGAATTGGAGATTACACAATTACCCATACAAAAAGGTAGAATTTGAGCATTATTTCTACCACCATCTGTCCTCTGTCTGTGGATGAAACAAAGCGTGCATGGCTAGTGGATTTCTGTTCATGCTTCGTAATGGAAAGTCGGCCGACGTTAATTGGTTAATTGAAACATTTGACTTGTTTTTTTTGTGACTAGAAGAATTTGTCCTCTTTCTCAATCTTGTTGTGACATTTGGCCCTGATTATTGAGTTGTAAGGAGGTTCACTTCATGTGTTTGTGCAATAATTTAGTGAAGAGTAACTTGGAAAGGAAGGGCACACTCTGTTTGTGGTGATGAGTGCTTTGTAGAAATCTTTGCACAGTGTAAACCAAAATGCAAACTGTACTTGCAGATCTATGGTGACCATGAACTTGTTAGACCTGACAAAAATAAGCCATTGCTAGGTATTTGTGTGGACGAAAACTTAGTTGAAGGTCCTTTTAACATATCTTGCTTTCTTGCGGAACGACATAATATTTTAACAAGCTTTTTGATATGTATTCTGGCATCTATATTATCAAGTGCAAAGTTCAAGCATCTATACAGGTGACTATTTTGTAAATTTTTTAAAAATATTTTTGAATAAATATGTTCATAATGCGAAACTCCAAATACTTTAAGTAGATAAACAAAATAAAATCACCTATATGAATGCTTCATTTTTGTACTCTTTTACTCGTCATGAGCCAGACCTTGCTAATGAGTTTTCCCCCCTTTTGACCCCCCTCCATCCCCCCATGGGCGCCCCTTCCTGACTCTGTGCCTGGGTGCTGTGCCACCATTCTGCGGCCATGGATTGTTGCGGTGCCTCATTGTGACCCTCTTTGGGCGGCCACGAGAGCAGCCAGCAAGGACCTGGCCCAGACCTCGTATTTCATGGCGACCAACAGGTTGGCTGCCTCGATTGCCTCTTTCTCTCTCTTTGTAAACGAGTCGCAAACCAAAATCCTTCTGCACGGAACCTCATAACCAACAGAGACCCCCAAAATGCAATTAAAATCTTTCATTTAATTTCTCCGCTAGACACTACTACTCTTTGCTAAGCAACAGCTTTGTTCAGCAAATCAACTTTTGGGTACTTAAGAATTAAAAACCATCTTGGACAAATTTTGAAGAGAGCTCTGTTTGACGGATTTCTTTACGTACATGTACCAGCAACACCCGATCAAAAATGTGAGCCTAATTGAGAATCTGCGTTGGAGGAATTTGTTGAGCGACTCTTAGTGATTTTTTTATTTTGAGTACATACATAATAAGTTCACATGATGTTAGCACAGTAGATGAACGTCAGGATGTGAGGTAAATCAGCAGAGCACAGATCAGGTAAAGTTACCATTCCAGTCAGTCCAGTTATCCCTAAAACTTGGTGTAAAAGAGCCAGATTTTCTCCGGAATTTACAATCATATAGTGTTAGTAGATACTGCTTTTCAGTTGCACTTGTTGGTTCAACTCAAATTGCATTGGCAAAAAATCACATGGATGCCATGCAAGAAATAGTTACACGTCCCAATGTCTAAAGGAAACTCAATGTATCCCCCAATCATCAGAACATGATCATTAAATAAAGTGTGAATCATCACATGGAGAAAAAAACAAACATGTGTTTCATATGTAAATTACTTGCTAATACCAAACGATTCCTTCTTCTCACCAGATAGATTACAAAATATATATATGCGACTTGGAGCGTCGAGAAAAAACATCAACTGATTCCACAAACATCCTTAGTGTACCGCTCCGTAGGCAGCTGACTGAGCTGATCTTAAAAACAGTTCATATTCAAATCTTCTTAAAATTTGCATTGTAGCTTACTTTGTTAACTTTCCAGTGCATTGGAGATCATTTTCACCAAAACGGACGTTGAGATGATCCCCTGGTAGACCGTAAACTAGTTGATTCTGACGTCTCTAGCACTTTCGGTGCAAAACCTCGGAAACATCAAAACAAAACCTTTGAGCTTAAACTTTCATTCGTGTAAACTTTTCAGTAACTTTGAATAATCTTTTGAAGAAATGGTACAGCACTGGGAACACCCTTTTTCTCTTTCAAAAAACAAAAGCTGTACGTGGACTTTCCTTAACCAGCAAAACTTGGACACCATTGTGAATTTGTTTTTGCCGATTTGCTTTATGTTTCTTATTGAAAAGCGATGGGTGGAGTTATTGTCGTACTCTCCTCCAAAAGTTGTACCATTCCTTAAAATAAAAATAACCTATCAAATTGAGACCTTTGTCACACAGCTAACAACTTTGGTGTTTAATAGTTGTAACAAATACATTGGGGAAAAAGAATATTATTTGTGGTTTATCTTTGCACTGATATGTGATAAGGACTGTTTACTTGGCGCTTTCCCGACTCGGTTGGGGGAAAAAATCCACAGGCATACCTGTTGCGGTACCCCCTGCTAATACACAGGATTTGAACTGGCCTATTCTCACTCAGTTTCTCAGTGGTCTAATGGTAAGAATTAATCTTCTCTGGAAAGTTCTGTGTTTTCAGTGCTTATTACACATCAGTGTAGGGTTATAACTGTAATGTTCTGAGAGAGAATAAACACTTTTTTGTGGCAGCCAATTTCCAGCTTTTGTTGGTAAATTTTCAGCTTTTGTTGGTAAATTTTCAGCTTTTGTTGGTAGGGTGTGACAAAGGTCTACTGTTATTTTGAACGAGAGACGCTCAATGTAAAATGACTCTGTGGAACTCGCTGTGTTTTGATTGCAGTTTACACCTGACCACATTCTGCCTACAGTACAAGCCGACCGTGGTAGCATGTGTGTGCATCTACCTGGTGGCCAAATGGTCACAGTGGGAGGTATGACAAGTACTCTACTTCTTTTCACTGATTCTAGGGCTGTGAATTCTGCTGCCGATAAGGCTGTAGTTCCACGATGATGAAATGAAACTGTAGTGCAGTAAATTCTCTGGACTATAAAGGAGCACTTCCAGTTGCACTTAAATTTTCAGCTGTCTACAATAGTTGTTTGTTATTAAATAATGAAATTCTTGCATTCTTCCCGTTTTTCCAATGGTGTGTTTTGGGGTGTTTTTTTTTTTTTGTTTTTTTTTTTGAACCAAATAATTACTCTCAAGATTGTTGTCAACTTTGATAAACTTACACTTAGGTTTAAGATCAAGTGTATTTGTAAATTTGTTATCTCATTTCATATCAATTGATACATTTTACTTAGTTTTACGTAGTGTTAGTTACAGAACCAAACACCTGTAGAAAAGTTGTGCCTGCTATTAGAGGATACAACTGCAGATTTGACATGTTAACAGCAAAGTTTGATATATTTAGTTGTGAACAATTGTTCAAAAAAACTAGAATCCTGGTTTCATCATAATGGAACTTGAGTAAATGGGGAAGTCCCCAATGACTAAAGAAGAGGAGGCCTAAAAGTCCTCTGCTGGTAAAACAGATCTTTGTTTATGGTGGCTTTTATTTCTTTCCACCCATGCAGATCATGAAGTCCAGTGATGGCAAGGACTGGTGGGAGTACGTTGACCCAACTGTCACTAAAGAGTTGTTAGATGGTGAGTTACTTTGTTTTGACATCATGGACTTTAAATTGATGGAAATCTTGTATCAGGAACGTCTATGGGAAATCTAACCTTAGCAAGGTTGTACATGTATTTATCTTTGAATTTTCTGGTAGTATGTACACACAGAAGCAATAGCACAAGGCACATCACTACTTCAATGAGCCAAACGCCAATGTTTTTGGTATAACCTTATGATATTGTGATGTTATAATTGAGTGTGACTCAGTTGAGTTTTATACTGTTACAATTGAGTTATGATCTTTTGACACAGTTGATTTATGATCTTGTGCTGTTATAATTGAGTGATGCTCTTGTGACACAGTTTTAGTATATTATATTATGCCGTCACAATTAAGTTATGATCTTGTGACACCGTTGGGGCTATTGTATTGTGCTGTTACAATTGAGTGACACAGTTGAGTTTATGATCTTTTGACAGTTGATTTATGATTTTGTGCTGTTACAATTGAGCAATGCTCTCGTGACGCAGTTAAGTTTATCATATTATGCCGTCACAATCGAGTTATGATCTTGTGACACCGTTGGGGCTATTGTATTGTGCTGTTACAATTGAGTGACACAGTTGAGTTTATGATCTTGTGACAGTTGATTTATGATTTTGTGCTGTTACAATTGAGCAATGCTCTCGTGACGCAGTTAAGTTTATCATATTATGCCGTCACAATCGAGTTATGATCTTGTGACACAGTTGGGGCTATTGTATTGTGCTGTTACAATTGAGTGACACAGTTGAGTTTATGATCTTGTGCTGTTACAATTGAGCGATGTTCTTGTGACACAGTTAAGTTTGTTATATTATGCTGTCACAATTGAGCCATGATCTTGTGGTACATTTGAGTTCATTATATTGTGCTGTTATAATTGAGGTATAAATTTCTTTTCATGTTTTGCAATTTAAGTATGAACTTTTTACACAAATCAGTAGTGATCTTGTGTCACATTTGAGCTTTGGTCAAGTTTAAAGATATTCTTATGAATTCACTTCATAGTTAAGTCATGATGATGTTTCAAAACTGAGTTATTATACATATGAGTTATGGATTTATTACATACAGAGTTACTAATTTGTTTCACAGTTGTTGGTATGATCCTGTTTTGCAATTGAGTATGTTTGTGATCTTAATTCACAATTGAGTAATGTGTATGATCTTGTCTCACAATTAAGTAACATGTTTGATCTTATTTTACAATTGAGTAACACGTATGATGTTGTAATACAATTGAGTAACACGTATGATGTTGTAATACAATTGAGTGATTTTGTTTGGAAATTGAATCATAAACATTTTCACAATTAAGACGAGAACTTTTTTCACAATTGATCTATGATTTTGTTTTAAATTGGAAGATTTCACTTCTAGGTTGCGGAAGACTTACCTACCATTTTCCCAAGTCTACCTATTTGTGCATGCCACCTTGAGCCCCAGATTGAGAAATTACCTTGTTGCTTAAATGAGTAATGACCTTTAACCTAAGTTACGACCTTGTTGATTAACATATGACCTGTGGCACAATTGGGTCATGACCTCTTTGCATAAACAGTTTATAACCTTATTGTAAGTTATGACCTTCATGCATGACTAAGTTATGACCTTGTTTTTCAATTAAATGCTGACCTTCTAACACTAGATTAGCTTAGATTTAGTTTAGATTAGATTAGATTTAGTTTAGATTAGATTAGATTTGATTTGATTCAAAACTTATCATCCCACACTGGGGAAAATGATAACTGTCTTGACAATAAATGAACTGTTTACAGAAACAATAGAACTGCTGGTGCTAAAATTCAATATGCTTTTTACTTACAGAACTTACTAAAGAGTTTCTACGGATCTTTGAGGCTTGCCCCAGCAGGCTCAAGCGAAGAATTTCAAATGAGAAAATACCGGTAAGGCAAATCTGTTTCTTCTTTGCCTAGATTTAGCGTCAATTTTCCAACCAGGGCAAAACTTCCTAAAGCTCATTACCTGTAAAAAAATTAAATTTGTGATAAACTCTTTCCTCACTGTAGATGACCTTTGTCGACTGCACTCATACCCCCTCTTCCTTACCATTGGCGACTTAAGTCAACCGAGCTTCCATACAAAAAAACAAAAAAGCCTGGGCAAAAAAAAACATTTGTTACAGTGTAATCTGTAAATAGCTTGATCTGTTAACTTGTAAATTTGTTTTTTTTACTTGACCACATGACGTTTGGCATTTCAGATCTTTTCACTCCAATTTGAAGGGATTGCACAATAGCAACCTTATTTAATTTGACCACCATTGCAAAGATTTGATTGTTCTCTTTCCAACCACTGTAAACTTGGGTGTGGCGGGTGAACATGGACAAAATTACAGCTTAATGACAACTGGCCTTTGTGCTCAAGTTTGAGTGGTTTATTTGTTGTGCTTTTCTGGTTGACTAAAGTCACCTTTGGTAAAGAAGAGGGGTCTTGATAGCAGTTGTCAAAAGTTGTCTATGGTAATGAAAGGGTTAGGCAATTTAAAAAGCAGCTGTTAAAAGTAATCATTCCTGCTTTATCAAACTGGGCCCAAAATATGAAAAGGGGATTAGACCAATGACAAGCAAAATAATGCTGTACTCTTCTTTCACAACACCAATCAACACCAAACACTGAGATTGTTATGTCATTTGATTAAATTTGTTATTATTGTTTGTAGGTTATGCCACATCAGTCCAAGAGGTCTCGTCTCAAGGAAGGTGCATCAGAGTCCTCATCCAGCACTGCCAAGACAACTGCTGCATCATCGGCTTCAACGTCATCTGTGGACAGTGGCCTACCAGGGAGCAACAGCTTCGACGGCTTCATGAACTCCCAAGACACTAACTCCGCATCTCAGGGGGACGGTCAAGGGTCTTCAGCCGCTGGTGACACCGAGACCGACAGACCAAAGCTGCATGAGATCAACATGGGCTTACCCATGGTTGAATCCTCCCTGTTTTCCTTAGATTCAGAATACATAGGTGGCACAGGTTATAATGTAAACCCTAGTTCAGATTCCAAACACGGTCTTCCTGGCTCTCAGTCCGACTCGGACCAACTGGGCCACCCTGTCAAGGTGTCCCTGAAGGAGTATCGGGAAGAGCGTGAACGGAAAGAGCGTGAACGTATGAAGACAGCCAAACCCATTGGGTCAAGTAAAGAGGGTGCTCCACCAAGAACGAGCCATACTGTCACCCGACCAAGTTCTCAAAATCTCTCAGGTATGAAAGGGAATGTCAACTCTCCCCATACAGATGCTCAACGAAGCAGGGAAAAATACCACAGCCAGGGAAGCCAGAAGCAAAGGCCGGATGACAGGAAAGCAGAGAGGCAATCGGGAATCCCCGTGGAACCTTCGAGTAATCCCCACACTAAGGCACCAGGAAGACCGCCAGACCCCAAACATTCAAGAGACCAAAGACAACATTCTCAACCTAGACCCAATGACTTGGAAGTTCACACCGCTTGTGGTGCTACTGTCACAGACTCCAGATATTCCAAGAATTCCGACCAGTATCATAAACCTCACCAAGAGCCCGGCAAGAATAACTCTGACCGCAAACAGCTGTTGGGTCCAAATTTGCAGGAAAAAGAACACAAAAGAAATGGTTTTGAAAGTAAAGAACATGGTGCTAACTCGCGTCCACCGGAGGGTGTACCCAAGATACCAAGCAGTGTTGCACCATCCAAATCACACGGGTCGGGATCCCAAAAACATCATTTGGAGACCCAAAAAGCGCACAGTTCTGTGAAGCTTCAGACTGCAGAACCACTTGTTAAGCCAAATCCAGAGACACTTAGGCCTGTCAAACCTGAAGCCCATAGATCTCAGAGGTCTGAGAACCAGGTGATTCTGAAATCTGAGAAACACAGAGTACCTCATCCAGACATCACCAAACAGCACAAATCGCAATCTCTCAAGCCGCAGAGATTTGAAACTCCCAAAGCACCTTCCATCGAGAAACATGTGTCCCAGCCAGCTGTGCCGCCACTGGTCCCACTTAGCTATGTTGCGCAAGAGCAGAAAGTGAGTGGTCTACCAACTCAGAAAGTGGAACCACCTCTACCCATTGACCACGAGTTGCCTAAACCACAAAGACCTGAACGGGTGCTCTTACCACAAACAGAGACTGTGAAAGTTGAGAAATCAAGTACGCCAGCATTTAACAGACATAATATGACAAAGCCACACAAGTCGGAGGATCCACACCTACAAAGGCCTGAGGTTGTAAAAGTTCCAAAATCTGACCCAGGAGCAGTGATCAAAACAGAGCCGGCAAAAGTGAAGAGTCCTGGTTCATCTAAAGTGAAGGCTCCAAAGGTTACAAAAGTAAAGGGCCCTGAAGTAGCCAAAGTGCAGAAATCTGTTGGGCATAAACCTCCGAAAACGGAGACACTAAGGTTACCGAAGACGGATGCTCAAATTACTCCAATCAATGATCTGCTCAAACAGCTAAAAACTGACACTTCAGAAATATCCTCAAAACTGAAGCCAAACGTACTTCCAATAAAGATAGTAAAACAAGAGCCACAGATTCCTCCGACACCAGTGTTGAAGTCAGAGAAACCAGATGCTCCAAGAATACAAAAGCTTATTAATCTGCCTCAACCTCCAAAGTCAGATCCAATAAAGATAGTCAAACAAGAGCCACAGATTCCTCCGACACCAGTGTTGAAGTCAGAGAAACCAGATGCTCTAAGAATACAAAAGCCTATTAATCTGCCTCAACCTCCCAAGTCAGATCCATCAAAGCGCCAAAGACTAAAGGTGGAACCTGGACTCACTCACAGACCAACAACACCAAAATCACAAATTCCCCCACTAGCTGTACATGTTAAGCTAGAGAAGTCATCAACCCCAGAGCCGACTACACCCTGGTCTCCGCAGCCAAAACTAAAAGTCTTAGAAATGGCAGTTCTGCAAGCTGATCTTAATATTAAGACAGAGATATTAGAAACGGCAGCATCCAGTTCGAAAGCAGCAATACGCAGAAAGCCTCAGACACCCCCATCTGCAAAACTTGAGAATCCCTTGGACAAAACGGGCGTGCCCTCTTCACTTAAGCCAGTTACACCAAAACAGTCAAATATATCTAACTCGTACATTCCTGACAAGGCCAAAACACAAAGGGCAGAAACCGTTACCCCTCTGAAGGCAGACACAGAAAAGCAGCACAAACCTTTGACTCCAAAATCTCAGAAATCCACAACGCCCAGATCTCGGGCCTCACCTGGAGCATCGAGCCAAGCCTCCAAGCCATCAAAGGCAGCATTGTCTGAGACACCAAAAGTTGCCCATGCAGGAGGAACATCTGAGAAAAAAGTTGTGTGGGAATCAATAAAACCCCTTGAAGTACTAAAATCAGGAGGTTCAGATCAGGCACCTGACAGCGAATCTGTAGAAACGGACATTGATGAACTTATTAATGCAGATATTGCAGCACTGTCGAAGAAGCAGGGTTTTGAACCACCTACCCTTATAGAACCAAAGCCTTCATTACCTGAAGTTAATACAGTGGAACCCAAAGAGAGAAGAAGGGAGCGTAATGAGAGTTCTCTTCCAAAGAGCTACAGAGAAAAGGAAAGCCATCACAAAAAACGGCATTCTGATGAACACAGATCCAAGAGTTCATCACATAAGCACCATCGCTCATCAGAACATAACCGAAGAGGAACTCCAAACACCGATGCCATTCCCAGCCCAGCTGAACAGGCCCCTACTGCCGATGCTGCTGGTGATAGCCAGCCCCACTCCATCCTTACCACGTCGACAGGCATCAGGTTAAAGATAAAGGGTCTATCCAACTCGATGAACAGCGGCAGCAGTAATAATGCCAAAGTGGAGTCACCGTCAGACCGCAGACAAACGGGGTCGCCTGCATTACGCCTAAAGCTAAATCTGGCTAAGGCGCTGGCAAATTCTCCTGAAGCAGAAATCACCTCGGAAAGGGAGCGAGGCAGCAGCCACCGGCAGCATCACCACCACCATCGCAAGCATAAACACCACCACAAGTCCAGGAGTCAGCGTAAAGGAGAGGATGGTGGTGAGCCACATCGAAGGAAACGATCGCACAGCCGCTCGGATTCAGTATCCTCAGGTAGAGAGGAATCCCCGGCAATCTCCTCACCTCCCAAGAAGAGAGCTCATAGTGGGGAGCGCTACTTGAAGACTCAGTCCATTCTCCCTAACGATCAGTCTCTGTTGCGGTTTCCCATGCCACCCGCTGATCCTAACCAATCTACTGCCCCGTACATGGACTACAACAAACGCAGTCACGCGATTCTGCAGGACAACAGTCCCAGCTTAGCTTCCACTGGTCAGTTCTCGTACAACACGTCAGGGCTGTTGCCCAACGCACCCCTTACAACAGTCACGGCATTGCCATCCTCTGATGGCTTCTCTTTCTACCCATACGGTCAACCACAAATTCCATCAGATGGGCATCTTCCCCCTCCCCCACCACCCCTCCCAAGAGAGCATCGACCCCCTCCCCCTCCTCCTCCAATGTGAGATGGCCTATACTTTGGTCCAGTCTGTTTCCCTCTAAATCAGCATAAAAATGCGTAAATATTGAGTCATTTTCTAGTTTGAGTATTTGGGAGCAACATTCTGATTTTAAAAGTGATTGACTTTTACAAAGAACACACATTTGTTTCCAATAATTTTTGTTTTATTATTATTTTTTGCTTTTACCCTAATATTTACTGTAAAGGCATTTATGACATTATCCAAATGCTGTGAATTTGTGTAAAGGCAACTTAAAGCTTGTAATCTTTGAGAATGTGTATGAATATTTCATAATAATCCCAAAGTGTATTTAAAAATTGTTAAAGTCGATTGAATGATGAAGCTATGATGATATTTACCTGAAGAATTTGTGAGTTGCAGAGAAATTGAGAAAAAAAAAATGTGTCTTTGTTTGAAGCTTGATAGGTTGTGCATCTTGGATTTTTTAAGAACCTTAAATACTGTGTTTTATATGTAGCACTGCAGGATAAAGAAATTAAAAATTATCAGTGGAAAAAAATAACGGTTCAATTAAAAGGAGATAGTACCAAAAAAACTTCATAAAAAAAAATAATAAGTGTTCAGTTGTTTTTTTAGGATTTCATTTTAAAATTAATTGAAAAGAGAAAAGTCTGCATTTGCATAAAAACACAAGTTGTTATTTTCTTTTTATTTAATTTTTTTTGTTTTTCATTGTCTTTTCGTTTCAACTGCTGATCAATTGTACATAGAAAGTTATATGACTACATTGAAGAGAAATAATTAGTAGACATTTTAAGTCTAACAGATATATTCTCACTAAGGATGATATCTTTAGTTGGCAGTTTATTACCCAATTGAGAAGAATGTATTTGCCATTCTCGCTTAGCGGTATTGTTGAGATGTAACCTTTTCAATTTAATAGTAACTCCATGGTTAGACTGACTGTTTGTTTTCTTTGAACATTCAAATCTAGTACTCTTATAAATCATGTCGGAACTCATCCCACGAAAGCGAGGAAAAGTTGAAACATGGGCTGTCACTTTTGTGTACGCTAAAACCAAAATAGCAAAGAATTGACACTGAATTGTTGCATCTGTCATTAAGGTTTGATCACTTGCTTAACCTGAATTTTGCTTTTTAAAGAAAAAGGTTGATAGTCTGACAAATGATAACTTGGACTAGCTTGGTGGTACTTTCTGCATTATGATAATTAATGTTACACATTTGTTCAGCTGTTCAAAGCATATTCAACATTCCATGAAATGTCACCTCTCTTCCACTTTCAAAGGGTTGAATGAATACAAAATCCTGTACTCTGTACTGTTATCCCTGTTTTTGGGGGTTTTTTTTCAAGTAACAATTTGATGTTTGAAATTTGTTTACCCTTTTAGTCTGAAAACCGATACCAATCACACAGTTTTATAGAAGTGCTAAACAAAATGGTGTGGGGCGGTTGGGAGATGCTCAAAACAATTATGTGTTTATGTGCTTCAGTACCTGTCACTTATATAAGTTAGAATTTTGGCATGTGAAAAGTGACTGAGTTGTCTGAGCAATCTTGCAGCTTAGCAGCTCTAAGAAATTGGTCACTTGGGTAAACTTTGAGTTTTCCATGTTGTTTTCTGGGCTACGGAATCAAGGTTAACCACTTGACTTGTCTTGCTTAAATATCTGCTCTATTTAGCAAAGAAGGCCTCAAAACAGCTTCGACAAGTTAGTCAAAATTTGTGTTTGGTCTTGTAATTGGCTCGTCAGTGGGATTTATTTTCAAGAGAATTGATTTTCACTGTGAATGGTCTTGGGATAGGACTGACTTGAGAAATGTGGACGTTGGATCCAATGTTGAAATGAAAATCCAACATTTGAAGCAAAGGCAACTTTTAAAACATATCAAACGAATAAAACTGCATTTTCTCTGGGAGGGGTTGACTTTAATTTGTTGTTTAGTTTGGCAACAATCCTTCTTGACGTCATGAGTCATGATAAATTGCATTCATGAAGTATGACCCGCCCTTTTGTTGGAAATATGCTGGCTCTCACTGTGGAAGCGCAGATCATTTTTTCGTTCTTGACTAACACACTGATGAGCCAATTATTTTAGGATCCCCAAGAATTCACTTGATATTAAAGGGATAGTAAAAAAAAAAACCATCAGCCATCCAGTTTAAAAAAAGCATGTATCAAAACTAACGTAAGAAAATATTGGTGAAATAAGTTCTGGTTTTTAAGATAGTTCTTGACTGTTGCACGCTTTTTTTTTTTTTTTTTGTGGTATGCTCCATTTCTCTCAAGAGAAAGGGAAACGCAAATGATTTCCACCACAGTTTAAAAACTGGGTTTTTTCAGACTATTTTTTCTAAGAAAACAACTTTACACCAACAAATCTTTTAGATTAGAACTAGTCACATAATTGTTTACAATCGCCAACTCTCTACCATACTTTAATAGTAAGCAACATTGCTTTCTGTGCGGAATTTTATCAAGATGCCTAGTGTTTTATTACATGTACTTGGATATAGGTACTGCTTGATTTCAGGGCATTACTAAAGAGTAGTGGAGGCTCTCTGCTCAGACTGCATAAGAACTGTGTGGTTGTTGTGTTTAAATTAACATTATGCTAAGCTTCCATAAATTGGAAATGGGTAAACTACCAAGAAACAACACTGGTAGAGCTGTTCGTAATTGACACAATCTATTAATTGTATGTAATCAGTTAGAGTTAGTAGAACTTAAGAAGTACATGTGTAGTTGAATTGTGCCGTTGATTAATTGAATGAGTATCATCACTGACCAATATTTGGTCTTTGATCAGAAAGCAAATCAGTTTTGTTTTTTTCTTTTGTTTTTTCCTTTTGTTTTTTCTCGCGACTTTATAGATTTCTTGTAGATTCAACATGAAACCCGAATGGGGTGGTACATTTTGTATATTTCTTAATAATTATGTTTAATGTATATAACTTTAAAAACAAATAATAATGATAATGAATGGAAAAAAACGTGTAGCGTATATGTTATCGGCTGAGTGTGTGACAGTACAGAGTAAATTATATCAAAGATATCGGGGAGAGCAAAATGGGTGATGACAACAGAATAATTTGGAGAAAAAGTTCATGTGGAAATCAGGATGGAAAGGAGTTAACACTTAAGAGTTCATTAAGGGTTTTATTTTCTTTTCACAAGATGAGTGTTGGCCTTTTTTAACGGATATTTTTTGAAATTTTTATTACCAGTTGGTGTTCTACAAAATGTATTGCTTATTAAGGGAAGCTTGAGATATTTTGTTTATTTTCCTTGAGTCCTAGCAGATTGACACACACACACAGAAAGAAGTTGTCATGAAAGCTACAAATTATTGGGCACAAGTTTATGATTTTGTTCTCTTCCTGTAGACCATGGAGGTGCATACTTATGTTTGCTGTTCTATTCTTTCTGGGGAGTTCTGTAAATTGGAATTATTGGGCACAACTTCATGATTGTTTTGCTATTTCTGTAGACCATGGCCAATATTTATCGTGTTTGCTTTTGAGGGTTTTTGTCTTTCTGGGGAATTCTGTAAATTTTTCTAAAACATGCTAGAATACCGCAAAGACTTTGATCAATTCATCTACCATTCACAAATTTCCCTAGCAGCATGGGTGTTAACATGGTCAGGGTTGACTATGCGGTTTATGACTCAGTATTAGACTAAATTCCACAGAGCATAGAATGCATGTTGCAGTGATGAACATTTTCAGACCCTTTTTTATTTCTACCTGGTGAAAACATTAAGCTGTGATTTTACATCCTCGGAAGGAAACCTTTTGCTCTATTTTTACCTCTCTATAACTGAAGCTACTACTCCCAGAAGCTCCTTGACATTCCAGGGGTCACAAAAAGGGTTGAACATTTATCACTTTAGCATTCCTCCTCAGTTTCAGACCTTTTTTGTCAGCAATGACACTTACACATGGGGGCCAATTTCATAGATGCTTTTTAAGCACAAAAAGTAGTATGAACAATACAAAGTGTGCGTACCAAAATAACGTTACCAGCCAACATGCTATGTCAGAGTGTACCATTTGTGACTGGTATAAGCCTGCTGCTGATTGTTGCCAGTATTCTCTGCTACAGCATCTCTTTGATATATTGGGCTCTGGTGTTGTTTGTGATTGGCCCAACACTGATTTTTGCTGAACAGTCGACTTGACTTTGGCAATGGTTTCATACTGAAATTGTGCCCTGTACAAAAAGATCACACAATCATGGTGGAAGAAACTAGGCCTAGGGATTGGCTTGTCAAGGCACCAACATTCATCACTGTCTGCTTGCAGCCAGGACCCATAGCCCCAAATCACTTGCAGACCATGCCAGAAAAAACTGCACTAAGCTCTGGATTTATGTGGGATGGGATGGGGAAGTCCCTAAAATTGTTTGAAGAAATGTAAAATGCCCCTAGATGTGTTCATGTTGTTATATAACTCCGACTAATTACACTGTAAAAAATATTTGTTTTTTTCCAAGTTGACTGAAGAATTGAGTTGTCTCGACTTCTTTTTATTTTATTGTTAGGCAACGTTCTTTTTTATATTTATATATATATATAATAAGAAAAGGAGAATTGGTTAAATGCTCTTCAAGATTTATTTAAATCCTGTAGCATTCTCAGCATACATAAACCACTTACTGTTAGTACAATTAATGACAACCCTTTTTTCCAGCAAGTCTTTTATATAAAGAAATTCACAGCGTGTCAAAGATGCCTAGAAGTGACTTTTCCAGGGCTACATATTGTTTTCATTGATGAGAAAGGATTATTAAAAAAAAGAAAAATAATAGAATGAGTGTTGTATCCTTTTAATCCTGGATGTCTTTCTTAAAGAGGAAGGGAAGCGAGCAGTTCAATTTTGTGATGTACTCATTTTCCAATAGATAGTCTTCATGTGAGTGGGGGAAAAATTACAAGTCTGTAACCCAACAATAAATTGCCATTGCATTTGATACACTTCAAGTGCAAAATTTGTCAACATCCAAATCATTTGATGGCGTCATTCTGAGAAAAATGGGTCTCTACATTTTCGTACTGGATGTTTTGGTTCATAGCTGACTTTTTCAGAGAGAAATTTGAAACATAACGTAATTGGATTTCAACAAATAATGGATTTTTACACTCCAAGGAGGAAATTTTGGTCAGTCAAAATAATAAATTGAAGGATGTTAATTTGATTGAATATTTTTGAATACAATGGCAATTTACCCAATTTTAACGTTGGGTTTAGAGACTTGTAATTTTCCCCACTCACATGAAGACTATTGGAAAATGAGTACATCAGAAAATTGAACTGCTCGCTTCCCTTCCTCTTTAAAGTAGCGTGAGTTGAGGAAATAAACTTACTACAAATTAATGCTCTGGTAATCTGCTGGTTAAAATTAAACAGATATAAACAAGCTTTGTTGACTCTATTCATAGAGTTGCATAAGGCTTATATTAAACACATAAAGCAAACGACATAATTTTACTAACCAGAACAAGTTTACCAGCCCAAAAGACCACGTCATAGTTTACCATCTTTGACTGGTATCCTGCTGATGGTAGGGCCTGTATTTTTTAATTGTGACCAGGATTTTATTATGTAACTACCAATAGTCAAGTGTCACTTGTGAAGTTCGAACTTCCTAAAACTCTTTTCTTTTCCTTTGCCCCCACTCCGTAATTAAAAAATGCTGCACGATGGCTTTCCCCCACCATTGGAGAGCAGGATATAATGCATGTACATTTCTTGACCTATGATCTGCGACTGTCATAGGGGTTTCCCCTTCTGTAATACTAATACTAATACTATAGACCATGTTACATTTGTTTACAGAGTGGTGACCTTGTACATTCTAAAGCGTTTCCTGCCTGGCAAGATACTACACAGGCTTTATGGGAAAATTTACATTTTGTGTCATAATTTTCACATAAATTCAAAATTTACAAAAGCAACAGCTGTACAGCTTTTGAGATGTCCCCCCTTTCTTCATATCAAAAGTTGAGAAAAATCAGACAGTGCAATCTTCACAAAACATAAGATTTGTTGTTTTCTTCCATTGATCTGTGTACAAATGTGCCTGCAGGAAGTCCAGGCTCTGTGGCTCTTTTGTAAACATGTGATGTCACAGGTCACATCGTCTATAGCCTATGGAGTTAACAGCCACAACATAATGCATTTGAATCATGGAATGCACAGTAAATGCAGTACACCAAACAATGTTGTAGCTTGACTGCACATTTATTTCCATATAGGGCCTATTTTACCTCGACATTTAAGGGGGGGGGGGGGGGGGGGGGGGGGGGTCCACCCGTCATGATGATAGCAGACCTGTAGCTGTACATGGAATTATGGTCCTTTTTGGAACTTGGAATTGAGCGTAGGCTCTAGACTATAGTCGGTTATTTAGAAGACATGTGCTTTCCTAATACGGGGCTAAGACGTACGGATCCTAATTAATTATAGCTTCACAGTTTACCCACCCTGATTGGTCTTTTATTTTTATTTTCTATGTGAGGATTTTAACTGGTACACTGGGCCTAAACTCTTGAGATGACAAGATCACCAACTGGTGACTTAGGCGTTTGTCTCAATCTATCCTGTGTTGACTTTTAAATGGTTTGTGCGAGTGTAATAAACATACGAACATTAGTCTTGGCCCAAGACGTCAGTGATCGATAGTGGATAGTGTACTGCGCTCGGTTACAACTTGTTATAGCGCGCCCTCTTGTGGCTTGAATTATCCAACTTGACTAGCCTCGATGCCTCAATCGCTCTCCTCACTGTATACTACACATGGTTCAGCATATTCACCCTCAGCTGCATCAGCTTCATAATATTCGTCCTCACTAGAGTCGCTATCACTATCAGTAAGACTTTGGGCAACATATACACCGTCTGCAGGTAATGAATTTATTAGACTACTGTTAAGAATGGCCCAAACTTGTTCTTTTATTTCTTTACCACCAAACTCATATCTTTCACAGAACTGTGAATATGGAAATGAAAAAGATAGCTCACTTAAGATTTTGGTAATTGTACTGGTTGACAGGCCACAAGCCACATCTGCTCCAGTATATACATGTTTGCAAGTACCAACCAGTTCATTTCTCATTTCTTGAAGACCCATTTGGACTGATGTGTATTCTTCTTGTGATACTGAACGAGTCGTTACTTCAGAACCAACTGGTGACGAGGGCACCTGTAGCTTCTCTTTGAAGCTTTTCTCCATGTAGCTTGGACAGGCGGAACAAGAACTACCCCCACAGCAGCAGTTCAATGCACAGTTATCACAACAGTTATGTGGCACAAGTTCTTGAACGTGTGCGCCTGCTACGGAAAATGCTGCATGTATCATATCTCTTCTACATTGTGGGGTTTCGAGGAAGTTTTTCATCTGTTTCTGAAGTGGAGTTTTTCTGTGTCTAGGATAGTTTATGACAAGTGATAGACTCTGTTGTCCATCACGCCCAACTCTTCCACTTAGTTGTACATAGTCATTAATTTCACTTGGTGTTCCGAAAATGACAACATTGTGGGCCCCTTTCACATCAACCCCCAGTCCAAAAGCAATGGTTGCGAAGAGTATGCGCACAACTCCCTCAGGGTCGGAAAAGCTGTGTAGAATTTCATCCTGAACATCACTCTCTGTATTAGTGTGGTACATGTTGAAAAATGTGTGATGCGATGGTGGAACTTGGAAGCAGAAAACAGAGTATAGTTCGGCACATGTCTGTCTTGATTGACAGTAAATGATGATGCGCTCCATCTTTTCCCCCTTTCTGTAGACATCATCTGCAAGCCAGCCGAAGATTTCTTCCACATCTTTGAGCTTTGTTTTCAAAACAACATGCTTGATGTTGTCACAGACTGGTCCCTCTTGAACAAGAACTGCATTCCTCATTTGCAAGGCATCTATGATGGCCATTCGCGTGGAAAGACTTGCTGTTGCTGTCAGTAAACTTCTTAACCTTAGTTCTCCAAGCTGAGCATACAGTTTTCTGAACGCAGATGTCTTTCCTGATGACTGGCCCCTGTAAAAAGGAGAATTGAAATAAAACAATGAGATCAGATCTTTGTGTGTATTATGGAGAAGAATGAATGGAAACTAGTAATAGACTTGTACCATGTACTTTCAATGGATCCCTTCGAGCATTTTTGTACATTATGCACAAAAGCTTGAAAACTGTACAGTCAATTAATTAATTTATTTACTTTTTGGGGGGAAGGGGGAGTTGTAAATGATGTTCAATGATTGCTAGTTGCAAATGCAATGATCGTTTGTCGTAAACCTAGAACGCTGAGGATTAGCATCATCAATGCAACTAACTGATTGCAAACAAGTGCTTTAACTACACAGAAGGTAAGATGTCAGTCACAAATCAACGATGTGAGACAGTCACAAATCAACCATTGGGAATATGAAGTGCTTTTTCAGGCTTGGCTTTAGGTAAAATGAATTAAAGAAAAACCTCAGCTGACAGAAAGCTGACGTACTCATTCTAACCCCATAAGTTAATAACTAGTCCCTCTGTGTATTATGTCACTGTGGCTATATAATTATAAGAACAGTAATCATCAAACGTTACAACGCTGCATTAATTTAAGGAAGTGGTGTTTATTAACTAAGACTAAGACTAAAAGAGCAAAGACTTCTTCATGAGCCAATGCAGTTTTATTCTTACATTAGTAGACAATCAAATTGAACAAGTCAAGAGTAAAATCAAATTGAATTTCTCTCAACTCTATGGTGGCCCTGAAGGGACATCGCATATCGCATACGTGTGCGCACACGTATGCAATGTCGTGAAACAATTCGCGAATATGTGCGCACACGTATGCAATGTCGTGAAACAAATCGCGAATATGTGCGCACACGTATGCAATGTCGTGAAACAATTCGCGAATATGTGCGCACACGTATGCAATGTCGTGAAACAATTCGCGAATATGTGCGCACACGTATGCAATGTCGTGAAACAAATCGCGAATATGTGCGCACACGTATGCAATGTCGTGAAACAAATCGCGAATATGTGCGCACACGTATGCAATGTCGTGAAACAAATCGCGAATATGTGCGCACACGTATGCAATGTCGTGAAACAAATCGCGAATGTGTGCGCACACGAGTGCGAATATATTTGCAATGTCGTGAACGTTTATTGCATACCAAGTTGCATACCTTTGGGATGATGTCATAGTTGCAGACAATTTGTTAGAGACCTAGGGAGTACGTGGCGCTACAGTCAGGCTCCTGTAAGCATGGCTATACAATAATGTGTACCCAAGAACTTGGCACCAGGCCAAGTTTCGCCAACATGTACTACAGCATAACGACTACCGCTAATCTCACTGTAGGCAAGAAACCCCCCAGATCATTAGACATTTTATTCAAAGGTATGCAACTTGGTATGCAATAAACGTTCACGACATTGCAAATATATTCGCAGACGTGTGCGCACATATTCGCGATTTGTTTCACGACATTGCATACCGTGTGCGCACACATTCGCGATTTGTTTCACGACATTGCATACGTGTGCGCACACATTCGCGATTTGTTTCACGACATTGCGTACGTGTGCGCACATATTCGCGATTTGTTTCACGACATTGCATACGTGTGCGCACATATTCGCGAATTGTTTCACGACATTGCATACGTGTGCGCACATATTCGCGAATTGTTTCACGACATTGCATACGTACGTGTGCGCACACGTATGCGATATGCGATGTCCCTTCAGGGCCACCATACAACTCACCACTTTGTGACACAATGACTCTCATCAATGAATAGACCGCATACACGTCTGTACACACCGAGTCCAACTGTAGAAATTCACGTCCTCTGCTCTGCCCTGGTCGGTGCTGAACAGGGCTTCGGGACTAGTCTTGGTTCCAAGACCTTCGCGTGTATCTATTCCAACAACAGAATGAGTCACTATCCATCGTTGCTGCTGCGTTGGTAGTCTGCACTGGAATGGATCAATTCAAACAACAGAGGGCGTCACTATCCGCGGTTCGATTTTCAGCTTCCCTGAAGGTCTTGGATATCTTGTATGAGGGTGCTTATGTGTTTCATTATTTTTCCCCCGACTTTCCGGGGGAGCCAATCAACGATCGAGTTTGCACCTTTATCATGAATTATTCATAACTGATGTTTGTACAGCTAGTTTTGGAACGTTGTTGCATGTGTGGTATGTATACGACGTGTGTGTGTGGATTTCACATCACACATGTACACACACCCATACATGTACATGTACATGTACTTGTCGTTTATATTAAAAATCAAGTTCAACTTCCCAAACAAGAAACATGGCTTCGTCGTCGGCACGGTACGGTGGTGTATCATTTGCGGCAAGAGTTATTGGTTACTTTATGGAGCTATAAACTAGACTGCTCCATGGTTACTTGCATAAGAAATTTTAAAAAACCTATGGGTGCCATAAACACACATAATTTTAGAATCCTAACCCTTATAACATTTCTGAGATATGATTATTGTGTCATTCAAATTTCCACACAAATTCAAGCTGAACTTGTAAAAATAACTGCTAAAAAAGTTTTTGGCTGTGTACAAACCATGCCTGCATGAAGTCTTTAGGCTCTCTGTCTCTTTTGTAAGATAGGGAATGAGATATATGGGTGATATGTTAACCCACTATTATTGTAGTGCTAGGGGGGTAGCCTGGCCTGGGTGCCCGTTCAGCCCAAGGGCCGTGGAGCGCAAAGTACGTAGGGTTTTAAGCGCTCGGAGGAGCTTGGTAATGGGTCGCGGCGGAGCTCCTGCCGGCACCTAATGGCCGGTCATGATAGGCCCCGGGAACAGGGTCTAATATGGCCGCGCATTATCAGACAGTGCTTGTGGTCAGTTGTTTATCTTTGTGTGTGTACAGTCATGGAGGTGGTACAGTGTTGATTGATACTACATGTAGAAGCCCGAACGTATTTGACCATGGTTTGTATACTGTAAGGCTGCTGGCTTCAATTTAAAGTTGTTCTTCTTATTAAACTTTAAATTTTCATGTTAAATCACCATAATAACATTATCATTGGGTGTGATTTTTGAGTTTTGAATGATAAATCACACATCACCACCACAGTGCGTAATGGTCTAAATTGCAAGCTTATTATACACACTCAAAATGAGTAAAACAATAGTCTTTATCCTGCAGGATAAAATTTGATGTTTGAAAAAAAATAGGCATATTAAAAAAAAATTATATGATCGAAGAAGTTGAGAAACCAACCTTTTTGTTTTCACACATGTAGACTGGATACAAAGTATTATTAGAAAAAGTAGTATATCTGTCATTTATTTCCCACTTTCTCAAATTTCCACTTGAAAAAGGCATGTTTTGTTATTTGTACATGTGGACCCATATATTCAGACCCCTGCCAAATACCCCAAAATGTGTAATTGGTCTATCCTTATCAGGTCCCACACATAATTATGAACAAATTGTTAAAAACCAAATGAAATAAGAAAGCAATCGTACATTTCACCAGGCTAAATTTGAGTTTTTAAAGACCTAATATGCATTTGCATAATGGCCAGTGATACTTTTGACAGTAGAAACTAGTTGATGGTGATTGTTACAACAAAAAATCAAAATTTGATGCCTGTGCCAACCCATCAGGTGAGAATTGGCATGGAATGACCTTGTTTCAATAAATTACAAGACATTATATTTATAGACTCATGCATGTGTAATGATATAAGATAAGTGAGATGGTGCCAGGTTGGAAACATGTTTTGTTTTCAACATTTGTGTACCACATGTTCCAAGTACTATATATACAAACTAATTAGTGTGTGCACACATACTAATGTGAACATGCATAAATTTGTATTGTGGTCTGAACCAATACATCATGGATCTTTGTATTGAAAGCAATGGAGCAATGCACCAAGGCATTAAAAGACATATCAAAACACCAGTACACATTGGTAGACCTTCGCAGCCCATTTGTTGGATCTTGAGGAAATATTTAACTGCACTTTTTAATCTACAACCACCCCCTCTCAAAAAAGCTTGCTTAATTCATGCAAAAGGTAATTGTTTACCATGTCAGACACTGTACAATCAAAATCGAGTACTGTGTGGACATTTCAATTCTTGAAAGCCCTTTTTGGGGGGAGGGGGTGTTTGGTGTAAATTTAATAGCAGGCCACTGGTTATGATTTGGCTACACTGCACACTTCGTTTGCCAATAACATTTTATTATATCCTGACAATTTCATGTAGTTTTAAACGAAAACATCATCGTCCGCGGGATCCACATCCACAGGTGAGCTTGAAACTGTTGTGGCTTCAAAGAATCAAAACCTGACAAATTGCAAGCAAATGATTTAGCTTGAATAATTTCAGAATCACTTGCTAATATGCGCGTTGATAAATGCGACGAAGAAGCCATGATCACTCAAAACACAAGATTCTGCACGCCGGTCGCGATGTCAACAACATGCACAGCATACACGAGTTCATGACCTTTCACATCTTGCAGGTCATACAAGCTTGTCATTCAGTCACTAATATGAATAATACATGATTTGATGCCTCATTACCATAACTTGGCCACACCCTCTAATACAAGATATCCAAGACGTTACTACAGTTGTCAGCCGCGCCGATGAATTCAAGAACGAAAAGCGCGCCCTCTGTCGGGTTATCACGAGTATTATTGTATAAGATAGTTACGTGTATAGGATAGTGACGTCTTGGACCAAGACTACTTCGGGACTGGTAAACACAAATGAGTATTTGCCTCTGGGAGCCTTCTCGCCTTCTCCATGTTTTCATCTGTGAATCCACTTGCACTTACTGCGACGACTGAATCTATATCGGTTGTTTTAAGTCGTTCATCTTGATTCAATGCCAAAGATTTAAGAGGCACAATATAACTACTATACTTATAGTATACTAGGCTATAGCAAGTGATTCGGAGGCGAAGTTGTTTATCACATCAAAACACAGCGGCAATGCATGGAAAATCAAGCTTTTACCGAAGCCGGTTGGTAAGCAGACGAACAGGTCGTTGCCATAGCAGCATCTATAGCTTCTGACTGCTTTGTTTTTAACGTTTTCACGTTTAACTTGTCACGAGCATATTTCTTTTCTAGCGAGAATCGCTCTTGCACACTAGCACTGACACTGAAAGCAGCCATGTTGGCGTAGGTTGTAAAGCATGGTCGACCCACATTACGTGAGAGCTAGTCAAGTTGGATAATTCAAGCCACAAGAGGGCGCGCTATAACGAGTTGTAACCACAACCAACCACAGGTTGTAACCGAGCGCAGTACACTATCCACTATCGATCACTGACGTCATATGGTGGCCCTGAAGGGACATCGCATATCGCAAACGTGTGCGCATACGTATGCAATGTCGTGAAACAATTCGCGAATATATGCGCACACGTATGCAATGTCGTGAAACAATTCGCGAATATGTGCGCACACGTATGCAATGTCGTGAAACAAATCGCGAATGTGTGCGCACACGTATGCAATGTCGTGAAACAAATCGCGAATGTGTGCGCACACGGTATGCAATGTCGTGAAACAATTCGCGAATATGTGCGCACACGTCTGCGAATATATTTGCGATGTCTTGAATTTTATTGCATACCATCTTGCATACCTTTGAATAAAATGTCTAATGATCTGGGGGGTTTCTTGCCTACAGTGAGATTAGCGGTAGTCATTGCAGCGGTAGTCATTGTTGTGAGGCAAGCGAGGCGGGTGGCGTATTTCTTTTTTTCCCAGGACGAACGTGGGCTATTAACATAAAATGGGCGTGTTTGACCGTAAAATACCCTCGCGCGTGCGTACTCTTCGACCTTGATTGTAATAGCACATGCAGTAGTACTTATAGTAGGCTGTAGGTAGGTAGCTTACATGTTGGCGAAACTTGGCCTGGTGCCAAGTTCCTGGGTACACATTATTGTATAGCCATGCTTACAGGAGCCTGACTGTAGCGCCACGTACTCCCTAGCAAACAAATTGTCTGCAACTATGACATCATCCCAAATGTATGCAACATGGTATGCAATAACGTCCACGACATCGCAAATATATTCGCACACATTCACGATTTGTTTCACGACATTGCATACCGTGTGCGCACATATTCGCGAATTGTTTCACGACATTGCATACGTGTGCGCACATATTCGCGATTTGTTTCACGAGGACATTGCATATACGTGTGCGCACATATTCGCGAATTGTTTCACGACATTGCATACGTGTGCGCACACATTCGCGATTTGTTTCACGACATTGCATACGTGTGCGCACATTTTCGCGAATTGTTTCACGACATTGCATACGTGTGCGCACACGTATGCGATATACGATGTCCCTTCAGGGCCACCATACCAAGACTATACGAACATTTGCGGTGACACCACCAGTGTGGGTACGGTGGTTCTGAGAAGAACACCGGAGGGCTCAACGTTTCGGACACTACTCTGTCCGTCGTCAGGAGACTGCTCTGTCCGTGGCAGTCTCCTCTGACGACGGACAGAACCACCATCATTTCAAGTCATGTTCTGCATAAAATACATGGGGCCTATATTTTGCAGATGTGAAATTATATGAACCGACGTCTACCTGCTTATTGTACATGGCGCGCACATGCACGAACTATAACGAGGGTGTATATATTGAACCAGGAAATATCAGACATTTCTATGCATACCATGGTGCATACAAACCATGACTGAATAACCGGATAGTTCAAGTTGTGTAGCTTATTATAGCCCGCGGGAGTGGTTCTTATTTACAGTAGCGGTGAATGTTTTGTGTTCCGACACCCCTGTTCAGACAACCATGTTCCGACTACACCCTCGTGATTTACACTATTGGGTATAGTAGGGTTATGTAGGGTTAGTAGGGTTATCTTATGGTTAGGGTTGGGGTTAGAAGGGTTAGAAACATAATGGTGTCTATTAAAAGCGTTGGGGTGTAACCATAAATAGAGTAAAGTGGTAATTTGCTGGATTCAATTCAATTTAAACTCTCATTTATTTCCATACTTCATAAAAATTCCAAACAATACACAGCCATAACATTGATATAGTATATAGTATCTATTAAAAATGCACTTTTTTACAAGGCAGAAGTATAGGAACCAAAGACTGTGTTGTACGGTCACAGTTTTCGTGGGGCGAGTTTGTTGCCCATCCTTGTCTTGTGGAAAGAATTTGTGTCGAAATGCATCAGAGAAAACATGAATGTGTGGGTTTTTCAATAGTAGCTTTCGTTTTGGTGAAATATATCCCCGCCACCAAGCAAACAAAATATGTATGTTTTATAAGATGTCTACGCACGTATAATCGTCAAACGCTGATCTATTATGCCGCTAAAATTTTAGAGGCCTATCCCTTCTCCTCACCATGACCCGCTTTGCTGGCCCATGCTTTTCCGTTGGGAAACATGAATTAGTGTGTGTACGGTACTTACCAACACAATACATCCATCAGAAAAGCTGACAAAACACTGCGGACTTTATACAATGTCTACTTGGTTGGGGCCAGAAAGGGGGAAACCCCACTGTCATGGCTTTGTATATAGTCTTTGATATTGCTCTGTCATGACACTTCAAATAAAAACGATCCTACCCTTTTTTCTTTTTTTTTTCTCCGATAAACGTGTGTTATAAAAAGTATATAATGTGGTGCGCATTGCCTTACAAAAGGAGTAAAAAATACAAAAGTAGGCCTACTACAAAAATACAAAAACAAAAACCTAAACAAACAAAAACACGGGAGTCTGACTCCGAAAATGTCACCACAGGATTTATCGTACGATGACGTCAGGTGAATTGGGTTACCTAAATCGGGTTTGTAGGTGCTGAGCCACACCCACACCATACAAACCAGTGGCAGCTCCACATGCATGCACTGACTCCACAAGCCCATGGGAGTTGCATTGAGCTAGGTCTTTGTATTTATTTATTTATTTATAGATTTATTTATTCATACATATATACATGATATATCAGCTGCTGTTTTAGAGTATGGTCCTGTTAAAAATAGATACAGTTAAAACTATCAAACAAGCAAAAAAATAGCAAATTATACAAGGGAAAACACAAAACATGCAGCAGTAATTCTGGAAAAATCCTACCAGATTAGAGAGATATTAAAATACACCTTCTTATGGTTTTGAACCCAATAGAGATGGTTTTCTGTACAAGAGCAAACAAGTATTTGGTTCCAATCAATAGTATCGGCTAACGACAGGATTGTCTAAATCATTCAACATTTTGGCTTGGGAGGAACGATTGAGAGAATATATAGGCGTTCCTTGTATTGAAATCGTGCCTATATCAAAATATATTTCAATCACGTCACAAAGACATCAAGGAACTAGCCCTGGGGTCGATTTCACCAAACTCTTCCTAACTTAGGACTAGTCCTAGGCAATGCTAAGAGATAGGACTAGTCCTAAGTTACTCGTCCTAACTTAGGACTAGTCCTATCTCTTAGCATTGCCTAGGACTAGTCCTAAGTTAGGAAGAGTTTGGTGAAATCGACCCCTGAACACATTATACATATACACACTATCCCTTCTTAAACGCAATGTCTGCCACACCGATCCATTAAGCCACGCCCATTTCTCATTGACCAATCACAACCGCGAAATCTGATCACCATTTGAGCCGTTTGGTGATCTTTGCACTAGTGGTGATCGGGTTTCGCGGCTGTGATTGGTCAACTCGTAAGGAGGCGGGGCTTAATGGATCGATCTATTAAAATCATCCGCAACGATCCCGTGTAGCTCTGTTTGTAGTCCTTATACACGCGAATTGCAAAAGCGAGGCGAATTTCCTTGCGTCATCACAATACACCGATCCATTAAGCCACGCCCACAATCTGATCACCATTTGAGCTGTTTGGTGATCTTTGCACTAATGGTGATCGGGTTTCGCGGCTGTGATTGGTCAACTCGTAAGGAGGCGGGGCTTAATGGATCGATCTATTGGAGAACGGCACGTTTAGGTAATTGTTTTTTGAGCCACATAATTCGCTTCGCATTCGCTTTTACGTGATTAAGTTAGAACCGGGCTTAAATAGAGCCTTTTTATGGAACAATTTCACCATACAGACAGCGTAGTCAAAACATGTTTGAATGTTTGATGATTTATGCAACAACATTTTATTAATTGGACTTCTAAGCGGTCTTCTCGGAATTCCATACAAACGTATGCCAGCTTTAGAACCTGAAGTGCGAACACTTTGGGCGTATGATTAGTTTAAAAACATGCACGAGTGGGACGTAATGACTTACCAGTTGAAGTTATAGGGAGTTACGCCTACGTACCATCATCGAGTTTTTTTTTTTGTGCTGTTTCTTCCAGTTCCACCATCATGATGCTCTGAGAAACGATTCATGCGTGAATCAAATTACCAGGGTGATTATCAAAACCATTTTCAAAGGGAATCCCTTTCTCAAAATTATTTGATGCTTCTCTCACCATGTAAGTTTTTATGGTCATTAATATTTTGGAGTATTTACCAATCTATGACTCATTAAATACTCCCTCCCCAAATAGAAATGTTTGGTTACGCCTACTGGCCCCACCCCCATCCGGGCCATGTCACTGATGCTTGGTGTCACACAATGGCTTATACTTGATACTCAAAAACGAATGCTGATGACGGAGTCCGAGCCTATACACTGTCTCCAACAGTCTGTTATTAATGGCGTAATATTAAGGCTGCTGCATACAATCATAAAACTGTGATTTGGCATTCCTTTCAAAACACTTAGAAGCTGCAAATTCGGATTTCAAGTTGGGGATTATTCGATGGGTATCCCATTGTCACACACCCAAGTTTCATAGTCATCAACAAGAACACAAAAATTAATTTGATGCTATGAACGGTCAAACAAAGTGCACTTCATTATTAATTCATATATATGCAGCCGCGGATGACTCTGGGGGGGGGGGGGGTGCAGTTTAGCTTATGGCTCTACTGGTGATGTATTAACAGTCCCCTCATCATTGTCTGCTGTTTCCTCGTCAGTTGAACGTACACATAGTTCAACATCAGCCACAACATGATGCTTATGTGGACCTGCGTTACCAGACATTGACTTGTCATCGCTAGCAGTCATTAACTCCTGATCCCCAGGTTTTGTAGAATTGGGCCAGTAAATGTACTTGAATAACCTGCAAAGCAAAACGTATAGCGATGATTTAAATGATGTCATGATGATGCAGAAGAAGAAGAAAGTATCTTGCCCATCAATGTTAATCAATGTAACAGCTTGATCGAGGGTAACAATTCCCAAGAAATCTAAACTCGTGTCGGTGACCTCCACAGCTACTGCTCTAAGCAATGAAGCCGCAGTCACGTGATAACTGGCATGAAATATGATTTTTTTTAAAGCCCCGAGAGTGCGTGTGCCAAATGTGTGTTGTAATTGTTAATATTGGTGTGCGGATTTAGAAGTCACTGGTGTGGATTGAACTTCTCAGGTTATCATAAAAATAATACCAAATCGGGTACTCCAAAGCTGTGCAAAAACGTCGTAATCTGACGTTTTATAGACAGTGGGAATGTTCTATACATACAGCGTTCATTTATTAGGCACAAAAAGTTGGGGAATGATGGAAGTTGGGTCGCAATTTTGTAATTTTTCAAACTCGTAGGAAGTAAAATTGTAAGATGATTGATGGAACTGAGTCTGTGTGAGCTCCGTTGGACGTTAAGTAGGGTTCACATCTGTAACCGATAGTCTGTGGAAATTTTTGTTTTTCCCCCAACTTGCGCATTGCCCCCATAACGGTGCCTGCATGCTCTATGCAGAGCTGCCAACTCTCCCTACTGTAAATTCTGCAGAAAGTTCCCTGAAATCAAACCAATCTGTCCATGTTCTGATGAACACATTTGAAATTCTCCCTGATTATGAAAACTTTTTCCCATTGTGTTGAAAGGAATTCCAGGTTGATTGTTGTACACATTTCCTGATTGCAAGATGCCAATGTTGTTCTACTCTACGCACCGACAACCTTAGAGAGGGGTTGGGCTAGGGTCAGGGGTAGGATTAGGTTCAGGCTAGGGTTAAGGTTGGGGTCAGGGTCAGGGTTAGGGTCAGGGTTAGGGTTAGGGTTATGATAAAGAAGACACATTGTAGCGGTGTCGTTACATACTTTTGCACTTTAACTCCTTTCTATATAATTATGACGCATTCATTTTGTGTTCACTGGCGCGTTTCCCTTACTATACCATTAGTAAATTGATTTATAATTTCTGATAAAAAAGAGACAACTATAAATGGTGTCATTAGTATTGCTTGAAAGCTTATTTGGTGAACTTTCACTTTGATAAGCCAATGGAATTAAAATCTTAATGAC
The DNA here is from genome assembly GCA_037783415.1 of Leptasterias polaris. Classification (NCBI taxonomy): domain Eukaryota; kingdom Metazoa; phylum Echinodermata; class Asteroidea; order Forcipulatida; family Asteriidae; genus Leptasterias; species Leptasterias polaris. Next base: position 230,805 of record JAZGTN010000255.1, read on the forward strand.
TGCTTTTTCCCGTTTGGTGTTTTTCAGCCATGAAAAGGAATACACTGTAACACTCAAGAACGCCAGGGTCAGAATTGACCCAGATTCCGTGTCACAGGGATTTGGGTCGGGCTGACCCGGGAAAGATTACAAAATGGAATTTTGACTCGGATTCTGCATCAGTTTGATCCAATTCTGGATAATTTGACACAGATTTCCGGTCATACTGACCCATTCTGGGTCAGTATGACCTATAATGAGTCATACTGACCCATAATGAGTCATACTGATCCATAATGGGTCATACTGACCCAGAATGAGTCATACTGATCACAACAGTAATCGCTCTCAGCTTCTCACCTTTTCTTCCTGGTAAGCAGTACTACTAGTACTACAAGTAGTATTAAAATGACACATAACAGAATAATCCACCAGGGGATCCATGGCACTGGTGACACTGGTGACACTGGTGGCACTGTTGACACTGGTGGCACTGTTGACACTGGTGACACTGGTGGTTCTTTCGTAGAAGGCCCACATGGAAAATCTGCTGAATCAATAATACAAGAGAGAGTTTATGACTAACTAGACCCATATCCGACCAGTCAGATGATTGGTCAACCAACTTAGACTTCCTCCGTGATGACCATTGGTTTGGCCCTAGAATGCTGCTATTATGTCAAATAGCTCAATGACCAGCTTACTCTTTAATGTAGTACACCCCTTAACGACTTTTGGGTAGGTGGATATGGGTTATATAATGTGATCAGTATTGACTCTTGCACGACGCGCAGAGCGCTTATCATGTCCCCCACTTTGGATGTCAAAATATAGCCTACCCAAATGAATTGTCCCCAAAATTGTGGATGCGTATTTTGCGGACGTGCGTTCCGCGTCTGCAAGGGATCGACCCTGCATCATCCTCGCTACCACGGGCAGCGTGCAATGGCGTGGCGAGATCGATCACCCCTGGGAACGAGGTTGCATTAAGCCTTGACCGTTGATCTCCGTTATACTGAATGGAGATCAATGGCCTTGACGTCTTCACGCCGCCACCTTAAAGGTAAAACGAACTTGCAACAACAGAAATCGCACATCTGTGTACGCGCAGCACACAGGATGAGCCAAGAGCAACCTTCTTTTGACCTCTAGCCGAGGGCAACCCACTCATGACGTCATTTGCATAAGGTATGGCGCTATACGCCTCTCTTAATATTTATGCTCGAGTACGTCACAATTCTAACCCAAAACGAGGCCATAGGCGCAGCCACTGCAAGTGGTGGCGGACGCGCGCCTATAGCCTCATTTTAAGTAAGAATTATGACGTCATGCATGAATATTAAGAGAGGCGTATATAGGTGACATACATGCAAACTACAGGTGGTTCATGTTGTCATTGAGCACATTCTGATTGCATATTGGTCGACACTTGTTTTAATAAATGCACCGAAAGTTCTCTGCACTGCCAGTTTTGTATGAAGGACACATTTTCATAAATAAACACCCTGGCAAAAGATAAAAGAAAGGAACAGCAAAATATACTTTGGCGCTCGCAATTAAGTTTGCAACGTATTATTTTATAAAATATTTTTTTTAAACACACACACACACACACACCCTTACAGATCCGGTTTGTGGGGTACTGCTATTGTTGTTCTATTATTCCCTTTTCTGAAGAATTCCCTTGTGGGGTCCAATTGTTCCTATTGAAATGACCTTGTGGGGTCCATTGTTCCATTGTTGTCAGGACCCCACAAGTGCCAATCCGTGCGAACACCCACACACACAATAACGTTTGTATGTACATGTACTTGTATGTACATGTACATGCATGTACTGTAAATATGAGTGAAATCACAACACGTATACATTTACCAAGCGACCAGTCTGGAAATGTTAAGTTTGTCGTCGGCGGCCAACGCTGTCCGAAGGTAACATTGTGACAAACGGCTTCATTAGTCCCCGGAGGAAGGCAGAAATTGACGGCGGCACTTCCACTAGCCATGGTTGGTATGTCTTGTTGTTCACCGTAATACCATTACCATCAGTGGTCTGTTGATTACTGGATCGAGGCAGAGTATAGATGCGATCCAATACGAACAGTGTGTAGTAGGCCAGTCATACGATACGAACAGCATTCGACATTTCCTCATTACAACATGACTTTGCGACAACTACGCCCTTTCATACATCACTGCCCATACTGCTGCAGCTGGCAGGCAGCATTTCGCACCAGCAGAATTGTGTGGGCAAAAAGTGTGTTTGTAGCCCTGGGGGTCTGTCGAAGTGCTAAAATTAAAGTACCGTGCACATGCAGATAATAACAATCTTTACGAAAGTGGGGTGAGAGGAGAATACTAATTTTGGCACATGGTTTAGCCTAAATCAAAGAGGGAAATAATCAAATAAAGGAAATTTCACAACATTAATTTGTTTTGATTGGAACTATCGATCATTATGAAAACATGCCTTTTACGTATAAAAAGGGGGAATAATTGAGACCTTTTTTTGGCTTTTCAAAATTCTCAGCAAACTAAGGCAAACCACTAATAATACAATGACAACATTTTCCAGCAAGTCGTTTACACACAGAAATTGTTCAGCTTGACAAAGAGTATAGACGCCAAGAAGTGACTTTTCCGCGGCAGCATTGTTTCAATCATTGACGAGATAAAAATACTAAGAAAACATTTAGTATTTTGTAGGTCTATATAATATGTCCTTTCAGTTTTGGATTTTAATACCTAGAGTTTAGGAATAAACCTCAAAACTAATTCGCTCTGGTAAGTTGTTGGTCTTTGGTGCGTCCAGTGAACTTCTACTTTCTCTTCAGACCATTCAAAAAGAATTGTGTCCCTCAAAACACGATTATAAAGGTGCCCTCCGTGCTTCTGTAAGCAAATGTACACAAATCAACAATGTATACACACATCAATAAGCATTATCTGTGAGTGCTGATACCAGGGATTTTCCCTTCTGCAATCCCACCATACCTTTTGGTATAATCTTTCTTTATGCTAGACTTGTGGACAAGTCGTTAAATGTCTGTCGCAGTGACTATCTCGTGAGAGGGCTGCTGCTCCGCGCGAGACATGGGACCGTAGTCGCGAGAGCAGCAGTCTCGTGAGATAGTTTAAAGACAGCCGTCTCCTCGCTATCACCGCGATTAAAATTTAACGACTTCTCTGCAAGTCTAACTCTATGCCTGAGCCTGTTTAGGAGATATTGACTAGCCATTAGTCAAGGCGCTCGCGGTTTCCCGGATGTCCGGTATAGGTGTTCCATAGAGGACAGCCTCCGTCGTTGTTGTGAGTTGGGCCGTCGAAGTTGTGAGATGGCCGTCGCAGTTGTGAGTTGTCCGTCGGAGTTGTGAGTTGTCCGTCGGAGTTGTGGGTTGGCCGTCGGAGTTGTGGGTTGGCCGTCGGAGTTGTGAGACGGCCGTCGCAGTTGTGGGTTGTCCGTCGGAGTTGTGAGGTGGCCGTCGGAGTTGTGAGTTGTCCGTCGGAGTTGTGGGTTGGCCGTCGGAGTTTGTCAACTTAATAACATTAAAACAAAAATTCAAACTTGGGTCGAGGATACTTAAAAGCAACTCTGTGAAATTGGGCCCTGATCTTATTTTAGTATCTTATTCCATTGTTGATAAACAAAGTGCGCCGGTTGGCATGGACGGCCAAATGTTAACAACACATTCAATCGTGTTAAAAAATGTTGTGACCAAATGCAACATTTTCTGTAAAGATTCATGAACTGAAATACCTTCCATGATTGGTTGATTCAACACTATTTTTGAGTATTTTGTGTAAAATTGCTACAAACTATGGCTACCTGTTTTAGATTTGCAGTCATGGCTTTCCATAGTTTTCCAACCTCGGTTGGCAAAAACTCGGGCTGACGTTGCAATAGAAATGTCCATTATGTGCCTTGTGTCAATACAATTGTTACAGAGGTGCTGGACATAGCTCGTATGAGAGGCGAGACAAAGTCAAAGGAGCATTTGAAGCCAAGAGTGAACGTTGGGGTGATGTTTTATAGGATTTTGGTGGTGGGGGAAGTCTTGATTTAGAAAAAATGATGTCACAGTTGCAGTGGAACCGACTTGGTGCCGGAAGTTCGAATACGCGCGGGACGCATGCACATTCAATATCAACATGTGGCAGGGCATTCATCAAATTCTTTGTCACACTTCAGCGGCAAACAACAATAAACGATTTATGCTTTGTCATTTTATTTTAGCCAGCAGTAAACGTTATTTCCTCAACTTTGATGGACATTTCAGACGTAAATGAATTGTTTTCTGGAGAGTTATTGGTATAAACTTTAACAATCAGTGATGAGTATACCTAGACTGATCCTCGTCCGTTTTTTTTTTTTTTCATTCCTGCACCATAATTGTCTTTAAACTTGACAATAAATATAATTGAAACGGTTTTGTATAGGGGTAAACAACAGAGAATAGTTTGTTGCTTTTCAGTGGCGAATGATGGCATCCGGGTGCGTGAATGCACTTCCTTCATTGTGATCACATGTTTTGTGTAATTACTATTTTGCAGATGTAAACACGAACATAACCATTGAACTTGTCAAGGGTATAACCCATTATACAGAATGTATTTTTAGAGGTATTGAAGGAAGTGTTGCTATTTATAGGGCCTGTATTATGTACGTGTAGTCACATGCACATATAATGGAGGAAACTAGGATTGAATGCAAAAACCAAACGTCGAGACTGAGCATTATTAAACCGTGTTTTAAGTGTTTTTGTTTTAAAGGCACTGAACATGTTTGGTAATTATCAAAGACCAGTATCGTCACTCGGTGTATCCCAACATATGCATAAAATAACAAACCTGTGAAAATTTGGGCTGAATCGGTCATCGAAGTTGCAAGAAAATAAAGAAAAAAACCCACCCTTGTTGCACAATTTTGTGTGCTTTCAGATGCTAATAAAAGGCTTCATGCATGAAGTCTTTTATTATTTTAGTGAGAAGTTACCTCTTTCTCAAAAACTGCGTTACTTCAGAGGGAGTGGTTTCTCACAATGTTTTATACTATCAACAGCTCTCCGTTGCTGGTTACCAAGTAAGTTTTTATGCTAATATATATTTTGAGTAATTACCAAACGTGTACAGTGCCTTTATTTAAGGTTAGTGTTCAAATCATAAGGATCTATATGCGAGTTATATAAAAGAAATGTTAAATGCATTTCGTTCGTGCATTGTCGGTGAAATCTGGCTTTCATTTCTTTCGGTGGAATTTCACCTCGTGATTATATTCTGCGACAATGCACCCAATATTAATAATAACATTTTGCCCAAATCAAAGCCTCAACGAATGTTTGTATTTCAAAGTGAGCCCATCGTTGAATATCAAAATAAATACCTCCACCACAATGATAACCCTACTGATGAGGATTTTGGCGTGATTGATAGAAACATGACGGTGGCGTTTTGTTGATTTGGCCATCGAGCCTTTTCTCCGAACTGTAGGTGTAGATTCCTTGCACAATTCTCACACTACCAGACCTTCCTCCACGACTGAGAGAATATGCTTTCATTTTGTAGAGAACAGTGATATAGAAACTTGACTCTGTGTTTGGTTGATTTCACCATATCGAGTCTTTTGTTGAAATAGCTTTGTTTTCATAGTTTAGGTTCATTCAATACACTTCCCCATCCGCATTAAAGGGTTATATATACATGCTTTGCTTCCTTTATTGCATTATTTTATACTTCCTTCCTTAAAGGCACTGAACATATTTGGTAATTATCAGACCAGTATTGTCACTCGGTGTATCCCAACATATATGCATAAAATCATAACAAACCTGTGAAAATTTGGGCTGAATCGGTCATCGAAGTTGCAAGAAAATAATGAAAGAAAAAACACCCTTGTTGCACAATTTTGTATGCTTTCAGATGCTAATAAAAGGCTTCATGCATGAAGTCTTTTATTATTTTAGTGAGAAGTTACCTCTTTCTCAAAAACTACGTTACTTCAGAGGGAGTGGTTTCTCACAATGTTTTATACTATCAACAGCTCTCCGTTGCTGGTTACCAAGTAAGTTTTTATGCTAATATATATTTTGAGTAATTACCAAACGTGTTCAGTGCCTTTGTAGCAAGAATAGGGGGCACAAAAGTTCCCAGATTCTTGGTTCCAAGTTTGTGATTTTTTATTGATTTTTTGTGTGAACTTGGGCCATTACACAGTATAGCCTGAAATAGCGCCCTCTTGTGGATGACCCCCGACTTTAACCTTACCTGAGATCGCGAGTTAAAGCGCCCCGTAGCCAATTGCGTACTGTGCGGAGGTGTTTTCCACGTTATGCAAGGGGGTAATTGAGTCAGTGTTGTAGTCGAGTCACCTGTGTCGAGTCCGAGTCCGAGTCTCAAGTCACTTGTGTCGAGTCCGAGTCCGAGTCCCGAGTCACTTGGTCCGAGTCCGAGTCACGAGTCACTTGGTCCGAGTCCGAGTCCGAGTCACGAGTCACTTTTTTTTTTTTTTTTGCAAACCAAATGTCGTAAAATAAGAATTGGAAATGACAAAATAAAACACATTTATTTTAAACAAAGTTCTGTTAAAGTTTTTTGTTAAAGTTGGTATAACCAAAATAAAACAATACGGGGCGGAACGGCAGATGCCATGATTAATTCAATTCAATTCAATGCACATTTATTTTTCATGCTGACAATGACAATTAAACATACAGTTGAAACAAATAACAATGAGTATAATTATGAGAAGATGGATTCAACAATAAGATTTATAGAAATTTCAAAAATAATATCAAGTGTAATTAACATGCTAGCCAACATGCAGGGAAAAAGTTAAGCATAATGCTTTTGTACATTTCCCTGTGACAGACAAGGACTTAGACACGACAAGAACAAAAATAACAATGACAATGACAATGACATTGAGACCAGACCAGTCAAATTAAATAATTATCAAAACAAACAGTCTTTGTACAAGTGTGTACTAGATCTATAAATGCATATTCAAGAGGTGATGTTTCAGTTTGTTAGAGAATAACTTGAGTGAACGAGACTTTTTAATATCCGAGTTGAGGTTATTCCAGAATAGGGTACCACGAGATACAATGTTGTTTTTTGAAAACGTTGTTCGGTTAAATTTTGTATACAAATCACCTTTTGATACTGCACGAGTTGAATACGTATGGACTGATGAACACAGGGTAAAAAGATCATTAAATTCGTTAGGCAAAAAGCCACTTTTATATTTATACATGAATTTACCTAAATTAAAATTGTACAAATCATCAAATCATCAAAATCATTAAAAAAATGTTGTACTACTTTTTACTAGTGACGTGACCAAACTTGACGTCGTGTTTGTGTGTGTCGACCATGTGTAGAAACTGGTGCAAACAACACACAGCCATCACAGTGCAATATGCAGGCTGTGTTTTACAGGTACCAGACATGCCATTTCCCTGGCATCAAGCACAAGCAGTGGCTATGGTGTTAACGCTGACAGAATACCAGCATAATACTGCTGGTGTCGTGCATCCCAGTGTTAATATGCGTACTGAACATACGAATCGAACATACACGCGCTGTACTTAGATGGCCATCTACACAATAATCACGAACGCCATACGACAGTACTTATTAATTGTGCTAGACGTTAACTCTATGACATGTGCACTCCGGGAATGACGATCGGATCGTCGGAATTGTTTTTAATATTTAAAAAAGGTATTGTTTGTAAAAAAAATACGTGACTCGAGTCACGAGTCCTCGGGGACAAGTCCGAGTCATGATAGTCGAGTCCAAGTCCGAGTCCGAGTCTTTTGCAGACGTGACTCGAGTCAAGTCCGAGTCACCGAAATTGTGACTCGAGACGGACTCGAGTCCGAGTCCTGGACTCGAGTCATACAACACTGAATTGAGTACCATGGAAAACACCATAAACTTTATGGATTTGTACTGTGGCCTCTAATACTTCCTATTCCTTACTTGCCCAACTTTCTTATGATGAAAAAAAATCCCCGCAAAAAACAACAAACCCAAACCCGCAAACGAGATGAAGGAAGCAGAATCATTGTCTATTTATTAGATGACAGCAATTTCTCAGTTATGATTATCTTGACAATCGTGTGTCGCTGTGTGCTGCCTTCCATGCACGTGTTTCCAGTGACATTTATAATTTCCCTGCTTGCGCGCGTACCTTTTTTGTAATTGCATTATACTCCCCTTTTATGGAGGTTTTCTTGAAAAGAAAATAAACAATTATTATTGGGGCCTATTGTAGGTCTTCAGTTTGGATTCTTCTGGATTGATGACGCTATAAATTGGAATGAAGCATTATCTATTTGGGTAAATCCCCTCAAAAATATAAGAACCACTCCCTGGGCCACACTATCCCAGATACGACACACACCCACCACTTGGTTTTTGGAAGCGTTCGATTGCTTTAATCCCATTAGGCCTATAAATGTTTATAAATATACCATAAAACTAACCTGTGAAAATTTCATTTCAAAAGGTCATCGCGTTTTTTGAGATATCGCCGAAAACCCGGAGCGAATAATGTCCTCGTAGGAAGAATAATCCCTAATAGGAATACACAATCTGAGAATCGTTTCTGACAGAAACGTTTCTCAGATTCAAATTTGGGGGCATACAAACTGATATATGTTTACATAACCACAAAACTTCGAAGTGTAGTGTTTCTCAAAATGCTTTACTACTATCGAGAGCTGCTGTTGGCTTCTAACCAAAAGGTTTTTATTGGCATTAATTTTAAGAGTGATTACCAAACGTATACAGTCCCTTTAAAGGGACACATTGCCTTCGGATTGGGTGCTTTATGCTATAAAAGATATTTGTTATCACATTGGTAATGGTTGGAAAGGTGTTTTAAAAGTAGAATATAATGATTCACACAATATCCCTCGAAATGGTGTGGTTTTCCTTTTACTTCGTGAACTAAAAACACGGTCCATAATTTTGTGGAGTCAACTGCATGGTTCTACAAACCGTGTTAATTCACTCTTCACTAGTAAAAGAAAAACCACACAATTTCGAGGGAAATTTTGTGTGAATCGTTATGTTCTACGTTTAGAATTTCTTTCCAACCATATTTCATGACAAATGCTTTTATAGCCCAAAGTGCCCGATATGAAAGCAATATGTCCATTTTTGCAACTCGTTAAACCAAGTGGTGTGTCTGACCAGAAAATAAAAACTAACAATTATTAAGATGTTTATTGACAAAGGGATGATATTAGTACATTCTTATAACGGATATGCTTCTTCTGAGTTTTGAAAAGTTGCTGTAACATAATTATTTGTTGATTTGATTATCAAACTTGCATTTTGCTCAGTAGTTTCCAAAACCATCAGCATTACAATGGCACAACCTGATTTTTAGCTGACTTTTGTTTTAAAACACAAAGCTCAGGGCTGTTTGTAAATGAATTCTTCATAGTTATGGTTACACAAAATTAATGTAAAGGTGAGTGGATTTACTGTGCTTAACGTTTATCAACTCGCACTCAGTGTTTTCTGCTAAAACTCGAAACTCATGGCTGCTTTCAGATTTTGTTGTTTGTTTGTTTGGTTGGGGCTTTTTTCACCAGTCTTCACCACAGAACATACGGTTAATATGAAACTTTAAAAAAAATGTAGCAAAGTTTATAGTACTGTAACCTACCACATGCTTAAATGCTTAATGTATGTGCATATCTGTAGAGATAAGATAAACAAATAAGTTCATACATTTATCAACTATTTGCCACACAGGAAGGAGGTTGCAGATATTTATACTAACATGTTTATATTCAAGCTGCATGGGTGGGGAAATGAATTTTGGACCTAGAAGTCCGATGTGTAAGCCTACAGGCTTGTAGGCTGCATATACCAGGGTGTCCGTGGATACATGACATTATCGTCTAAGGGGGTCAGATCAGATAGGGGAACTATTTGGGATAATTGTGCATTTGATGATACAAGCATTGAATTTAGCTCACAATCAGAGTAATATGCCATGAAAGATATTTGGCTGTATAAGGCCATCGCAGAATGGAATTCTGACAAAATACATAGGTAGAATAACACGAAATTTTCAAAATATTCAAAATGGCTGCTATTGCTTGTTATACTATACCTACATGCCTATGATTTTCAAAGCAATCTGCGAGGCCGGGCTATGTTATAACCAAACATCCTTCTCATAACATGCTCTGACCATAGAGGAAGCTGCTCTATGCTCTAACCCATGTGCCAAATGCTTGTATCACCAAAGGCAATTAGTACGGGTTGAGGTAATTTTAAAAAAATGCACAATTTGTTTGGTTGCAAACTGAACGATCACCGATTATAAAGTTCATAAATCTTCTATAATAGAAATATTCCCCTCTGGAAAACATTGTCAATCACTTATTGCCAAGTATAATATGCAATTGCACAAAACTCACTGTTATATCAAATATCTTGGCTATTATCCCTTAAAGGCCCTGTACACTATTGGTAAGATCGAAAAACACAAATGTTCACAGATTCACACATAACTTACATGATTAAAAGTAAGTAATGGTAGAAAGGGTTCCTTAAAATATTTCTGCCTAAAATGCTATCGTTTCTGAGAAATGAGTAAAACAATAGTTTTTATCGCGCGCGATAATAAACTCGATGTTTGAAAAACAGAAAACACATAAGGTCTCTTTTCACTATTTTCTCGTGACCTCGATGACCAATTGAGCTCAAATTTTCACAGGTTTGTTATTTCATGTATGTGGTTGATTACACAAAACATGAACACTGTCTGTGATTATTTTGTCAGCTCTGCCAATCCTGTATAATACCTTTAAGCATGGCCTCCATATTTGGTGAAGAGAAAGGATGGAAAAGTTGATGACGGGAATTTATTTATATATTTTTTCAGTCAATTCGTTAACTTTCTCTTTATCAAGCTCATTGCTGCGAGTCATAAACTAGAATGTTGGGCGGGGTTCTGATCTCGGGACCCTGTTGGGATTGATCCATGGCAGGTCTAGACTTGTGCGCAAGTCGTCAAAATGTTTTGTCACAGTGCATGCTCTCGCGCAATACTGCTATGTTGCGAGAGAGCCGTTTACGCCATCACCACGACAAACATTTAACGACTTGTCCACAAGTCTATGGTAGATCGAAATGACAGATGATAGTATGTCACACACCCTAAAGGTTGTGATCTGCTTAGGAAAGATTGCTTAACAATGCCAATTGCAACCATGTAGTAGTAATCTTTGGAATACAATGTGTACACTTCAGGTGTTTACTCCCTTTTTCTTTCTTTTTTCTCTCTAGTGTAGTAGAGTGAAGCTAAACAAAAAAATAAAAATAAAACTTGATTTATTTTGATAACTCCAAAACAGAATCAACATCATTACACTGATATGAAAATACATTGACAAATTGCGATGATAACTCATATTATATTTCTAATCTGGGCATGATGTGGCGTATCTTACTGAAAATGCTCTACAAAAACTGTATATTATATTTTTTACACAATATGAGAGGTTTTGTGGGGATGTGAGTGGGTGGGTGAAATGTCACACTATACACACCACAGTTCGTTGACCGACTGGATCATACTGTGAGATGCACACACGTCAGTACTTCATCCTATTAATTATATAATCATAGAGAAAAGAACAAAACCTGCATAAGCTTTCGTAGCAACAATTACTTCATCAGATGCAATAATCTGATGAAGTATAGTTTCTACAAAAGTTCATGCAGTTGTATTTAGTGCATGCCACTATCTTCCTACAATTACTGTAATGTAGTGTTTGCTTAAATGTACCGGTACTATAAGGTTTCATCATTTGCAGACAATCAGTCATGAAAAATGTACTTCCAAGTTAGTACACAATAATTTACTTGACTGAAAGTACATAATTACCAAGTTATCGTTTCTCCGGGTGTTGTTTCATTTTTAAAGGGAACAAAATGCAACAATGTATAATTTTGAAGCATTGTCGTCCGACCATCGTTTTAGTGTGAGCTTTAATATACAACAAGATCTGTCCGACAGTTTAAAATCGTCACCATTTTGCTCTCATTTTTGTACAAAATGTACTCAGCTCATATTTCATATTAAATCCACGCCCACAAACGCACATTTTCTCGGAAATTACTGCAATTATCAATTTCCCTTTAATACCCCACTGCGAACAAGATAACTGTATATAGCTAGCTGTGACAAAGTGACCGTGCAGAGAAATGATGCTGAGCGAATATACTTTCATTTGAAGAAAAGCTGTTATAGCTACATAATTTATAAAGTACTCATTTTTAAAGAAAAATAATTTGATCCATTATAAAGCAAAATAATATAACAAAGATAAATAAATAAGGTAATCGTTCCCACGAAAAACAAAATCACTATTATTTACATTATATACATTTTATCAAAAGCCGTCTTTGTACCAAAATGTACGGTACAATAGTTATATTTATATAGATTAATCTTCAGTATACTTTTAATAGTGAGAAATTAAAATTAGCTATTGCAAACTGCTTACCAATCAAAACGACCTAATGTATAAATGCAAAAGATAGTATAGTGGCCTGACGTTTCGACCCTGAAATCTCGAAGGCTAAAATCAGTCTTCAATCAGGCTAAAGTCAAGCTAAGATGTTAGCCGTCTAGAGAGAGGGGGAGACTCTGCTTGGGTCGAAACGTCAGGCCACTGAAAATTTGTTACCTTCAAAACTATTTTGCTTTACTGGAACTTTTCAGGTTCAATGAACGAGAAATAAAGCTCTATTACAAAACCAAAATGGGGAGTATCAATGGGCCCATCAGACCTGTCCTAAACTCCCTGGCAGCAGCTGAATTAAGAAACTTACTAGAAAGGGTCACAATTAAACAATACATTAATCATATATAGGCCTAGTTCTCCGTTTTCCATTCATTTTTCTCTTAAATCCCAACACAACCCGAAGCTGCAGAAAAGTAAATGCTAACAAAATCGTTGTTCAAAAGATACCATAGCTTGTAATTTTTTTGTAAATATTATTAATGAATAGCAGCTATATTTCAAAGCTTTAATAACTCACTAGGTAACAATAACCGTCTCTCAGGAACAGCTAATTTTTATGCCAACTAATTTTCATTCAGTTTAAAGGCCTAATTTTTAATACAGAATTGGTAAGGATAAACACCATTGTTTAATTTTAGTCTGAAAGCTAACTGATCATGAAGTTCATACTTTAGAACAAATTTTCTGTGAAATATTTATCTCTAAAATGAAGTCATATTAAAGAAAACTGTATCTGAAAACCTTAAAACACACACAACACAGCTGATTTCGGTTGTACAACCAACATTAAGGGCAATGTGTTTACATGCTGAACTTTGTGCACGGTTCTTCACTATTTTTTCCCGACTAAGAAAACAGAAAGTATAATTAATTGTCACAAGTTTGTTATATTATGTATGTGGCTGATCACATAAAAACATGAACACTGTCTGCGACTATTTTGTCAGCTCTATCAATCCCGTAATGTACCTTTAAATGGACACAAAATAATATTTTTACCTGGCATCAAATGTTCGTACTGATTTAATGCACTTGTTTTTGTCAGTGTAAGCATGATGAAAAAGAATTGGTTTTTTTAATTGAGCGCATAAATCATATATCATTCACCTCATCGAAATTCAATAGCCTTTAGTTTTGAAAAGAGTTAATGTTTCATCATTATAATTAGCTGAACCAGGTCAACTGTAAAAAGAAGGAAATAAAATTCAGCAACGAAGTTGTTGGGCTTGGCGATGGATTGCCCAACGTGTGACTGTTGTTGAGGTTTATATATTTCCCTTTTTATTTTGTTTTCTCTAAAACGAGCAGGTGAGGGTTCTTTCTGACCACATTTTGCAGTGGCAGCTCAGTGAGTAAATGAAAAAAATTTAAACAACAACCCAAAATTACCAAGCTTTACACGATGTGAATTTAACTGATGTAGAAATTACAGGGATAAACATTTTGAGATGTTTATGTACATATCCCCACCATACACTGTTTGTGTGTTTGGGATGATGGGTCAACATTTCCCATAGTTCAACCCCCAAAAGAATTGTCCATCAGCAGTGAAATGGATCTAAACGTTACACAATAGTGAAACATCACTAAAACCTTTTGGTGTCAGCACAAGAGTGAACAAAGGCTAATAATATACTCATAAAAACCAATGGTGAATGGTGGAGATGAGCCTAGTTAAACAATACTATCTGCAATCATTCACTAATGCTGCAAGGATGATGCACACGATGAATCTTTGATTTGACACTCCTTTCAAAACCGTTAGAAGCTGCAAATTCAGAAGTTGTGGATGATCCTATTTGGGTTGGGCATCCCCCTGATCCAAATTATAAGGAGGGGGAGGTCCACATCCCCCAAATGATTCACCCGCTGTGGTTGTCATTCGGGAATTGCCTTTTGTTCATTCATTGTCTTGGAAGGTTTTTGTACAGTACACCCGGTTGCTATCACACTTCCTTCTTATTAGATGCAGCCCCTGCTGCTGACGACACTGGAAACAGTCTGGTTTCTTCAACGGGACTCACTTGTGGAGATGTTCCCTGTGCTGGATTTTTCATTCCTGCCTCTACTGTTGCATTACTAATCCCACTGTTACCACTGTCTTGGGTGCCCCATGTATGTGGACAGCTCTCCTGTAGTTCAACATTCTGGTAATTGTGCTGCTCTTCAGGCAGAATTTGTTTAGCAGAATTGGACCGGTCAAAATCTCTCGAACACTCATGTCTGTTCCGGACCTTGAATGGCCTGCAAATAAAAGTAGTGATCATTTCAGGGCTAAATGAAGAAGAAGAAAATAACAAAAGTATCTTGTCCATCAAAGTACAGCAATAATTATGTAGTTGGTTGATTGCAACTCATTGATCAGAAGTGACTAGGTGTAAAGGTGGCATGATTAAGTAAATTTCTTACCCTTTCTTGCAGATGTATAGTACTAGTGCTACAAGTAGCGGTAACAGTACAAATATGATCAGCGCTATTATACAAATTATTATAATAATGCATATTGCATCACATGACTCAGGAGTTGATATAGTACTAGTAGAACTGGTCATTGTAGTCACGAAGGTCATACTCATAGTAGTCATGTTGTCCGTAGTCGGTGGCACCGTGGTGGTAAGTCTACATGATGGCAGAGAATCTGTATCTGTAAAATCAATAATACAAGAGAGAGGTTGGGACCAATGCTGCATTCGGCCAGTCATTTGCACATTGTGTAGCCCCATTCTGTTGATCCAATAACGGACTTTCTCTGCAGCTGACCATTGGATTGGGCCCCAGAAAGTAGAATGCTGCTTGTTGGTCAAGATCAAGAACCAGGGGACCAACTTCATAGAGCTGCTTAAGCACATAAGTGGCTAAACACAACATAATTATGATTACCAAAATAAGGTTACCAGCCAAACTACCATGTTTTTGTTCAAAAGCATAATAATGTTAGAAAATCTGTAAAATTTCAACTCCTGTCATGTCCTCCGACTCCGTTTCACGGAGAGTCAAATTGCCTCCGACACTCAACAGATTTCCATAATAACGATTTTACATTGAGTACTGATATGTATTGATTGTATTCTGCATAAATCAGCACTCACTTGAGCTAGCTTGCCGCCAAAACATGTATAAAAATGAGTAAAAAGTTTCACACGAAGTAAGAGCTTCAACTATAACTAGGGCCAAGGTAATTTGTATAACCCTCCATCCCACCGAAGGAACAGGTGTATTGACAACGACTCTGGGCCATTCTGCATATTTGCAGAAACCCTAACTGAAAAACTTGTTAAAATATAAACTAGCAATTATTCCTTTTGGACCAGTATTATTACTACTACATACTAGCCTAGAGTCGCGTTAGGCTAATGTCACGTGACTTACTATTTTAAAAACTAATTTAATCACTTACTGGCCCCGGTGGCCACGAAAAAGTTCACACACACACTGGCCACACTGGGGCAAACTAATTACAATATGAATAAAGGCAATTCAACAGTTTCTATATAAATCAAATTTTATATTTATAGTGGAGAAGTGAAATCAAAACACCCACAGTTACTGCAGCTGAATAGTGTTGGAAGTAACGGCGGTTCTCGTAGTCGTAGGGGGACCGTCACATTGTGGCAAACTGTTTTACTCGACTCCGAGGGAAGGCAGAAGTTGACGGCGGCCATGGTTTGTGTGACCGTGACTGATGATCTGGCACACTGACACCGTAAATCGGTCAGCCGGGGCTAGAAAAAGATCCGATCACATCCAGAGTGTCATTCCTGACTTGCAGATGCCTAGCATTTCAAACCGTAGGCCTAAGTTCCACTGCCATCCGACAACGTTGACAGCATGCACTCGACAGTACTAAAAACACTGAACTATGTCTCACTACTCACTCGACTATGATGACCTTATGGGCACACGTGACGCGTGACGTCGCGTAGCGGTGGGAGCACAATCTTGTAAACAAAAAGAACGCCCCCTCTAGGCTCGATTTCACAAAGACCTGAGATCAATCGATGCTCAGCAAAGTGTGATGTCAGAACACAAATCAATTATGGTAATACTGAAAATGGTACCTAAGTACTTTCTTAAATCGACCCCTGGAGGGTGCAAAGCACTAAAAGTCAAAATAGTGACCTCTACCGTGTAAAATCTCTTATCCTTTTAAAAATATCTTCAGAACATTAACATCCGAATTTGGTAGGGCTATATCTACGAGCTGTGCCGCATCTATTGGCGTGTGTCCCTTCGAGCTAGCTCTGATCCCATTCCAGGTAATTTTGAACTAGCGGCCGACTTTTTACTTCAGAGACTGCTGAAATTTCGACCACAAAGTTAGCTTGTTTCTGAGTAAATTATACTAAGAGTTACGTTGGATGTCTCAGCTTTGCTGGCATTTGGAGTTGACGTGGTTGGTTGATAATTAGGTCGTACAAACTGTCAGGATGTGCACATATAGCGTGAAATGCTGTCATTGGCTGAAAGTCGTCTGCAGCGCGTACACACGTGCACCTTTTCATTGTTTGTCATTAAGATGGCAGCCAATGACGTCATGTGCAAGCGTCTTTCCATTTACCAAGCCAATAAGCCTTGAGATATGGCGGACACTATACTATGACACTATATTAGGTTTGGGTAAATCTGTCTGTGTACAGCCGAACCAAACACTGCACTCCTGTAGTGTCCACCATACCTCAAAAAGGCTAATAGAACTTCAAAGCGAAACAATTTCTTCATAAGTTGACGCAAAGAACCTCATTGTATGATAATTTTATTAAATGTAATTCATGACACCCCTGCCTTTTAAGTTTTTATCCCATGGGTAGGACTCGGACGGTAAAAGACGCTTCTTCGGGTTGGTATAATGATTGCCGGCTGCATCGTACATAAAAGTACTGACCAGATTTTAGGACTAAAAGAACCTACATCACAACTTTTGCTTGCGGCCGCTAATCGGAGCATCCCGCATTTCATTTCATTTTGTTTATTAATTTAATTGAATCTTGACTTTTATAGTTTTAGCGTATGTTGACAGTGACACACATGAAACTCTATAGTCTTGGTGCAAGACGTTGTTAATAATTGATCTACAATATATCGCGATGTCCGCACACTATATCATGCATACAAGAACCATGGAACGATAGTGGCGGAAACCAGGATGTCGCGACGTACCGAGTGTGCATGGTTTTACTAACAACAACCTAAGAACGTCTTGCACCAAGACTAGAAACTCATTAAATTAACCAAATCTGACCAAGGTATTGGTCACTTCTCAATATTTTAAGTATGCCAATAAAAAAATCATGAAGAGAAAACTTAAAATAAAAAACTAAAAATACCCAATGGTTGTCATGGTGCTGCAGTTTTATTTGTCTCCAACTTACCGATGGGCAACAATTATTGCCCGACCGGTTAAAACAAAATGTGTTTGTATAGAATTAACTTTTAAAACGTCTTGGGTCAGAATTGACCGTGATTTCTGGTCACATGGGAGCCGGAATCTGGTTCAACTCCGATCCGACCCCCCCCCCCCCCCCCCCAATTTGTGTTGTTATCGTTCTTGACAAGTAAATGTGATAAAATGATCACTGGTATTGTTGGCAAACTTTCTGTTTGACGGAGTTGTCATTATTGGTCGAATTTCACTCTCCTGTTTATTTGAGGTTTGGGTAGTTATTCCAATTGACCCCAGTTGACCACCAGGAATCAAGTATAAAGAAACCAAGTTGACACTGAAGGCTCCTATTTGAAGAACAAATTATGGGCCTAGATGGGACGGGGAGGGCGTTATTTCTTTTAATGACTAGTATTCCAAGTAGTTTAACAGAGGCCCAATGTAGCCTACTCTCGATCGTGGCAACTGCTCATAAAAGGGCCTATTATATGAGGCAACTTTTACAGTGGCAAATTCGGGCAACCAACTCGGGCACAGCACGAGGCAATCTGAAGGCAACCGGCCATGAGAGTTCAAGGCAATCTCCATCTAGAAGAATGTGCTGCCACTGTGATCCTGTGCGTTGCAGTGCCGTTAGGAATTCCCTTCAAGTTGCCACCCAGAAAAAAACAAACCCCAAAACATTCCCTTTGTGACAATGAAGACACCTTCGGTAACTCACAAGAAACTTTTGTTCAACCGAGAGTGTATTTATCAACCCGGAGTTTTATGAAAAGTAAAAACGTGAAAAGGTGTTTTCTTCTTTAGAAGAATTAGTTGATTATGAACTGGTTGTTTGTTCATTGTCTCGTGTGACGGACTTACCCGGTAATTTCTTAGGCAAATCGGGCGGAGTAACGCATGGAATATTTTGGCAGACCTGACGTGAACTGTTCCGGCAATATGAAAGCACACTTGACATTTGAGATATCTGAAAAC
This sequence comes from Leptasterias polaris, assembly GCA_037783415.1. Lineage (NCBI taxonomy): Eukaryota > Metazoa > Echinodermata > Asteroidea > Forcipulatida > Asteriidae > Leptasterias > Leptasterias polaris. The sequence continues at coordinate 249,698 of JAZGTN010000255.1, forward strand.
AACACCCGTACATAAATAAGAACTCCAACAATCAGTTTATCAATCAAACATTGTAAAGATTCAATAGTCGAAAAATTGCGGTCACCGTGAGGCAAAGGTTAAATAAATGAAGAAGTAAAAAATGTACAATCAACACATAGCAGAAACTGGCCACCAACCAAAAAGTCACGTATAAATAATGCAATTCTTCGGTTTAATAGCGAATAACAAACCATGCAGACGCTGAGCAATATTTTCTGCGAAACACATACCGTCCCTAACATTTTGACTACTCCCAGAACTATGCCAGTGTTTGGGTTATTTAATTTTCCTTTTAATGAAGCCCAAAGCAAACCTCAAAATGTCTAGGAGTATAGTCTTGACAACAGCAGAACAATAGTATAGGCTTACTGCAAAAACTAGTTGCAAAATTATAAGCTAAGAAATCGTATATTTACATTGTCCATTGTTGATGTCCAATTTTATGCGTATGATGATCTACCAGGAGGCTGCGCACTTTTCTCCGTCATAATTCAACATTCAACTCAAATGGGTGCGCCTATAGAGTTCACGGCAGGATCGACTGCGCTTTTATACTGTGTCTGTATTGAAAATTTCCATATTATAACAGAACTTACTCAAGCGTGCACTTTATTATTCAAACCCGGTTTTTGTTGGGAAAATGGAAATAAATTAGCTATGTATAAATGTATGCGGACAAAGCTTGTGCGTCACCATCAATAATGTGTGCGTGACAAGTTCTAGCGTTTGTTGTTCAATTCAAAAGCAGCAATTTGACCGGTGACATCAACAATAATCCTTCGTTTTTGACGTCTATTCCTGTTTACCTTATATTATTACACTGCATTTTGTGTGATCTCCGGGTTACTTTGGTTTGGGCTGAAATAACCAAAACGCTGCTTTCGTTGTGGCATACGGAGGTCATGCTAGCAGCCACAATCTTGGTCATGTACACTGTATCCAGTAACAATAATGGAAGCTAATATTCATGTACAAAAAGGAACCTATTTTTCCTTCCAGCCTCGCTTTGATTACATTGAGTTTAATGGGAGAAAATCAAGATGGCTGCACAATGATAAAGGTATAAAGTTCTACCTCCATGGTTGTATTTCTTCCTCCATGGTTGAACCATTGATGTCACAAAGAGTTATAACATGATGTCAACACGAAGACGAAGAAGCCATGACCTCTGTTGCCCCATTGTCTCGGTCTTGGTGTCTCAAGCAGTCAAATTCAAAAGTTTCCCATAGACTTTTAAGATTTTCAAATGTATTTCCCCTTTGCAAAATAAAAATTACCCTGCCTTTTAAAAGATGAAACTCCACTCCCCAGTCCTGTCATACCATTCCCGAAAGAATTTAGCATCGGCAACTTTTGTAAACCAGAAAATCTCCTGGCAATAACTTGGCATTTCCACTTTGGTTGAAGCTACCTCAACGGTTGAATACATTTTGTATGATAAACCGATTATAAAGGGAGAAAGAAAGGGAACAAAAACTAACTTTCATGGATGCATTTTTGTTCCTTCCAAAAAGTGTTCTTCACTTTCTACCTTGCTCTTTTGGTTATACCTTATGGTTCTGTTTCAGTGTCTCATAAAATATTTTATATATATAGTTCTTTATACATCTTTGTTCAACCGACCTTATCTAATTACTTGCATCTACATTTTGCAACATGGAAATAAATGTTGAGTTGAATTGAACAATTGAATACCTGCAAACCTTTCAACCACAGTGACGTCATAAATTTACACTTCAAGCTTGAAAAGTGGCCAACACTGACAATAGAGGGACTATATATGAGTGCAAGAAGATAACAATTCCTCAAAAGTCCCATCTTTCCTTCTTTGTGATTCCCAAAATAAGAGTTTGATTCAGCATACCAATAAAAGAAAATTGTAAAAATGGATACTTAAATTCGTTAATTAATTTTACCAACAGTTATCAACAACTCTTTGCTGTATACTAGACCAAATTCACCCGACATAATCATCCCAATAATCTTGGTTGGCGCCATTTTGGGGGTCAATGTCCATGTGTGCTACAGTTAGTGCATATTATTCTATTATATAGTTCTGATAACGAAACCAGGGATGCCTCGTGCACTTAAAATCACTGTAGCCAGCAAGCCTGGGAAACCTGTAAATAAAGGTGCTTGCTATGTGAAACAAAAACACTGGGTTTAACTTTCCATTGTTTCAGAGGCTAAAGATGTGTCAGTAAAATTTACTAAGTAAACTTAAAATGTCAAACATAAAAATGTTTTCAAAAACCCCCGCATCAAACAAACTTTTATTGTGTGGATCAAGTCTTGGAGCTTTTTATTTTATTCCTATAACCGAACCGGACAGCGACGTTTTACTTTCCATTGTTTCAGAGGCTAAAGATGTGTCAGTAAAATTTACTAAGTAAACTTAAAATGTCAAACATAAAAATGTTTTCAAAAAACCCCGCATCAAACAAACTTTTATTGTGTGGATCAAGTCTTGGAGCTTTTTATTTTATTCCTATAACCGAACCGGACAGCGAACCCACATTAAAATAGTTAGTGCATGCCCATCCCTATGCGATTTGTGCATGACCAATACAAAAGGCATTAGATTGGAATAAGTTGCATACCTACGGAAGCGTCGTACTACGGAAGCGTATTGCCGCTACATGAATAAAAAAAAATCTGACTTATCGTGTACGTAGACGATAACTTATCGTGTACGTACACGATACTTATCATGTACGTACACGATAAGTTTGGACTTATCGTGTACGTACACAATGTTATCGTCTACGTACACGATAAGTCAGATTTTTTTATTCATGTGGCGGCAATACGCTTCCGTACATACCATCGTGTACCTTATAAAAAAAAATTCGTATGAAAAACACCCTTTTTCCTGTGACGTCATCTAGTGTCAAATTAAGTAATTCAAAGCTTATTACTCTATAAAATCATATCTCCTGAACCACAAGTCATAAAGTCATAATGTTTGTATTGTCTGGTATAGCTTTCATCAACACTTGCGTGACATTTTCTTTTCAAAGTTGACCCCACTTTGCCCTTTACTTCCGGTCCATACAGGAAGCTCAAAATTAAGAAAATCATATCTCCTGAACCAAATGCCATAGAGTCGAAATGTTTGTGATGTTATGTAGCTTACAATACTTGCAACATTTTATTCTAAACGATGACCCTACTGTGATCTTAACTTCCGGTCCAAACAGGAAATGCAAAACTTAAACAAATTATATCTCCTGAACCACATGTCATAAAGTCTTAAAGTTTGTGCTGTATTGTAGCTTTTAACACTGTGTAACATTTTATTCAAAACTCAACTTTCACCTTTACTTCCGGTCCAAACAGGAAGTTCAAAGCTTGAAAAAACCATATCTCCCGAACCACAGGTCATAAGTCGTAATGTATGTGTTGTATTGTAGCTTACTTTGACCTACTTTGAGGACAAAGGATGGTCAGTGTGAAAGAGTGGATTACTATAGACCATAAAGGTGGTATCTGCATTCTGGGTATTAAAATGCGGGGAAGCATACAATATATAAGAAAATTAATGTTTCAATTAAATTCACACTTTTTTTTCTGCTTCTTTCAGGCCTACTATGACAAAATGTGCTGACTCACTTTCTTTCTCAAAATCAATTAAAATTACGTCATGTCTACTGCCAAGAATCGGCGCTTACGGAAACACAAAGTTTCACGGATTATTTGCTTGTGCGCAAAAGCCGTCATTCTTCTCCTACAAAGCTTGCCCAGAAATTTGATGCTTACCATGCAAGCGGAAAGGTGACGACCGTAAGCACAACATTCTGCGAAAATCAGAGCAGCGGCAAAGTTTCCTAGAGATTCGATATTAAGCAGACTACGGTGCTAACAAATATTCTGCTTATAAGCAAAAACAAACAGGAAACCAAAATAGTACATTTGGCACGGTATTTTGGCTGGTAACATTATTCTCGTAATCGTAATGTTGTTTTGCTATAAGCTAGTTTTAGTGCTTAAGCAGCTCCATGAAATTGTGCCCAGGTTGTTGCGGACGTCAAAGGCGCGAGCATTGGTCGCACGTTGCAAAATGTACCGGCCCATTTCACCGTTGCTTCTTGTGTTGAAATCGTAGTTTGTAAAGTGGGCGTGGCTTACGTTGGAATACGTCACACTTTCCAGCAAGGCACACTTTCGAAAGAATAGGCCTATAATAAAGTTATAATCATTTCCTATTAATAATTATACTATATTATTTAGAATATTTACTTGTACTACTCTTATTTGTAGTTTTCATTTACTCTAAAAGCAAGTTTTTGTTTAGTGTATTCGTAGTTGGTAATTTTGATGATCAGTTACGTATTAATAATGATTTTTATTTTGTATTTGCCTATTCGTTGCTGGAACAAGTTTCTGATGGCTTAAATGCAATACAATTTGTGTAACCTGTATTAAGGTATGTAGGTTATTAAGTATAGAGCTATTATTAGTTAATTCATATGTTATAACCTCGACCAACGTGGTCCATGGAACCACAATTATTGCTAAAAAATATCAAACTATTGTGTGTCTATTATTTTAAAACTAAATTTGTAAAACAAAATCTTAATAATTCAATATTACTGTTATTCTTTTCATTAAATAGAATTTCAATTTGATTATTTTTTTTTTCAACCAAAGAAGAATGTGCTATGTGCGTGTCGTGGCCGAGCGGTTGAAGAACACTGGACTCAAGCTCTGGTCAGCAGGGTGTGGGTTCGAGTCATTAAGCAACACACTTGACCATTATTGCTGCGTCCTTGACTGGGACGTAAAGCCGTTGGTCCCGTGTGTTGTGTAATGCACGTAAAAGAACCTAGCTTAATGAGAAGGGGTTCGTCCCGGTGTTCCTCGTTTGATCGGCAGCATATTGCGCCACATCACCTTGTAAACCACTACACATTGCTATAAAGGAAAAAGGTATCATACTTTTAAAAAGTAGCTCCACATACCTTGGAGAAAAAATACTGAGCGCTTTGATACGCCCCTATATATAGGGGTGTGATAAAGCGCCATACAAGAACCGAGTATTATTATTATATTCCATTACAATATTCCATCCCCAATTTGATCATGGTGCAAGTAATAGCCTATATTTCTTAACTGTTAAACTCAGAAACTTTAGATTTCTTAGAAAATAACCAGATCGGTGTTCTGGCCTTGAGAGGTCAAGATTCTGATCATTCTAAAATAAATCGTTATTATTGTTTTTATTTTTTTACTTCTGTGTATACATAGGCCTATTCAATATACCTAATACAAAATTAAAAATACAGAAAATAGTTTTCGTATGTATTTCAACATTATAGCTGGTTATACAAATGTATAAAAGTCAGGTAAAACAAAAACATTTACGTTTGGTTGACTACAGTTGCAATAACTATAATGTGCGACCCAAAAAAAAAAACAAAAAAAAAACTGTCGTCGATTATAGAATTTCGTTGTGCAAAAATATAACATTCTTGGAAAACTCATTTTCCTCAAGAAGGAAGCTTGCAACAACCGCCCTTTTTCAAACTTCTGCAAAATTTAGTAGTAAACATGTTGAGATAAACTTCTTCCCATAGATATTTACAGTAAAATAAAATAATAATTGTATAATTAACAATGCAGTTGGTGTACATGAACTTTACGTTGTATATTACACTTTGCAGTATAGGCTAAGTGGAAACACGGGTCATGGTTGGCATACAGGGTTATACGGCGTGTATTATACAGAGATTTATGTCTATCATCTAGTTTTGAATAAACACACAATGCAACCAATCTGTGATAATTTCAATGGATAATAGTCGGACATTGTGTAAAAAATAATGTTCTAAATCATATTGACCTAATACTAGTTAGTACACTCTAAGAAAATAAAAACGGGTCAGAATTGACCCGGATTCCGGATCCAATGGGGCCTGACCCATTTTCCAGGTACGGAAGGTGGCTACAAATTGGATTGTAACTCAGATTCTGCGTAATTTTGACCCATTTCTGGGTAAATTTGACACATATTCTTGGTCATATTGACCCTAAATGAGCCATGTCCGAAGAAGCCTGGATCCGGTTCAATTCTGATCCGGAACTTTTTAGAGTGTAATGTCTACTCTATAAGGACCCTGCATACTATTTTTTAGTTAGAATCATTATATTGTATTAAAGGTAATGTGTACAACATTGGTTAGATTGAAAATCTAAACGTTTACAGATTTGCACATAACTTACCTGGTATAAAGATGGTCATGGTGGAAAACTTCCCTTAAAATAGTTTTGCTTGAAATGCCATAGTTATTAGGAAATGAATAAAACAATAGTCTTTATCCTGCATGATAAAATCCGATGTTTGAAAAAAAGTTAAACATAAATGGGGTTTTTCTCTGTTTTCTCATGACTCCGAAGACCGATTGAGCTTAAACTTCCACATGTTTGTTATTTCATGTATAATGTTAGGTCACAATAAGTGTGGATACAGGTCTTTGGCAATTACCAATGTTGTACACACCCTTTAAAGAGAGCGTCGGAAGAACCTTTTCGATGAGCCAATTTTAAAGGGCACGTTGCCTTGGATCGGGCGAGTTGGTCTAATAAAAAGCGTTTGTAACCGTTTGTTATAAAATGCATATGGTTAGAAAGATGTTTTAAAAGTAGAATACAATGATCCACACAAATATGCCTCGAAATTGCGTGGTTTTCCTTTTACATCGTGAACTAACACGGTCGGCCAATTATGGGAGTCAAATTTTTGACCAACTCGCCCGATCCAAGGCAACGTGTCCCTTTAAGTATTACATTTTGTTGTCTTTTCTCGTGTGAGTTGGCAGCAAACTCTCACAGTTTCTCGTTGTCATCCTTTATATTTGCCACTTCGTAGATATTTTCGTCTAGATCATCCAGTGAGATGTAATCCTGTAAAAACAAAAGTAAGTCCGGTTTAAAATATTCAATATGGTGTTGAAAACAAACGACAAATCACAATATCTTGACATCTCGCATTTCATACCACTTGGCACACAGTTTCAGATCAATGGTGCCGTCTCCTGTACGAACTGTTAATCGAGTTTTTCGTGAGTCTGATAAAGCAATAAATTATTTGGCTGAATACTTTGGGTGAATTTATTGGTTTGGCACACAGTATTACATCATACTGGTGCCGTCTCCTGTACGAGCTGTGGGCGCACTTTCAGTCATCTGAATCGTTTTGAAAGACCTTGATTTTTGGTTAAATATAAATTAAATATACATTCAACACTAACTTTGCATAAAATCGAGTTTTTCACGAGTCTGATTAAACAAAAATTATGTTATGTGCGGTTGAACGACAACGGTGAATTATTGGTTTCACCACGTTACGTAATCAAGACTGGTTCGATTATTGGGGCGTGGTGTGAGCTCACTTTACGTTGGTTCGCACCACTACAAGAAGGAGCGGTAATTTCCGAAAAAAAGATAAACGCAATGCAAGTTATAAAGTGTAACATTTTAATTATTGTATTTAAAAAGTATGATTAATTATTGTTTTTAGTGGAGAAACATGGATAAGAAAGACTGAGAATAGCATTATTAGTGAGCAACATGGTGCCATAACACCACTAAATTTTCCCACCATAATTCCATGAAATAAAATATTAAAGATATATCATAAGATTACCGCTTCAATTGTCAAACTCTTATCCAACTGTTTGAAGAGACTGTGGAAAGTTGGTCTCTCGTTTGGATTTTGAAGCCAACAGCTGTCCATCAAGGAGGACCTGACGAATACCAAAAGAAATTTTAGGAAATCGGGAGTAATTTTATTGAGCTACTCACGGAAACATTAAGATTTGATGATCGATGTTCAATAAAATAAAGATTTTCTTAAACCCTTTCTTTTTCTCGGAAGCCTCATCATTACGTAAAGAAAGCTGACGATCCAGCATAAAAATATTAATACCTTTGATGTTTTAATATCCCCTGTTAATACTTTGATAAGATAAAGGAAAAACAGAGACAACATTTTGCTACGTCCTAATACTGTCAGTTATTCAAATTTTAAACTCGTCCTCCACTCACAGCTCTTTCTTGCAATGGTTTGGTTTAGGCATACGGTAGCCCTCCTTGAGTTTGGCAACCATTGTCCTGGCAGTCATAAGTGGATATGGCCTTGCACCTGTTATCAATCAGATTTGCAAATTCATGTTTAACTTTTCTAGGTGTAAATGACATTGTCCAAGTGGAATCTTTTTAATACTTTAACTAATGAGACATGGTATTATAATGTACCGAAGAAATGAAGTGACGTTACTCACACACACAAAGCTATCGTTATTACGAATCACTTGTATAAACATCTGGTGCCATTGTTTTCATAAGTTCTCGTTATCAAGTGACTTTAGAACTGACACTACAGAGAAGTTTTCTAACGAATCACGCCCTCTATACATTATGATTATCTCACCAAGCGTAACGATCTCCCAGAGGAGAATCCCGAAAGACCATACGTCACTCTCTGTTGTGTACACGTCATCAAGAAGGGATTCCAATGCCATCCAGCGCATGGGCAGAAGTCCCTGCAACGCATAGTAGAACACAAGATAAATGTCCCCTCTCCAAATTTAAACTCACGTAAAGTGTAAATCAAACTTGAATGAACAAACATATATTGAATGATTACCTCTGATTCTCGCTGGTAGATACGGACATTCATGATGTCGCGGGCCAGTCCAAAGTCAGCCACCTTACAGACCATGTCCTCACTTACCAGAACGTTACGGGCAGCCAGATCACGATGGATACACTGAGGAATTGACAAACAAATTACAACCGACTCAAAAGACACCAATAACATAATTTCCGCATTGTGTCAGAATGGTCTTGGCTCAAAATTCAACACGTGAAATAATTTTATCGAAGAACTTGTCATTAGTTGTTGACAACGGTCCCAAGGCAACTCTGCGGGACCAAGCAAACCTCACCACCCTTACTTAAATTCACAAATAAAGAGGCCTTTGCAATTCTGTAACTTGATAACGAAATGAACTAACCTTTTGAGACGACAAGAAGGCCATTCCACTTGCCACATCTCTGGCAAACCTTACCAATTTCTTAGAGAGTGATTTACTTATACCAGGTATGTTGGAGTAACCTGAACCAGTGTCTTCAGATCTACACCCATTCAGAACGTTCTTAAGGTCACCTTTACTAAGATATTCAAGGATGACGTAGATGGGATCTGATGATAGAAATAACATGGATACCAGCAGTCAAACTGCATTAAGAGACTTCTGGTGTTTTAAGTTGGTGCCTAAATTCCACGAATTCAAAATAGATGTCAATTATTCAAACCAAGTTGAGGGATTTTTCCAGTTTGAATCTCTCTAACTGTTCACCATGTGACAATACTGCATCAACTTCGTCCCTGTGCTTGGATCGTTCTCTAATCTGGAGTGCTCTTCGAACTAAACAAGGTTGGAATATGACACTTCCAATGGATGTATAGTAAGTCAGCCATTTTGAAAATGATCATGGTGATAAAATGCTACTTAAAGTTTCCTATATTGGTCAATCACTAAACCTAAGAGGGGCAAACCAATGTCATTATTTGTTTTTGTTTACCTTTCTCTGTACAGTACCCCAATAAATTGACCACGTGTGGATGTGAACCCACTTTCTTCATCAGGTCCAACTCCTGCAGGAGTCCAGTTTTTGCTTGTCCATCAGCACCATCTACAAATTGTAAACCGAGGATGTATAAGTTTCTTATTTCTATTCCATGAAACCAAATATCGCACTTCATGTCTGCTAAAAAGCGAGCAACCGAACCATGCAAATGTCCAAGGTGCAAAGCTCCCAAATATTCAAACATTCTTGGAAACCAACGGTCGCCGTGCATTGTTTACAAGTGTGAAATACCAAATCGCGAAAGTTAAATACACGCAAGACTTATACTATGTCTACTGCTTAAACCAGTTTATTCTACATGACGTCACTTTGCTGACCTTTGAGCGTTTTGATGGCGACCTTGGTGCAATTCCCATCTCCCATAATCCCTTGCGCTGTACCGAGAAGAACTCTCCCGAACGCACCTCGCCCAAGCTCGTTCTCGATCACCATGAGATCTCGCGAGAATGACAATTCGGGTCCTACATTACCATACGGCGCTTCTTTATGTGTGCTGGACACAACAGCCATTTGGTTGTTTATGGTACTTTCATAGACAGTGGGCGTGGTCATCTTGTTCATCGGAACATCTGCAAGAAACCAACAATATAGGCCTATTTAACATCTTATGCAAAATATTCTTAATGGTTTCTAGTCACCTCATCAGCATTAATGTTTTGTTGAGCATTTCTTACTAAAGAAAATGAAAACTATGGAATTTATATATACAATTCTTATGCGTGTGTGTGACCAATTTCCTCCTTTTATTGAATGGCACTTGTTCATAATTTTACAAACAAAGCTCCATATTTCCTACACAAGTCTTTTAAAAAAGTTTCAATAAATATGTCATTTATAATTAAAAGCACTTTTACGCAAATCTACCATCAATAATGCAACATTAAAGTTTCTCTCATACTTGTTTGATTACCTGATCGATTGTTCTTGTTATTTGAAGGGACGTCAAGAGGTGTTTGTCGATTTCTTCGCTGTTCTGTAGACAGCTCGTAGTGCCTGGATTTTTTTCTATAAGTGATGAAAATGATTATAAATATTCCCCTTTTCACAAAGTTTACTTCATAATTGTTAGTTTTTCTTGTCATTTATACTACCTTTAATTTGTGAAACAGAAACACTGGGATTACCCCCCCCCCCCCCCCAGTCTTCCACGATAAGTGTTCTAGGTTCTTTTACGTGTACTACCAACCCTAGGACACATTGCTTAATATCCCATTTGAAAGACAAAGCAACAATGGTAAAGTATCTTGCTCAAGGACACAAGTGCAGGACTTGAACCCACACTCTCTGCTGATCAGAAACACCAGAGCTTGAATCTGGTGCTCTTAACCACTCCAAAACGACGCACCATATTTCAAATGACGTGGCATTTTCACGTTTCATCATATTAATTGTACGTCAATTGAAATCCCCAAAAAGTGGAGTCAAAAGAAAAAGCTTAACATACAGTAGAACATTGTAACTATTAAAGGTATTATACAGGATTGGCAGAGCTGACAAAATAATCACAGTGTTCATGTTTTGTGTAACCAACCACATACATGAAATAACAAACCTGTGAAAATTTGAGCTCAATTGGTCATCGAGGTCACGAGAAAATAGTGAAAAGAGACCTTATGTGTTTTCTGTTTTTCAAACGAGTTTATTATCGCGCGCGATAAAAACTACTGTTTTACTCATTTCTCAGAAACGATAGCATTTTAGGCAGAAATATTTTAAGGAACCCTTTCTACCATTACTTACTTTAAATCATGTAAGTTATGTGTGAATCTGTGAACATTTGTGTTTTTCGATCTTACCAATAGTGTATAGGGCCTTTAAAGTCTTAAAGCAGTAAGAGTTTCTCTGTCAATAAACGCCACACATATACACTTCAAATATGATACACCAAAACAACACAGTGTGTTTACTTTTTATTCCAGTTTCAGTTTGTTTAGTATATCAAGAATAAAAGCAAAAATAGCATGTTAAATAAAAAATACTATTGATAGCAAATTAATAAGCCAATGACGTTTTACTTTCCATTGCTTCAGAGGCTATAAAGATGTGCAAGTAAAATTTACTAGTTAAACTTAAAATGTCAAACATAAAAATTATTTCCAAAAAACGCATCAAACAAACTTTCATTTGTGCAACTTTGTATTAGTGTTTTTCAGTTTTCTATGCCACTGAAAAAAATGGGATGATCCGCTAAAATGTTGCATGGCTGCACTTGGATTTCCCTCAAACAAACCATGAAGATGATTTTACATTGGATTGATGGTTTGACCTTCCTTTCAGTGAAGGTAGCTTCCAAGTACAACCAGCATTGTTTTGTTGTGCTTTATATGCATCTAAATAGAAGCTAATTAAAGTCAATATTGCACACCAGTAAAATAAACAAACTCTTCACCACATTGATTATACACAGCAAGATTCCTGTTTATAGGGAAATGTTGCCATGGATTGGGCGATATAGGCTATAAAAGCGCTTGTTATGAAATGATAATAGTTGGAAAAATGTTTTAAAGAAGAATACAATGATCCACACAAATATGCCTCGAAGTTGTTTTGACTGGCGGGCTGTGTTAGTTCACAAAGTATAAGAAAACTGCACAATTTCGACCCATATTTGTGTGGATCAATATATTCTACTTTCAAGACATCTTTCAAACCATTTTCATTTTATAACAAATGCTTTTTGTAGCCCCAATCACCCAATCCACAAGGCAACGTTTCCCTTTGAATTAAATCTCCATACTATAGAGTTGTACAAACTGTTGCCTCTGAACACTAAAAGTCCTGCATGCAACTTCATTCTTCATAGTAAAATAACTCGTTACATTTAAGACATGATCTGTAACATTTTCTGGAATGGAACATTTTTTCATTTATCTTATTTATTTATTTATTAATTTATTTATTTTATCTTTATCATTTTCTCCCTTAAAGCAATACACACACATGTTTTGATTTTGCACAAGATTTTTTTCAGTAATTTACTTGATTAATTATTTATACTTTTTAGGTACAGGTGCAAGGCTTAATCTCAATAAAACAACTTTTAAAAACAACGCAGACACCTTAGAAAAGGTCTTACCATGGGAAACATGGTCTTGAAGGCAGGGTATACTTTTGGTAATTGTCAAAGACCAGTATCCTCACTTGGTGTATCCCAACGTGTATCCTGTGACGATTTGGGCTCGATTGGTCATCGAAGTTGCAAGAAGATAATGAAAGAAAAAAACACCCTCATTGCATAGAACGGTGTGCCTTCAGATTCTTAAGAAAGGCTTCATGCCTAAAGCCTTTTTCAAATTCATATTTTGTGTGTGAAAAATTACCTCTTTCTCTAAAACTACATTACCTCAAAGGGTCTCGTTTCTAACAACGTTTTATAATATCAAAAGCTCTCCAGTGCTCTTTACCAAGTAACTTTTTTGAGTAGTTACCAAAGGTATACCCGTCCTTTTAACAATGGCTTGACAACAACAAACAATTCTTTTATTTCTTTTTTGTGTGGCATACATACTGTTAATAATATTTCTGCCCAACACCTGAAATGATGAACTTGGGTTTGGTCCTGGCCCCCCCCCCCCCCCATGCATCAGCAACTAATCCACGACTCTTCAGGTACTTGGGAAGTCGGAACCATAGTATTGTACAAAGAGGGAGCACTTCGCTATGTCACATGCCGTAACTTTGCTGACCCACCATGTGCACAACCCCTACGGCGTAAATTGCATGTGAAATGTCCACTTGGTAAATGTTTGCTGTGTAAATTGATGAATGACCAGTGTAGTATGTTGGGTCAGCAACATTGTCTCAATGGGGAAGTAATGCTTCTTGTCGGGCTGTCATCAGTGTCACATGGTTTTGTATGCCCTCTAGTTCAACACATGAGTCACAACCACAACCTTACCATGATTTCTATTTTGTGTCCACTTCCTTCCTCCATGGTTGTTGTTACAATGTGCAGATAATTATGTAGGCTGAACTGTTTCCATGAGAACGTGTCACAGTGGAAAAAGTCCGACTTTCTTTACATTATAAGTTACATATTTATGTATTGTGTTTATGAAATGAATGCACAATCTGAGTCACTAAACCCATGTGCCATTAGTCTGGAACAAGTGTACTGTATGTAAAATGTACATGTACATGTTTGTTCCAAAATCTAGTCTCTGTAGAAAATTACAATACATTTGTGTATCAGTTCCAATCCTTGCAGTCATAATCCTTAGCATAAAAAGTTAGCAACATAACCCAGGATAAAGACAAAGTATACCTTTGGTTTGTGGAACCGATATAATAATGCAATAAAACTAACCTATGAATGTTTATTTTCAAAAGATGGTAGAGTTTTTGAGATATTGCTAAAAATCTGGAGCGGTATAGGTCCATGCAGGAAAAATAATCCATAATTGGAATACACAATCTGAGAAGCGTTTTTTGCATGAATTATTTCTTGAATTTAATGATTTTGAATCACTCTCTTTACAACCACATTCCTATAAAAGGAATTGTTCTAAAAATGACACATTGTCAACAGCTGCAGTGCTTCTTCCCAAGTAAGATTTTATTGTTTTAAATTTTTGGAGTAATTACCGAAGGTATACCCTCCCTTTGAAGATGTACACAGACACAATTTCACCATTCAAACTTGCCTCACAAATAATGTTGTTTGACAACAGAAACTATACGTGTTGCTTCCCCATTTACTTCCCCATTGCTGACGGATATAAGTGTTTTAATGCACACACATTATTCTAGTTCTTTTGAAGAATCAACTACAAACTAAGCCAATCTTGAAGTGAATCTACACCACTTTGTGATGAGAACTTACCTCACAAATAATGTTGTTTTACAACAGATAATCGATGGGGTCAGGAATAAATGTTTTCAATGTACACAAATTGTTCTAATGCTTTTAAAGAATCAACTAAACTAGGCAAATCTTGAAGTGAATCTACACCACTTTGTGATGAGACGAATCAGACTTTAATTTTGACCATCACTGAATTAATCTTTATCAGTGCTCTCATATTGTAAGCTGTCACCTGTATATGAAATACAAACATAGTCATACCACTTCTGATTTGTCAACGTGTACAAAGGTCCCTGACTAAAATGTTAACTCTTTTCTTCCAGCCGGTGTTTTGTTGGCAACTGCTATTATATTCTCACACCCTATGTTCTGACAACTGTTCCGGAAAAAACCCTTATGATTTGCATGTTGGGGTTGGGGTTGGGGTTAGGGTTAGGGTTAAAATCAGGAAAATACACTAGGGGTGTCAGAACATAGGTGCGTAACCATTTTGTTATTTGATTTGAATGGCCGAACATAACGTGCAGACATGTAACTGCAGTTTGTCACAAAAGAATAAAGAGGGAAAAGCCAGGTGCAGCAAAACATCGTGATTGGTTTTTGGCAATGTTCAATAGCACAGGCTGAACATACATGTAGGGTTGTTGTGCAGTGATTTGTGACAAACTTGGCCCGCAATAGATCAGACCCCTTGCATTATGGCCGCCATCTTTGATGACAAACAATGGAAACGTACACTGCGCATGACTCTCAGCCGATTAATAGCTCTTAATTGACCTCAATGAGGGGATTGTTTTGGGCGTGTGACACCCTATTGCAAGGAGTCTATGGTAAAAAACAGTGAGCAGATTGTTGATACTATCATCGCAACCGTCCTGATTCACTTCCATTAAAATCCTGCCACCCAAATTGAGACTGAAAGTAACAATTAGTCTGGTCCCCCTTTTTATAAACTGAGAATTAGAAATGTCATGGTCAGATTGTGTACAAGGAACCATACAAAGAGGCTCCTTGATTATCATACAAGTAAGGCCCTGGCCTTTTCCCAAACCTTGGCTTGGGCTATGGCTCCGGTTTGGGCTCCATCATCAACTTTGGAGCAGTGTACATTTTGCACAGTGATGTTTCCAACATCAAGCAGAGCCTGAGGCGGAGCCTAAGCCGAGGTTAGAGGCTACGGCTGCAGCTTGATCATCACATGAACATGTGTTGGAGCATAGGATGCCCATAGCAACACCCTTAGCAACAGCCGCAAACGCAAATTTGGACACAGCTGATTTAGCTGTTACAAACTGCCTACTGTACCAATCAAAAGGACCCTATGGTATAAATGCAAAAAATAGTTAATGGTCCATAGTTAATGGTCCTATTTATTGTATAGATAGTGCCCCTTCGACATCATACAGTGCAAATTCGGCAATCTTTACCTGCAATGAGCATGTTTTTGAGTGCACTGTGTAATAATGTGCAAATACTGCACTCAGCATGCACAAGTTTGATCAAATTCCTTGCATAATTGGTCGGTGAACCATTTGGCCGTGTAGCAAAATTAGAACGCCTGACACAGCTTCAAGCCAAAAGCCAAGTTATCCATAAAGATTGTACGGTTTATCAGGAACTATCTATAAAAATACACAAACACCAATCATGTGTTAAACATGTGCTTTTGCTTCAACTTTTTGCTTAATTATTTAACAGAAGCATTAAAGAAGGGATTTCCCCACATAAACACGGAATACAAATTTAAGATACAATCATAATCCCATAATGTAAACTTGTTGCTACAGAAATTCCGCAAAAGTCAGTTTCTATTTGTCAATTCTACCTTGGGGTCTCGCTATCATTTACTTCAGGTTCTGAAACAAATCTAGCTTCCACACGATGTCCGTCATCACCGCACACGGCCTCTGATGCCCCGATATTTCCTGTCTGTGTGCTGCCCACTGGGGCACTGTCAAAATTTGAAGCCTCAATATCTGTAGACTGTACCATCTCAATCTGATTTTCTTCTGGGTTTTCTTTTAAGCTCACCGAACAGTCCATATCCCGTGAAGACCCACCAAGTTCACCAATAAATGGGACTACATACCATTTCCTGGTGAATAAACGAAAACCATCGACATTTTGTTTGCCCAATTTTAAAAAGAAAAACAAAACTTAATATTTTTGATGATGATACAAACAGATCTGTGTATAAATAATCCTTATTAACGCAAAAAGTCCATATCAACTTAATTCATAGAGAAGCTCATCAATGGGAGACTTTGGAACGCTAGGTGGCAGCAGACTTACCAGGTAAATGTCCATTGTTTACGTAGTTCTGAGCATGCTCACATACCGAGAACAATGGCAGTCTGCTGCCACCTAGCGCCCCAAAAGTCCCCCATTAACACAACACAGCACAATTCCTGCCTAAGAATTTGTTTAATAAATAAATGTACATAAGCTAAAATATTCAAGTTACCGAGTAACCTCTATGTAGAATTTTGCAAACAGGGTCTTTGAGTCTATTGATGAAGACTTACACACAGTCCATTCCAAACTTTGAAAAGATCAATACAGTTCTCATGAGAATGAAATTATTATAATTTTTTTTTAAAACCTACTAGTGATAGTTACATGTACCATCACACAGCAGTAAACCAAGCCATTGAAAGTTACATGTACCAGCACAAAGTGTTCCATGATGATTCATTTCATTTTAGTACATGAGCTAATTTTCTTTAGAGTTCAGGCCTGGAATTTCATTTTAAAAAAGGGGTAAGGCCATTTTCATTTTGCAAGGGTCACTTTGATTGGAAAATCTTAACATCTATGGGAAACTTTTGAAGGGCCACAAGGCATAGACCAGGGCAACAGAGGCGATAGCCTCTGTGTAATTCAAGGCCTGATAGTTATCAAAATGGATCACTGTCAGTGAAACGTTTCCCGTTCTTCACATTTCATATATTTATCCCCCCCCCCTTGATACATTGGAACATTTTCAGGGGAAACACCCCTTCAGAGCTCCAACCCCCAACTCCCTGCCCTGAAATAACCAATTAGACCCTTATCAATCTGATGCCATCATAATCAATTAGTGACACCATGTATACAAAAAAAAACTATAAAAAAACCAAACGAAATCTTTCAATGAGTTGTGGTGGTTCTGAAAAGAACCGGTGGTGTACAACTCAACATTTTGATTAGTCATGCTCTGATTGTCTTCTTTTTCCAGAGCATATTGATCAAAACATCAAGTTGTCACACCACTGGGTCTTTTCAGAATCATGTCCATTTATAACTCGTAGAGAGAGATTTGTTCATGGTGTTACTGCAAACCTTACTATATTTTATCTCTACCAGGTAAAGTTTTGAATCCTCCTGATCTTGGCCATTATTCCCAGTACATGACAACATGTAACTTCATTTCTATGTTTTGTGTTTTGTGTTTTGTGTTGCGCATAGAGGCTCCTGCATTATGCGCTATATAAATATCTCAAATCATTATTAACATAAATTCTGAACAATTATTTTAATAAGAAAAGAGAGCCTGGTTATCCCCCTTCCTCCCAGACTTGGTTTAGGTGAGGCCAAACCTTGTTCCCAGGGGTGATCAATCTCACCAAGCCATTTTGCTCCAGCATGCCTTGCTTGCTCATAACCCATGGTTTTGGCAAATTTAAATGCACTAATAAATGACAGATTTTAATCAGGCGTCACTCTCAACTATGGTAGCCTGCAAAAGAGGCATCAAGTCGAATACCCGGCCAACTGGTCCCCTCTCACTCTCCTAATCTTGTGAGATGTTTAGCTGTATGCAGTTTAGGGTGACCGTGTAAATGATTCATTTGAAAATGGGATACTTAGACATACACATTTGGACACCAGCGTACTAAGTGTCCTACAAGCGCTGCAAAGTCTCTAACAAGCATGCGCGCAAAGCAGTCAATTTTGGGAGCCAATCAGCGTTGTTTGTCAGTTCATCCCTATAAGGGGTTATCGACGCGAGGTTTAGATTCGGCGTGCTGCTCACGATAGCGAGGCTGGGTTAGGCTGTGGAAGGCGGAATTTCCTTCCTGCTCTTGGATATAAACACAGTCCCATATTGTTTTTACATTCAAGAAGGCCACCAATAAGTTTCTATCAAAACTTAAGTAATGCAAACTTGAATACATGTAAATACAACATCAGGATCTTACAAACCTTTCAACAAATTATAGTACAATCTTGATAATATAGTTATCACATAAACAAAAACATCACAACTTTTTACTCATTATTTGTAAAGTGGAGGTAATTTAAGAATGGAAGAGTGTTACAAAAATTGTGTTAACAATTGGATAGCTAAAACAAAAATCCGCCCCTTGAATAAAATAATGGTGTTAGTCTCTTTCGAGAAAAATGGCAAACAAAAACGGCAAATGATTTTAAAATGCTTCCCTCTCTCCCAGCCTGAAAAATTGAACACAATATTTAGTATTAATTACCAGGGCCCAATTTCATAGAGCTGCTTAAGCATAAAAACTAGCTAAGTACAACAAAAATATGCTTAACCAAAAAAGGTTACCAGCTTAAATACCATTCCATATGTAACAACTGTGACTGGTTTCCTGCTTATTCTTTCTAAGCATAAATGCTTCAATCAAGCAGTATGTTCTGCTTAAGCAGCTCTATGAAATTGGGCCCAGGGGTAATGTTAAAACCAAACAGCAACCCAACTGTTGTGTGAGGACACAGAAACAACACTTACAATGATGTGAGTTGTAAATAAATGTTAATGTACATTAAAGGCACTGTACACGTTTGGTAATTACTCAAAATATATATTAGCAGAAAAACTTACTTGGTAACGAGCAATGGAGAGCTGTTGATAGTATAAAACATTGTGAGAAACGACTCCCTCTGAAAAGTAGCGTAGTTTTTGAGAAAGAGGTAATTTCTCACTAAAATAATAAAAGACTTCTGGCCAGAAGCCTTTTATTCCTATCTGAAAGCACACTAATTTGTACAACAAGGGTGTTTTTTCTTTCATCATTTTCTTGCAACTTCAATGACCAATTGAGCCCAAATTTTCACAGGCTTGTTATTTTATGCATATGTTTGGATACACCAAGTGAGAATACTGGTCTTTGACAATTACAAAACGTGTTCAGTGCCTTTAAGGAAGTATGGAGAGAGAAAAATACAACAACACGGTGATAAGTTAGAGAGAAGAAAATGCACGGTTGGCATGAAATAACTAAAAATATGCACAACTGATAGAAATAAAATCAACCATAAAATCTTCTAGATGAGAATGTATAAAACCTTCTCACACTTAAAGGAACACCGTCATCATGATCAAAGCAGTCCTATGTTGCTGTACAAGGAATTATGAACTCTCACCCAGTTACTGCACATGTATGCATATCCTCCATAGATGCACCCGTGCGTGGACACTTTATACATTTCTAAGTACAGCCGTAGGCCTGCTAGTATCATGATGAAATTGTCCCTCTAAATGCCGCAAGAGTAACAGCTTCAGCTATACCCCAGGCACTTCGTACATGATCTCAATACCCGGTTTGACCATAGCCATCGTCACCTATAAAGTGAGGCTACTACATGCATGTATCAACTGCATCACAGGATCACTTGTAGAACGCTCACGATACCGTTCTAAATAAACTATTCTGAATCTGCCACACTTTATAAGAGTATAGATCGCTCTATCATGATGCCATGATAGTATCATGAGCGTTCTCTGATCAGCAGAGTGTGGGTTCGAGTCCCGGTCGTGACACTTGTGTCCTTTAAAGCAAGACACTGAACCGTTAGTGCTTCATCCTTCGGATGGGACGTAAAGCCGTAGGTCCTGTGTGTTGTGTAATGCCTGTAAAAGAACCCAGTTACACTTATCGCTAAGAGAAGGGGTTTGCCCTGGTGTTTCTGGCAGTGGCTGCTGAATGCACTGCAGCACCTTTGTATAGGTTATAAGGTGCAACATAAATTTGATCTCATAAATCAAAAAAGTTCAAAAACCTGTCTTAGAATGTTTCTGTCTGTTCAAGCACCTTGAGTACCTCATCGATAGATATGTGAGCTATATAAGACAATATATTATTAATATTATCATTATTATATAAAGTAGAAATGCTTGACACCCTTTTTTATATGTGACGGTGGCTAGTCAAATCTGCTGATCTAAAAACTCATTTCGGCATCATTTTACAGATTCATAATTCTTCACAGAAATTCACCATTGCAATAAATTTATTTGAGTAACAATTTCTCTGCATGTGCTTCTATAATCCCCACATGTGTGACCAAAAAACCTGACCTATGGGCTTAATTCAGGTGGGCACATTCCAAGGTCGGATCTGAATTACGATGGTGAAATGGTGAATGGGAAGGAGGAGGGGTAAACAAAGATTTGTTTGTGCAAAAGCAGGAAAAAGATTTAGATTTCTGTGTTTAGCACAGACACAATTAACACCACAATGGGTGACTTTGAAGTGTTAGGTGGCACAAGATGCATAAGCACATTTTCGAGGTTGTACATGTACAATACAGACCAATCCAAAAGCGTGCAAGTGTTGCATGCCGTGCCGCCATTGCTGGGATGCCGGCAGCGCAAAGTTTTTGTACACAAAGACATTGAAGAAACATTGTGAGTTAGGTGTCTTTCTTAACGACTTACAGAATTTCCCTGATAGGGTAGCATGTCATAACGATGTAAAGAACACTGAACATGAATATTTGCAACTAAATAGACACTGAATCCTGCGCAGACACTGAAAAACGGCGCAGACAATAGGCAAGTTTTAGTGTGAAACTGCACTGTCTGGTGGTATCAAATGTGTTGTTATATTATCAGCAAGGTTTTTTTTCCCCGACAGAAATTCAGTGTTCATTTTCTGTTTAGTTTCAAATATTCTGTAAGTATATTCCCCATCAAGCTGACCTGTCAAGGAAATTGTGTAAATCGTTGAGAAAGTCACTTAACTCAAATAAGAAGAAAAACAATTAAAAAGACTATGGTTTTCCATGTCTTTGTGTACAAGACCTTGTGCTGCCAGCGTCCCAGCAATGGTGGCACAGCCAGCAGTACTTGCGCATGTATTGTAGGCTAAGAAAGATTGGTCTCAGCCTATTGCTATGTGGAATCCCTATGAGCATGACTCTTCCATTGGGCATGTTAATTGTAAAAACCTCTTGTGTTCGACATAGTATTAACACTATTACAGTATGCATGAATGCATGAATACATTACGGCGCACATTTTCTTTTTTTAAGTGGGCATGACGTGTTCCGATCCGAAATAGAGATGAGTGACAGATCCCACACCAGCATGAAGGAGGGTCGTGTACATGTGTGTATGAGGCCCTTGGTTTGGGGGTGTCTCATGGCTGAGAAGCAGTAGTAGGCTTAACATCTAATACAATGTTGGAGTGGGAGTTTGGTGGAGCGGCAGAGGTATCGGTATCGCTGTTTACAAGACCACCATTAGCTGCTCTCACTTGATAATGTTTCCTCCTGTGATTATGTGTTAAGAGAAATTAACAAAATCAACTACAAAGAAGGGCGCATTACATGTAGCTCGTTATAATTAAAGCCACTGTACACCATTGGGTTGGAATACTTGTAAAAATTTGCCTGGCCAGTCAATTTGTTTTATTTGTTTATTTCTTAACAGTGCATTTTAGCACCAACGACAGGATGAATAGGAGATGATGAAGAAATGTTCATTTTAAGATGTGGGAGGAAAACCCCAATGTGGAATACCCATGTAATCAGATAGTTGACTGAAAACACATGCAATCAGATAGGGACTGAAAACCCAATCTTCATGCAAGACTCCGGTCTGAGGTGGGATTTGAACCGGGTTCCAAAGAGGTGAAAAGCAGGGAAATAAACCACTTAACTGACCTGATCCCCCTCCAAAAAAGGGTGTAAAAAGTGCAATGAGCATTTTAAGCAAAACAGAGAACCAGTGCTCGCTGTTTTCTCTAAATTTAGTGTGCATGTCATTCAAGGCAACCTTCACCGATTAATTTTCACAGCATGAAAAGGAGAGTTAAGGAATGACAAAACTCGTTTGAGAACCCATGGTGTGCAAAAGCTTTAGATGAGAGAGTTAATGTGCAAAGCATAAGAAGAAAATGTCTTACAAAGAGTTGATGATTAGATTACAGTTGGGCAGGGGCAGAGCATGTGACATGGTTTGCTCTTTAACCTTTCAGTGACTAACCAGCAGGACCAGTTAGCTTGTCATTTCACTAGTTTGTCAGCTTTTTAACTACCAGTAGTCAATACAAGAAACAAGGATGGTTTTCAACACTTAACTGTAGCCAGTTGGACCGCTTGGGAGTGAATTTTGACAGGTCCTCAAGTAATTAACTGGCGTTCGGCCAGCGGACCACTGTTAAGTGAGAACACTGATGTAACCGTATACTCTGGATGACACACTGTTTTAGTAACTGCATTTTGTTATAAGGTGTTGCAAGTGTGAAATTTAGACACCCTGGCAAAAAAATTAAAATAATAATCTTCCTTAGGACATAATATCCTCAAGCAGACAAAGTGTCGCTAGAAAAACCAAGAACCAATCTTTCTTTATGTTGATCCATTTCATGACGCGGAGAACGCTTACATGCACTTATCATGTCCGCCACTTTGGGAGTCAAAATGTACACAAAGGAATGGACTCCCAAATGGCAGAAATGGTGGATGCGCATTTTGCAGAGGTGGCTTCCGCATCATGCAAGGGGTCGATATTAATGTTCCAGGTAGATTACCTTAGAAATCGATATTCAATGAAAAGAGAAAATCATTCACCCCAAAATAGAAAACTATCAATCCCAAATAATAATACAAAAATAAGAAGGTGGATCCCCGTCAAAATTATATTTCAATTTTTGTACCCAGCTACATGTATGGCTCCTGTTTTCACTTGGTGTCGTACTGGGGCTTCAAACTTTGCCATGATTGCTTCTCTCCATACAGGAGTAATTGGTTAGATGTGTGTATCATCAGATGACACACTTGCAACTCCTTTTTGCGATCAAATAAAATGAGTAAAGTTCTGAAGTACCGACAGATATTTGTTAGAATTACACGAGTTAGAAAAAGCCATGAGCAATTTTTCCCAAGGCGTTGGAGGTTAGCAGGGGGCAGGGCACCAGACTAAAGTGCCTAATTGCTACCATGAATGCAGGTAGTGGTTTAGAATTTCTTGAGTGATATTGCCCTTTCGTGGGTTGTACATGTACGATTGATGATACCTTTTGAGTACATAAAATGGATCTTACATGTACGATAATGGCACTTTCAGAATACATCAAATACATCCTACATGTACATTGTACGACCTTGGCACGAAAAGAGTTAAGATCAATCTGAGCTCTTAATGAAATTAAGCCCTGCATCATCGTGCAATAAATAAATGTCTCGTATTGCTTATTATTATCTACTGGAAATGTCACGACCTAGAAGTACTTTGAAAAACCTTTGGTTGGCGATTTAGACGAATAAATTAGCCAACTTTAAGAGTATGTTTTTTGAACAGGCTGGTGAAAAACACCAGACCTCTGGACTTGTTTGGTTGAAAGGTTACCCTGGCCCATTAAGTTCTCAGGCCAGTGAACCAAGGCCTGGAATTACACGGAGGCCATTGAGGCCATGGCCTCTGTTGCCCCTGGTCTTGGCCTTGGTGCCCAAACAAAGGTTTCCAATAGACTTTGAGATTTTCCAATGGAAGTGCCCCTTGCAAAATGAAAATGGCCTTGCCCTCTCAAAGAGGAAATTCCAGGCATGCAGTGGAGCCAGTGAGTATGTCGAGTCTTCCATGTAATGAGTGCCTCTGAACTAAACACAGTTCAGTTTGCAGTTTACTCTACTAGTATGTTTTGACGTCACTATAGACCTTTCCATTGTTGATAAACAAAGTGCGCCGGTTGGCATGGACGGCCGAATGTTAGCAAAACATTCAATCGTGTTAAAAAATGTTGTGACCAAATTCAACATTTTCTGTAAAGATTCGTGAACGGAAATACCTTCCATGATTGGTTGATTTGTTTCCAACAAATTCAACACTATTTTTGAATATTTGTGTAACACTGCCACAAACTGTGGCAATCTGTTTTTGATTTGCAGTTATGGCTTTCCATACTTTTCCAACCTGGGTTGGCAAAAACTCGGGCTGTGACGTTGCAAAAGAAAGATCTATAGGGATGGATAATGAATGGACAAAAACAAAAACTGATACCATGGTTCCAATGCCCAAAAGTAATATGAATTACTGAACAAGCAAAAACTAAACAGGCATTTCACATGTTTCACAACAAACTCACTGGAAAAGGGTGTGGCTTTAGTAACAATAACAAGTCAAGCTGTTAAATGGTAAAAACCATTAGTTCTTAAAGGCACAGTACACGTTTGGTAATGACTCTGAAAATTAATGGCAATAAAAACTTACTTGGTAAGAAGTACAACAGCTTTGAGTAGTATAATGAATTTTGAGAAACTTTTATTTTCGAAGTACTTCGGTTATGAAAAAATATATCACTTTTTATTCCCCAAAATTTGAATCTGAGAAGCGTTTCTGTCAGAAACGCTTCTCATCAGACTGTGTATTCCTATGGGGAATATTCTTCCTGCGTGGAAATATTCGCTCCGGTTTTTCGGTGATATCTCAAAAACGCGACCACCTTTTGAAGTGAAATTTTCACAGGTTAGTTTTATTGTATGTACCTACATTTATATAGGATTAACACAATCAGTAGGCTCCAATTACCAAACGTATGCAGCATACCTTTGATTTTTGGAACCGTTTGATTGTTTTAATCTTATATAAATGAAGATATAAACAAGTACACTAAAACCAACCTGTGTGAATTTCATTACTAAAAGGTGATAGCGTTTTTTGAGATATCCCCGCAAATCTGGAGTTGTTGTGTCTCTTAAAAGGTAATCGTTTCTCAAAATGGTATTCATTGTCAACAACTGCAGTGCTTCTTATCAAGTCACTTCTTATGGTCATTAATTAGCTGTTCATTAACAGCTATTGTTTTGTGGGTAAAATAATTACCCTCCCTTTAAAAACAATGTACCATGAATTACATGTACACAAAAAACAGACAGTTCACCCGGTGTGCCTGTTGGCATCAAATGACTCTCATTAAAATTAAAATATCAGAAAAGGAGCAAAATAAACAAAGGGTCTGTGTACATGTATCACACTTTTGAATATCTAATTCAATGTCATGAATACTCACATGTAATACATCAGAGCCATGCTTATTGGAATTAACAGCAGCAGCAACAGAAGCCAATAGCAACCAGGAATGAAACCTGAACGAAAAAGATTATTACAAAGACTTAAAATTAGAATTAGAGAGGAAGACTAACCTCAGAGGGCTCTTATCAATAACAATTAACTTATTCAATAACAAATGTGAGAAAAAAACGACAACAGCAAGGGGAAGGAATATTCTCCTGCAATCTCAGGAAGAGACAGGATGGAGAGTGAAAAATAAGCATCGGTTCTCGATGGGAGGTGATGAAATGTGGAGTAGTCAAAGTGTTCTGATAATGCGCATCTTACGCGACCTATAGAGGGCACGGCTTCGTGAATTCAATCTATAGTTAAAGATCGAAAGCCAGACAATCAGAATTGGACTATGTGGTCCTAAAAAACAAAAGAGACTGAATCATATCTCATCCACATAGCAACAACAGCACTCATATCATACGTACACAAGCATCTCTGGCCCTTGATCATTGATTGAGCCAGTGTAACACAAATAAAATTCCCAACACAACTTTCCTAACAACATCAGTTATGTGCGATACTCAGGTAATCTTTGTTTTTAATTAAGAGCGGAGGGCAGAATTGCGGGAACGAAAAAACAAAACAATCTTACTGATTAAGTTAGGAACTATGGAAAGGGTAGGGCCTTGGTTTTTAACTGAGTTTTGAATTGTGTACATGATGTTTATTTTCTGAGTTCAAAAGGGAGTCTGCTTCGAAGTGATGGGCCAGATCTTGAGAACAATTGACTTCCCAAGAAGTATAAACAAATAAATAAGTGGCAGCAGCTTGTTTTACATTTTGTTATATGGAACTTAAATGCACCTTACAGTCCTTAGGAACTTGTAGGCCTACATGTATATCGTACTTGTTTTGAAAAACCTCCAGAGAAAGTGGAAAACAAATTATGCAGTAACCAGTCAAGCAAAATTGTAGTTGGGCTGGTTGCATAGAGGGTTAGGGTACTCGTTTTCATTGAGTCTTTGTCCAATGAATCTCAATGTATCATGTACTCCTGATTCAGCCTATTGACCCATTGCACAACGTGCAGCGCACTTGCCACGCGCGTCTCCTGTCCGCCATTTTGGGAGTCAAAACGTGCATAAAAGGAATGGACTCCCCCAAAAGGCAGAAATGGTAGACGCACATTGTTCGGAGATGCGTAAGCACATGTACCATTCCTTTTGTGCACATTTTGACTCCCAAAATGGCAGACAGGAGACGCGCGTGTATGTGTGCGCTGCGCGTTGTGCAATGGTTCTATACTTACATACACACGACGTTATTTTTGAGATGTCTGGTAATACGGGTAACTCTCTAAAGTGTGCCTCAGAAAGTTTGACATTGTAGCAGGGGGTCGGCTTCTCTGGACTGCAATACCTGAGATCTGCAATGTCATTCATGTTTGAATTTGAAAACAGTTTCACCCAAGATGATCGCCACTGAATAAACACTGAATGACTCAAGTTGAAGAAGGTTTGCCTTTCGTTAAGCTTAATTTCCACACATATCTGTCTGATGCTTCAAGAACACTGTGCAAAAGACACACTTGGCCATCTACCCCGTTGATTAAAAAAAAACGCCAAAGCGAATCCAAGTTATGTTCCACGATGAAACTTCTGTAACTTACAACTCTCAAGTTGATGTGATATTACATGTGATGTGTCAATATACTGCAATGAGAAAATGAAACGAAACACTGTTATAGTTCAAGTAAACAAAGTAAAACAAGGCCAGTTGCTGACAAAGGTAAACAAGATTTAATGGCACAATCATTTGTGGTCACTGACTAAGCATTCTGCAAGACTGACTTAAACAGACACAAAAATATTATTTTATATTTTGAAAAGAAAAAAAAAAAAAAAACATCTTTAAAGGTATTATACAGGATTGGTAGAGCTGACAAAATAATCACAGACAGTGTTCATGTTTTGTGTAATCAACAACATACATGAAATAACAAACCTGTGAAAATTTGAGCTCAATTGGTCATCGAGGTCATGAGAAAATAGTGACAAGAGACCTTATGTGTTTTCTGTTTTTCAAACATCGAGTTTATTATCGCGCGTGATAAAAACTATTGTTTTACTCATTTCTCAGAAACGATAGCATTTTAGGCAGAAATATTTTAAGGAACCCTTTCTACCATTACTTACTTTAAATCATGTGAGTTATGTGTGAATCTGTGAACATTTGTGTTTTTCGATCTTACCAATAGTGTACAGGGCCTTTAAGTTACTTGTCTTGGTTTCACAACCTTGACTAGGAAGTTATTAGCCCTTAATTTGATACACCTAAGTTAAAGAAAAAAGAAAATGAGTTTAAGATTGAAATAATAATAATAAAAGTAAAAGTACATTGTCTTTCTAACAAGTATGAATTACAAACCATTTGGTGTCAAATTTATACACAATCTTTATCTTTGATGCATTGTGAAACAAGTAACTCAAACCAAAACTAGAACTAAAAGTACAAACTTTCTCAGTAGATTAGAACATATCTAGGTAGGTCCATTTCATTTACTGATTTATGAATAACTTACGTTGGGGAAAAAAAAAATCCTCTCTACAGAGTATTGAGGAAACACAAAGATCCAAGACATTTAAAACAACATGCTCTGGTCGTCTACAGGCAAATGCTGGACCAAAGAGTCTGAAAAACTTGCTGCAAGTCAATTGGTCCAGAGAAGAAACTCTGGTTCTATCTAAGAAATCATTACTTTTTTTAGGAGGAAAATATTATTTAATAAATTTTCAACTGTAAACTACTCTCCTCTTATCACATCAGTGTACAGTACTTCTGGTGTGAGTTAACTTAAATGTATTATTTTGGGAAGTGGGGCATTGTCTGGAATTATGAAGGGGAAAAAATCAAAGGTGATTTTTCTTTTGATGACTCCTTTCAAGTTACTATCCCTGTGGGTGCCTTCTGACCACTCACTCATGGTCATTCATCATTGCCCTCCACTGGAGGGCGACAGACCAGGTGGCCAGAAGGACACATATCCAACTTACAATTGTCTCCGAGACACATTACTTTGCAAGCATCTTAAAGGCAGCAAGTAGACAATGGTGGTGCCAAGGAGCTGATTATCATCATTCTTAAATCTCAGCAGCTCTTGCACCAACATTAATAGATCTGCAGATTTGTAGGGTTAGGTCCCTTACATATTGAAGGATACCCCAGAATTGGCACCAGCAGTAGTGTAGACCAGTGGGGTGGGGGGAGGGGGGGTTGGGTTGGTTAGGTCTGGTTTTCGACGGTCTTGGTTGGCGTCATTCTTTCTCTAACACAATACCAAACGTAAGTAGGATTTTAAACTTTGCATTGTGGGGGTACATTGTACTTGTAATCAGGTTATGTTTGCGGTGATATCATGTGATTTTACACAGTGTAACCGAAAACCTCAACTGATAATAAAAATCTTTTTATAAAGGATTATCTTTTACACATAATATTGTATATTGTATACATGTATGAAGGTATACAATTCACAAACCATAGAATTTAATTCTACAAGATATACAAGTACAGTTAATACCCCCCCCCCCCCCCCCCCCCCCGCCTTGCCCCACGCAAGTGTGTTCAATCGCTATCAATTTACAAATCAAGAAGTGATTCAGCAATAACATGAGTGTAAAACAAATCAGAATTATAGAATGACAGGAATTTAAAAACAAACATAGAACAACACTGAACCAACTCAAAAGCAAACATGTTTCCTGAGTGATTCATATTCATAAGGAAATGAAGGATGTCAACATTTTAGGCTTAGTTAGATCATGGTTAGATATTATACACTAGCCCAGGTTGGACTCCTCCGTTGCATATAACGTGACAGAGTCCAGGGCTAGGTTTAGATCATGGAGGTCTACCTCCATGGACTTCCATTCATTCCTGCTAATTAATCCTCCTACTGTTCGCAACATTTTCAAGTGAGTTGACCAACCATTTGAAACCATTCATCTCCAGCTTTTTTTTTACTCGCACCTGTACATTTTACTGCACCTGTCACAATTTTTCTGTTGCCTCAGGCCAACCCATGCGCATACACGCAGTGCGTACATCTTCAATCATTTGAAGGCTGCACTTAAAAGGAAGAAGAAGAAGAAGTTGTGTATGGTGGCACAACTGTGCACAGAACTAACTGTGTACTGTGTACATGCATTCCCTCATGGTATCATATTGCAAGGCTGGCATAGCTTATCTATCATTCAAAACCACAGTGAATGGTATTGAATGGTCAGACAGCAAGAGGGTTAAAGGCCCTATACACTATTGGTAAGATCGAAAAACACAAAATGTTCACAGATTCACACATAACTTACATGATTGAAAGTAAGTAATGGTAGAAAGGGTTCCTTAAAATATTTCTGCCTAAAATGCTATCGTTTCTGAGAAATGGGTAAAACAATAGTTTTTATCACGCGTGATATTTATAAACTCAATGTTTGAAAAACAGAAAACACATAAGGTCTCTTTTCACTATTTTCTCGTGACCTCGATGATCAATTGAGCTCAAATTTTCACAGGTTTGTTATTTCATGTATGTGGTTGATTAAACAAAACATGAACACTGTCTGTGATTATTTTGTCAGCTCTACCAATCCTGTATAATACCTTTAAAGTGCTATATTATTAGTACTGTCACTCCCAGAAATTGCTAATTTTGGGGATCTCCGACTCAAATTTTGTTGAAGAATGACTTGAAAAACAATAAAAGAATCATACAAATATGGTTTAGTTTTAGAACTGTGGACTCAAATTCAATGTTAACATGACTGAGGAACATTACAAAATGTCAACAATGTTTTATTCAGGATACGACCCTCACTTCTGACAGTTTTGGTTGATGAGTGCAAAATAATAGGTCTAATCTTGTGGGGGTTTTTGTGGTCGAAAGCCTCTTTCATTATAGACCCAATACTGGGGCGCTGTACTCTTTTAAAAAGTGTCGACATCGGCGGTCGAAATAGGTACGACCGCAGATGTTAAACTTGTTGTTTTATGAGTACTTTCTCTTCTGCGTGTCTACTTTCAGTTTCATCGCTTGCTTGTATTGTAACTAAATAGCATTCGCTGCTGCATGAAATAAAACAAAATTTCGTCAGCAGAAAAAAATCCAATATCGAGACGATAGCGAACTTACCTTCTGAGAAATATAGGCCCATCACTCCCATCAGTGACTAGCAGACTAGAGGTTGATTCGTGGACTATGAGTAGTAATACGGAAATAAATGACAATTTACCTATCGTATCGTAATTGCATCTATGATCTACACTATAATAATAAATGATCGTTAAATCCCATGAATTTGTTTGCGAGCGCATTTTTAGGAATTTGCACAATCTTCAGATTGCGCTGCTCGTTTGAAAACACTGCGTGACACGCACGATACTCACTCGCTTACACACCATCGGGAGGACAACCATATATAGGTCCTTTCTCTATGCACCAACAAATTTGCCCTTTATAATAAGTTTATTTCTTTTTTTAAAATGAAGAATATATAATTATTGTTTTGGGAAGTATAGTCATTGGTCAGAGATATGTGTAGTTTACAGCATTATTGTTGGTAATAACGTGACTGTATAATTTGGTTACCCTTACAACGATGTGAGTGCGTTTGCACTGTATAATTTTTATACACTGTGTCTGTTACCCGAGCCGCCGTGTCCACACACTGGCATCACTCGGATGGGATTCAAACCCACCTGCTTTGCAAGAGCAGATGTCTTACCACAAGACCAGGAATATCAAAGAAAGATTCAGTAACACATTTTGTCTCTCTAGCGTGTTTAGTTCTGGAGTATTGTCAAACAGTGCCGCATAAATTATAGTGTTCCGAAACCCGGATTCGGCAGGAAATTTCTTGCTTCTCTTGTGTACAAAATGAGCCCCGGTTGTCGGATGATTAATTTGGTAAGTGGCTCAGTACCCCTTACTCTCTGGCCACTCGCCTAAGTATGTTTACAAAATCGTCACAAAAAAGAAAGTAAAACGAGATAAAAGCCCTTGAGATGGCCGGGCTTTCCAATGGTATAAACGAACTTGTCAAAATCCAGTTTTATTCTGAGGGTGGATTTGACTAGATCATCTTTACTTAATCTTTGTCGATTTAGTTGGCAGCTCTGTGTACAAAATTCCCGTTGAACCATGCTTTCGAGGAGCATTCTGCAGTATCATGACTTAGGCCCTACTAATCATTTCCAGTCTCAAGATGGTGCAAAGGTGGCCTTAAAGTTTTAATTTTCGGATGCAGGAATATCCAAGGAAGATTCAGAATCAAATTTTGTCTGTCTAGCATGTTTAGTTCTGGACCAATGTCAGTCATGATATTTCAAACCATTATTCGGCATGACATTTCTTGCTTTCGTACGAACACGTGGCTTAATATTCAATTCAATTCAATTCAATTTAATTTATTCGTCATGTATTGTTATACATGAAATTTGCTATCCTTTGTACAGCAGTAAAAGTACGTAAAAATATTAAAAATATTAAAAATAAACAAATTGGCAAATAAACACAGTAACACAGTAAACACAGTAAAAACCAACAAAGAAATTACACAAAATAATAAAAAGTCATTATTGGACATGCTCCCTACATCCAACAACAGCAATGAATGCCAATCTACAGTGTACAAAAAGGAACCAGACTACTCATCCACCCAGTCCCGGTCTGGCCACACCGACATGAATGGGAGAAATCAAGATGGCTGCACCATGACAAAGGTCTATTATCTACAAAATTTACAGTTAAAATTGTGAATAGCATGAGGTAAAAAAGAGTTCCTAAACCTATTCGTTTTAAGGCTTAACTGACGAATTCTACCGGATTTATTTGTAACCACAGACGAGTTGAGAGGATGTGTATTGTCAGACATAATGGAACTAAACTTACACATGAGACTATTATGGACCAACTTCTGAAGACCATCAATGTCCTCACCTATAATCCTTCCAGCATGTTTCACAATACGTTCTAGTTTTGTGAAACATGCTGGAAGGATTAATATGTTCGTGAGTCGGGGATGAAACGATCTGGGAGATGGAATAATTTTTAGGCTTGTGTTATTAATTACCACTGAAAAAGACTGAGGCAAATTCTCGCTTGAGCAAAAAACCCAACCACTGAGCATAGAGAACTTAAGCTCTCGGCATAAACCATAAGCAGATTGTGCCTCAAGAATTTTGCGCAAAATCATGCGCAACCAACAGATTGTGCAAATTTATGAAAAATGCGCTAAACCAGCCAGTAGCTGCGCGCGAGCGATAACTGCGCCGCGCGCCGCCCCGCCCTCGCCACGC
The DNA here is from genome assembly GCA_037783415.1 of Leptasterias polaris. Classification (NCBI taxonomy): domain Eukaryota; kingdom Metazoa; phylum Echinodermata; class Asteroidea; order Forcipulatida; family Asteriidae; genus Leptasterias; species Leptasterias polaris. The sequence goes on from JAZGTN010000255.1 coordinate 282,763, forward strand.
CCTTCGTGTACCACCTTCTGCCAAATGAGGGCGCCATAATACAAAACCACTGCTTTGATCTTGACAACAAAGCTCATTAGTCAATATTCTTTTTAGAATACAAGGTATAACAAAGGTTAAAGACAACAACCGGGGCACAGAAAAACCTTTCTTTTATTATACAATAGCATGATAATTCGAAATTTCCGAGAAAGAAGACATTCCATAGGTACTAGATTCATGTCGTACAACACATTACACCAAGCATGAAAAAGTTTCAAGTTGAAAACCACACATTTCGAGAAAAAGTGCCAGATTGCGCCAGTGGAACAGTACGGGTGCGACCGCCTACTTAGGCAATTTCAGTTTAACGAAGTATCCACACGGCTATGCCGACACAATTCATTTCCATGGAAATATCTGAGGCAGTACCGTTTCCATATTACGGTCTTGTGAACTATTCGTGAATGGGTGAAAATAGCTCAGTGCCAAGTTCGAATAACTTGGTTTCGTGTAGACTCAGTCGCTCGTTTTATAAATATTCATTTAATTTTTGTTTCACCTTCCGTTCATGCGAGCTGATTTTCAGGGCTTGGGAACTGTTGTAATGGGGCAAGATGCGACTAAACGGGCGCAGACTGGCGACAAGACGACGCGACAGCTAACGGCAGAACGCCGGGAACAATATTGTCACCGTGCGGCGACGACGGTGACTGCATGGTTGACCGGCGTGCCATGCTCTGACTCGACAATAAGGCGGGAGCACATGTTGTTCTCATGGTTACCCGCATTCCAAATTTCAAATGAAACGTTTCCTATGAAAATTTAACTCATGTATTGATTACCACGAGGGCCAGAAAAGCAAGATGGTCTATTTTTAGAGAATAGCTACTACAATAATTCTTTAATACTGATAGGTATTAGTGGGATGTTCAATCATTGTTATGTTCTAATGTAAGTAAAAGTAGGTTAGAGCATGGAGATTAAAATGGACAGAGCGAAGCATGAATAACTTAGGAGTCATGATAGCCAGTTTACCATGTGTCTTACCACCCAGATGACAGTGCCAATGTGCCATGAACATTGTGCACTCCCTCTGTATTAAAGTTTACGGCCGCTTTTCATGAATTCTCCACACAAAAATGTTCTTTGCACTATGTACCTACTATACTAATAGTACTAACATTATAATAACAATTCAAAAAACTGCCACTAGAGGGCAATATGGGTGGATGTTTTACCCAGTTTGGATACCAACCTCCCCCCATGTCACATGGGCCTATTGTTTCAAAATCCTCATTTAAAGCAAATCTTTGAAGAATTGCCAAACCTGTATACACAGTCACGAAAAAGACAACATTTATTTACATTCTTTGAATTACAAGAAAATATTGGGGAAAGCAAAACTTTGCTGGAGGCCATAATGGTGATCGGCCGCATATTTCAAAAGATATGTGCATCAATATCGGCAGGGAGCATATTATTATTATATATAAAAGAAATTATCATATCTCAAATATTTATACAAATTAGTAATCGCTGTACATCGGCGATGACCAGACAAAGTGGATTAGAGCCGTAACGAAAACCCGGTCAGCGCTAAATTAAGAGTTGTTCCCTTATGATGACGAGACGGTCAAGCTATTATAATATAAATCAAATGAAAATCATAACTTTAATAATTAGAGAAAGAAAAACTAAATTATACCCGACATTATAATAACTTTACGGCAAAGTACGTAATACAAATACTGTTTCATTTTGAAAAAACGCGGGTAAAAAAAAAATGCCGGATGGCGCCAATGGTAGGTTTCATTCAAAGAATTCAGTCTTGAGTTTAAAGCGAAGTAACCACTTAGCTAGGCCGGCACAAATAAAGTGTAGTAAATTTACGCTATATATAGTTTCCGTTTTTTATTGTGATTGTGCAATCACTTACCCATTCGTGAATTGGCAAGGGATCGATCCACATAGACCGACCGTAAAGTTGATTAGAACTATAGAGGGCGTCAAACAATGGGACACGGCACACTCAACAAGGATATTTTTTGCCATAAAAATGGTGCTGACCCATTGTCGCCTCCTCGTTATCTTTAAAGGCAAGGTTAGCTTGATCTATTTTTTCTTTTCTTTTCCCTCTTTCATGCTGCTCTCTTTCTTGAAAAATGAAAGAAAAGAAACCCTTATTGCTGGGGTCGATCCTGGGAACCGCTAAATGTTCAAAATTACGCATGTTATACAATATTGTCAACCATTCAGTTTCATAAAAACTGTACAAAAAAGAGAATAAACAGATACACATTTTGCAAAAAATCCAATTATTATTAAAATTATGTGATAAGGGATAGTAATGCACTGTCTGTCATTCTTTCAATTTTACAATGGAACTCAGTAATTTTGATTGTCTGCCTTGGTGTTCTTGTGATTTGTGGTCCCCTGCCTGGCAAGTAACGTTGAAATTGAGTTGTTTAAGAAAGAAATACATACTATTACTGGTGACGATCGATCTTCCGACGCGTCAGATCATCGGGAAAAATGTGGGGGGGGGGGGGGGGGGGAACAAAGGGAAAACCCAAACAGTCAGAGGACTGAAAACGCAAGGGCTCGAACCGGGGTCATAGAGGTAAGACGCAGGTAAAACACTGACCCAACCTAAATTGCCGACCCAAGACCATTTTTAGCCCCTCACTGTCATTAAGTTTTTGCTTATTTGTTTATAAATTAGTCAAACGTTTGAGGTCAATGTTTGATTACTTACCCGTCTCCATGGATAGGGGTGGTGGTGGGTTGGGGGGGGGGGGGGGGGGGGGGGGGGTGATTGATGGGCCAATTCGGTGAAGTACGTGGGATATTCCAGACACCCTTAGGCTTTACACCTGTATCAAGATCCCCTGTTTTAATCCAGCACAGCATTGAAGTGATAATTTTTGTGTAGGGCCTATCTACAAGCAGCATTGAGACTCATTTGTTTTTTTATGATTAATTGCATTGGATTGACCATAGAGAAAGTCTGTCCTTTCTTTATGGATTAACAAACTGCAGTGACAATTATGGCTACCATGTTCACTGTAAAGTTGTTGGTCTACGCGTCTCATCACCCTTACGCTGTTTCACAACCATGCCATTCTCATGCTGGAGATTCTTCAGCCATTTAACTCCCCCTCTCCCCCACCCGAACTCATTATTCAATCAACGGCTAATTGCTTTTGTTATCATAAAACTTCGCTTTCACCGAAATTGTTCAAGTTAGTAGAGTCCATACTACTCCAAACTACTTAAATTTTGTTTCCCTTTTAACACACTCCAATAGCATGATAATAATCGAAATTTCCGGGAAAGAAGACATTCCATAGGTACTAGATTCATGTCGTACAAAACATTACACCAATCATGATAAAGTTTGAAAACCACACATTTTGAGAAAAAGTGCCAGATTGCGCCAGTGGAACAGTACGGGTGCGACCGCCTACTTAGGCAATTTCAGTTTAACGAAGTATCCACACGGCTATGCCGACACAATTCATTTCTGTGGAAATTGTCCCTTATATATCTGAGGCAGTACCGTTTCCATATTCATGTTTTGTGAACTATTCGTGAATGGGTGACAATAGCTCAATGCCAAGTTCGAATAACTTGGTTTCGTAGACTCAATCAAGTCCTTCCGTTCAGGGCTTGGAAACTGTGTAATGGGGCAAGATGCGACTAAACGGCGCAGACTGGCGACAAAACGACGCGACGACTAACGGCAGAACGCCGGGAACAATTGTCACCGTGCGGCGACGACGGTGACTGGCTGACCGGTGTTCCAAGCTCTGACTCGACAATAGGCGGGAGCACATCTTCTGCGGTTAATTTTGTTTATCCTGCATTCCAAATTTCAAATGAAACAATTCCTATGAAAATTTAACTTGTATTGATGACCACGAGGGCCAGGAAAGCAAGATGAATGCCTATTTATTTTTCTAGAGAATAGCTACCACAATGATTCTTTAATAGGTATTGTTTAGTGTGATGTTCAATCACTGTTATTTTATAATTATAAGTAAAAGTAGGTTAGAAAACTGGAGATTAATAACATGGGCAGCGCGCAAGCATCAGAATAACCTCGGAATCATGATAGCCATATTTTCCCATGTGTTTTACTACCCCGCAGGGGAGTGAAAATTAAGGTGTCATGAACAGCAGGGCCGCTTTGCATGAATTTTTCACAAAATGTTCTGTGCACTATGTACCTACTACTATATATAGTACTAACATTATATAAAAAAATTAAAAAAACTGCCACTAGAGGGCATTTTGAGTAGATGATTTATACCAACCTAATGTCACATGGGTCCATTGATTCCACATCCTCAAGTTAAAAAAAAAAATCTGTTAAGAATTGGCAAACCTGTATACCCCCAGTCACGAAAAAGAGAACAAGTTTACATTCTTTGAATTACAAGAAAATATTTGGGAAAGCATGCTTGAGGCCATATTGGATTTATCCGATATGGCCTATTGTGACGGCGGCCATATTGCATGAATCACCAGTCGGCGATGATCGCACTGCATTTCTTAAATCCATACTTGGCTAAGGGGGCCTAAAGAGAACGAACATTTCGCGACCATAATTAATTCTTATCATGCATTTTTAGAATGTCATGTGACACTGCACGTTCACTTTCATTTGACGTCAATACAAATTGAGTGTGAACAATAAAGCTTATTATATACCACAGTCGATAACAATGGTACTACCAATTTAAAAACAAACAGTTGACATGGTAACAGTTGATCTCTTGTTATAAGTGTGACCCAGATAGCATTGAAGAAATATCCAAAGAATTTGTGGTGATCGGCCGCAATTTTCAGAAGTTATGAGCATCAATATCGACAGGGAGGATAATTGATTATATATAAAAGAAATTATATATCCTATCCTGATCCTATCTCAAATAGTTATACAAATTAGTAATTGCTGTACATCTATATCGATGATAACCCAGTCAAAGTGGACAAGAGCCGTACGAAAACCCGGTCAGCGCAAAACTAAGTTTGTTCCTCTATATGATGACGAGACGGTCAAGCAAAGCATAGCTTGAATATTTAGAGAAAGAAAAACTAAATTATACCCGACATTATCATTACTATACGGCAAAATGTTACAAATACCCTTTCATTTTGAAAAAAATGTGTTAAAAAAAAAAATATAAAATGCCGGATGGCGCCAATGGTAGGTTTCATTCAAAGAATTCAGTCTTGAGTTTAAAGCGAAGTAACCACTTAGCTAGGCCGGCACAAATAAAATGTAGTAAATTTACGCTATATATAGTTTCCGTTTTTTATTGTGATTGTGCAATCACTTACCCATTCGTGAATTGGCAAGGGATCGATCCACATAGACCGACCGTAGCGTTGATTAGAACTAGGGGCGTATACACCACCAACAATGGGACACGGTAAAATGGTGCTGAACACAGTATAACGCACCAGTTTACTACACAGCTAACATTTTGTAAGGGGAAATTTGTATGGGATTCGAACCACCCTCCGCCACCTCCAGTCAAAACTCTTTCATGGAGTATTTTGGAGGATAACCAACCAAGAACCAAGAACCCATGGTGAGCCAGCGCGGTTATGAGTGTGTTGAGGATCTCCAATTTGAGTGCTCCCTAGTCCTATTAATTATTAATATTATGTCACAATTACGAATTTTGACAACAGTGTTGGCAAAAAATGGGCGGCCTTCGATTGCAAAAAACATAACAACAAATAAAAATTAATAAATAAATAAGTAAACAAATAAAACAATATAATATAATTATGATTAAAATAAAATATAAAATGAATAAATCTTTCACTAATTTGTCAATTCTTAAAAAATGTTCATTTCCCCCCAAAATTAATTGCTCTGAATTAATAATGGCTGAACTTGACACCCAGTGATTCTGAAATGGGCGTCGTTGTGTTTATTGTAGACCCTTTCCACCGTTTGCAAATGGGTAAAGTTGATCTTTATTCGCAGTTGGTAAATGTTTTTTTTTTTGCCAGTGCCAGGGCTGATTTGACAACGATTCTGGTTGGATAACCGTTGCGTGAGTCACGTCTGTTCAATGAAACAACCCTTTTGATTGGCCACCAACCTATTGCGGGTTTTCTCGCGGGGACGTCATGCACTATAGTATATCTTGCAAATGTGTTCTCGACACAAATGACAGACCCTTGCCTGCATCTCGTCGTCTGTTTGTGTGTAGTACTAGTAGTAGGAGGAATGGACTCAAATTTTCCAACGTGGAATTGCTTAATAATGTGATGTTTGTTGAGGTTTCTCGGGTGAGGTTTTGTTTTTTCTAGTTGATATTTTGTTATGGTACAACTTGATGTTGGAATTCTGTCTGGTGTTAAACAAGCTAGCTGAAGGCTGGTTGAAATAGTCGACATTCATTGGGTAAGTTTGCTTTACGTCGTACGACCTGTAATTTAGTTAAATAACATTGACTTGAGACTTCGTGTACTTTGTTTGACTGTGTTGTTATTAAATGTTAGCACATTTTGAGTGACTTAATGAATGAGTGGGAGGTCCTCAATGATTTGTGTGACTGTGCGGTGAGAACAAGCATGTACAGTGGGTCCTTTCTCTTTGGAAGAGAGTTCTGAATAAGAATAAGAAAAAGAGCATGTTTCCTCCATGGTTAAATGAAGTTTAAAGTTAATGGCACTTACTTTGCCTTTTTGACCCGTTTACTCAGTCTAAAAAATTAGTTGTGAATTATTAGTACTACCTCCATGGTTAAATGAAGTTTAAAGTTAATGGCACTTTACTTTGCCTTTTTGACACGTTTACTCAGTCTAAAAAATTTATAGTTGTGAATTATTAGTACTACTAGTACTACTACGGTTACCAGTCAACTCGCCCCCCAGCAAAGTCGCCCACTACAAAGTCGCCCCCCAGCAAAGTCGCCCACTACAAGGTCGCCCCCCAGCAAAGTCGCCCACTACAAAGTCGCCCCCTCACTTACAAAGTCGCCCCCTGTCAAAGTCGCCCCTCACAAAGTCGCCCCTGACAGAGTCGCCCACCAACAAAGTCACCCCCTAACAAAGTCGCCCCCTGACAAAGTCGCCCAGTGTATGGTTGAGCGACGTAAAGCCATAAAAATTATCGCTTTTGAATATTTTGAAACAATTTATTAGCACTGGGAGAAGACGAAATGTACATGTAGATAGATCTGTTACAGAAGGGCTACGGGATTTTGAGCGTGCACGACGGGTTTGAGCGTGTTTAATCTTTGTGTTGTAGCAGCTTCTTTTAATTATAGGTTTTCCCGGCCAATTTCAGCAAAAATTCATTCAATTTCATTAACATGCATTCAAATTCACGCATTTTCCCCTTAATTAGTCTCTCAAACTAGGGTTTCTTTAGCTCTAAATGCATTCAATTTCGTTTTTAGAAATATTAGAACACTAAAATAATATATATATAACAGGTTATTTACATTTTCTTTACAGAATATATATACATCAAAGAAATTATCAAGCAGAAGTGAACATGAGGGTGATGGGAAGTGTTTATTACGGCCGTAATTATTTTGATTTTGCATATGTTTATTCCCGTTAATTCTCAGCATATAAAGAACTAAATTTTATTCGCGCATTCATTAAAAGTTATGGTGGTTATTTATTTGTATTTAAATAAAGTTCTAATTGTTTTTTTAATTCAAAACCTTCTTTTTTTATAGTCTATATGTTTTTTAATTGAATAAAATTATGTGAACTCTAATACTGATGTGTTTTGATACATTATTTGAATTTTTATTGTTGTAATAAGTTGACAGGTTGCCTACTTTAATTAAAACCCTAAGTCGATCACTGATGTATTTTGATAAGATAAGATATTGATTAAAAATATCAACTAAAAATATCAGGTATTAAAATGTTTCCGGTATGGATTTAAAATTACGCACAGCATGCTTAATTTAATTCAGAAAACTGTCTATGTTGGATTCAGTTTTACATAATATTAGAAGGCCAATTCAAAGTTGAAAAAAGAGTTTTCTCGAAAAGACAAAGCATTCGCCAAGCCTGAAATCTCAAATGGTTGAATCTAAGCCGTTAACAAAGGGCGCCCTCACTTAGTGAAATCTTCTTGGGCGACTCTGTCAGGGGGCGACTTTGACAGGGGGCGACTTTGTGAGGGGCGACTTTGACAGGGGGCGACTTTGTGAGGGGCGACTTTGACAGGGGGCGACTTTGTAAGTGAGGGGGCGACTTTGTAGTGGGCGACTTTGCTGGGGGGCGACTTTGTTGTGGGCGACTTTGCTGGAGGGCGACTTTGCAGTGGGCGACTTTGCTGGGGGGCGAGTTGACTGGTTACCACTACTACTACTAGTAGTACATGTAGTAGTAGTACTACTACTACACTAGTGTAGGGGTACTAGTTTTTAACAGGCAAAATGCTGTACATCCGTCTGCCACTTCTTCTCTCCAATTAGATCAAATTATCCTTACCAGTGTCCAGAAAGGATGACAGAATCTTTTATAAACTATAAAGACTAGTCCGAGCTACTGTCTGTACACCCAGCAATGCTTTTTTTTAAACATTTGGATATTATCTTGCAAGGGTGTAGCTGCTGTAGGGTCCGAGTGAACACTTGTGTGTTTGTTATGTTGGTACCACTGGACTGTACAAATGCCCTTCACAGTACAACTACAACTACAACTTATACAGGACTCACAACAATATACATGTAGGGAGTGAAAAATAACTGCTCCAAAATCTATCAAAGACCTCTATAAAATACTTAACTCACCTGGAGGAACACAGGAGATAATAATAATCTGGTGGTACGATTGGGTCAGATACATTTCTTGGAAAAAGAGAAATTTTCGGCTAAAAATCTGAACTGATGTCCAAATTGGATCGTGCGAACTTCTATTCTGTGTAGAGAGATGCCCGTGGAGTGCACTTTAGGTTTGCACAATCTGCAGATTGCACTCTGGAGATTAAGCAGCTCAGTCTCAAATTGTAGTTTGTCGGCCTCGTAAATTATAATCAAAAAAATATATAGGGGGGGGGCTATGATAATTAGCTGTTGAAAACTGTTAGTGTTAACCAACCAAAATTACCTAGATGCTATAAATGCAACAAAAATCATTAATGGCCTCATGTTTACTAACACTAAGTTCTCATAAAGTCACCGGCTAAAAAAGGGGGGAATTTTTTTTACCATTACATGTACAATGTAGGCCTTTTTAATCAATCACCAAGGTAAACATTGAATTGTTATGGCTAGCTGTTTCTACATGGTAACAAATTTCCAAGATAAACACTAAGCATGCTAAGTAGAAAACATTCCGAAGACCTTGTTTCAATCCAGCGCGCTTCGGCCAAACATCCCGAAAATTTGGTCCAGAATGACCCACAGTAAAAAAACAAAAACAACATGGGAAGAACCATTCTACCCCTATCATGCCCTGACCTCCATTGCAAAATTGTGCAGACTTTTGAAAAAAACAATTGGCCACAATGGTAGCCGACTTGTTTTCTACCATGTTTATCGCAATGGTTGTATTTCATGCAATTCACTTTGGAAATTGCTTAAGGCCAGAAATCTGAATGCTGGTCAACTCGTACGCACGCAACTCGTACACACACAAACTCTTACACACACAAACTCGTACACACACAAACTCACATGCACACCAACTCGTATGCACGAACTAATTTTGAATGAATAAATCCCGCTGTCAGTGCTTTCGTTTATAAACATGTACATGTAGAAAGGTCTGTGTACGGATTTGTGTGTGTGCAACTTGAGGTTTTTACGAGTTCATGTTGCGTACGGGTCAGCAGGCATACGAGTTGGCGTGCGTACGAGTTGAACTGTTTCCAAAAATCCATGCGTCTGTCATAATTCCATATAGTCGAAAATAAATTGTACATTGCACAATGCATTGCGATCCCATGGATTTCCCAGTCTTATCCGGCAACTTGTTTCCATATAACAATGAAATGTTTATGTTCATAGTTTTCCCGGGTCGAGTTGATCATTTTGTGTTATGGCTCCCCATGATGCACTACACACTGCAGTTCTGTGGGTCAATTTTAGTGTACAATTTGTTGGGTAAACAGTGCCTTGTCCTTTGGCCCAGCAGTTGTTATTGTCTCTATTTATTAGTGACTTGAATACAAAAATGGATTAACGTGGATTAACCATAAAGCGCTAATATTAATTAAGCAGCTTGGGGGTTGTATGCTCCCCAGGGAGTTGAGAAAGTTTAATATTAATTAAGCAGCTTGGGGGTTGTATGCTCCCCAGGGAGTTGAGAAAGTTTAATATTAATTAAGCAGCTTGGGGGTTGTATGCTCCCCAGGGAGTTGAGAAAGTTTAATATTAATTAAGCAGCTTGGGGGTTGTATGCTCCCCAGGGAGTTGAGAACGTTTAAGGAATGGTTTCACAGACCTTCGTTTTTGAGGAGCGCGATCGCGCTCGCGCTCCTACCGCGCTCCTGGGTCTGTCTTCACGTGCGCGATCGACAGCGCTCCTCGATCATTATGGTGTATTTTGTTTATAATTCTACCGTAACAAGGCAGATAAATAACATTGGTTATGTAAACATTGGCACAGCCCCCACATAAGCAAACGTTTTTTGTTTTGGGTTTTGTTTTGGGTTTATTTTTTACGTCCGTGAAAAACACAAAACGCTTTTGCCTCCATTGTACACAGCGCACTGGCCCATTTGAACATAACTCATGACGACTGGACTCTAGGACGACTGTGATGTAGGAATACTTTGCTTGTCACTAGTATTGAGAATTTTGTAACAAAAACATGTTGCGCACGGTGCGATTGTGGTCAAATTCTCCCTACCCCGTGACACTTATTTTTGGGATCGCAGAATGCACGTGTGCACCTCGGTGGCCGAGCGCCTAGGATTTAATGTCGCCCATAAGTTATCACGGAAATTTGGCCAGCGGTTAAAAAATGTCGCGTGCGATATGCGCAAAGGACTATGGGGCGATTTTATGCACAAAATGTGTGTACATCACACACACGTTGACTTCATGTAAACACAGTCACATAGTCATAACGTGCGTTTGTAAGTAGGGCATGATTCAACTCACGAATGCATCGACTCATCTTTATTGAGGGATTATAGTAAGTTACGTAGTAGGTGGAAACTGTGATTGAAATTGTCATTAATTGTGGGCTGCTTTTAGAGTTATCCTTTGTTTTTTATCTATGATTTCTCTTGACAAAATTATTGTATATTTTAGTAATCATAAACTGAATATATGCTGTTACACAAGCCTAACAAATTGAGCTCCTGGACAATCTAAGAAGAGTGATTTGAGGAGCTCAAATTGAGCTCCTGAGTATTCTCAGGAGAGCGATTAAAAGAGCTCCTTGTATTTCTATAAACGAAGGTCTGGTTTCAGTATGCCTGATGAACAGGAATAATAATAGTGTTGTAACGTGCCTTGATCTACATGTAGCTACTAGTACTAGGATATTGTTTTGTTTTTCTTTTCTGGTTATTGATGTGGATCTCCTACATTACATGTTAATTTTTTATGCATTTGTACTTATTATAATTCTGAATACATCGTTATGTACTTTATGTTTTTCTTAAACATTTATATTTATTTTGATGATACAAGTACCTGTTAGTGGCAGTTAACCGCTGTTGGTTATCAATAAATCAAATAAAATTAAAATTTTAATATGGGTGATATAAAAACAGTGTATAATTTTTCAATTCCTTCAGATGTCAATCCGATGAGCCTTGTGAGTGTAGCCATCATGGCAACGAGTGCCCCTACATCAGCAGACGCATGTCTGAGCATTGTGCACAGCCTCATGTGCCACAGGCAAGGTGGCGAATCGGAGAGCTTCGGTAAACGGGCCATTGAGAGCCTCGTCAAAAAACTGAAAGAGAAGAGAGATGAATTGGACAGTTTGATCACGGCCATAACAACGAATGGTGCCCACCCCAGTAAATGTGTGACTATACAGAGAACGTTGGATGGAAGATTACAGGTTAGCGACATTTAATGTGCTTAGAAAAAGGGGTGGAAATAATCAGGGCCCAGTTTCATGGAGCTGCTTTTAAAGCACAAAAAGTAGCTAAGCAAAACAAAATTATGCTTACCACAATATGGTTACCAGCCAAAAGACTATTCTACATGTATAATCTATGACTGGTATCGTGCCAATTTAGGCTAAGCAGATAAAGCAGACACATTTTAAGCATTTGTTTTCTGCTTTTAAGTCTGCTCTATGATAATGAGCCCAGATTATGGGAGCAACAAGTAAAGTGATGTACTTGCTTAATGTATGGAGAGACCCTTCATTAGAAAATTACTGAAGGTGTTAAACCTTAATTTTGAAAGGGCATGGCAAGTTTCCTCTTGTCATGAATGACACTTCTCGGAAAAATTGTAGTTTTTATGCTGGCACAGAATTCACGAGTCAAAGCATATATCAAAAGCCTCGGGTCAACTTGAGGCCTGTTATTGGATGCATACTTAGTGGACTAGAAATGGAGGAGGAGGCTTCTTGGACTATTATTTCCTCATAATTTTAATTACATGTTAGGCAAAGTAAATATTTGAAAACAAAATATTTACTTGTTAAGACAGGCTCCAATGTAGAGCTCAGTATTTTAGGTGCACACATTTTCAAAAGATACAGTCCTCATGAAAGTGCGACAAAAACTAAAATTCTCTAACCTCATGTTTAAATGTTGATATCGTAATTTTATTTGATAGGCCCTATTCTTTCAGAACAAAATTTTAAACATGATGTCGGACGTTATTTAAAATTCAATGTTGTTTTAGTTACTTGTAATACCATCAAATTCAGGAATTACATGTAACTAAACATTCTCTGTACAAAAATGTACATACCATACATGTACATGTATGTTTGAAATGTGACATCATCGAATGTTTTTGGATTTTGAAAAAAATTGCTCTCGAAGGGTAACAGATGTTTTATAATGTTCCATTTTTATATCGTTCCATTTTGAGGGCAAAAAAAAAAAAAAAAAAACAAATTGCGATTTTGAACCTGTAATTTCCAGGTTTCCCTTTCTGGCTCTTAAGCTTTAAGCCAGGAATTCATATATATCTTCAAATCTCATGTGTTTTATCTTACAATGTAGGTGAAACACCTTTTGTTCACTTAATATGTTTTTGCCCCTGCATTTACTGCATACCACAACTGCTTTGCTGTTGCCAGGCCTTGAATTGATTTGAAGGACATGGCTTCTGTTGCCCTGGTCTTGGCCTTGGTGGCCCTTCACAAGTTTCCCATAGACTAGAAGATTTTCCAATGGAATTGCCCTTTGCCAATTGAAAATGGCTTTTTCTCTCTTAAAGATGAAATTCCAGGCCTGTGTTGCCTGAACTTTCTCCTGCATTGCTCTTCATAAACAGTCTGACTGTGAAGCTGGCTTTCACCGCATTTGGTTAGTTGAATGAAGAAAATGGTCCCTCCCAGAACTTTGGAAACTTGTATTGCACTGTGTACACAATGTATGTCAACGTACCTTTATTGCTCAGATATATTGGACATGAGGCACACCCCCTGCACACATACACGTACTACATGTACATGTACATGTACATGTACGTATGTAAATGTCAGTTACATGAGCATCAAGCAACAACCCAGGGCTCGATTTTTACACTGGACCATAGGCCCTACTAGGCCAATTGAATAATAAAAAAACAGATCATCTCAGGCCAAGTAAAAAATACCAGTTGATCGTCCCCGCCCACTAACTTTTTTGTGGCCGCATCCTTTTTTTAATTTTTTTTTATTTTCGATTTTTCCTAAAAAAATATATATATATATATTTTTTAATTGTTTGTATTTTTAATCCACCCTTGACATATAAATTTTAATTTTTGATGTAAACTTACCTCATGCAACAAATAGATATAAAGAAAGTTAGCGGTGATTTCAAACTGAAGAATTGGTGGCCTGTTTGAATTGAAATACTTAGCGGCCATCTTGGAAAAAAATAAAAAATAAATAAATAAAAAGGCCCTCATCCTCCTCTTTTTGGAAAAATCAGGACGATCAACTGGTATTTTTTATTATTTGGCCTTAGACAAAAACAAGTGATTTTTAAAATGCTGACTTTGAGTCTGATCACATTTCAGTTCTATTGAGTAATGAAGTATGTAACCATAAAGACAAATGAGATAAATCTTCTCTTATTCTGTACGTCATAGTGTTTGTTCAAATAAAAACAGTGTGCATAGCATATTATTGTGTACAACATTGGTAATTGTCAAAGACCAGTATCCCCACTTGTGAAATAACAAACCTGTGAAAGTTTAAGCTAAATCTGTCTTTGGAGTCATGAGAAAACAGTGAAAAACCCCATTATATATTTTCACTATTTCAAAACAACAGATTTTATCACCGGTTGTTTTACTCATTTCTAGCAAAACTATTTCAAGGGTACCATGTAAGTTGAGTGCAAATCTGTGAACATTTACAATTTCATTCTTACCAATGTTGTACACACCCTTTAAACTGTTCTGGTCTTGTTAAAACAATTCTAGGCCAGTAAACCTGGATTGTCCCTCAAATTCGAGCGCTGCAACTGTTTAATTGCTAACCTGATGCAAAGTTGTCATATATTGATGCATGTGTACTAAATGATTACAGCATTACTTAAATCCCACTTCTAAGTTGTTACCGTGTTGAAATGAGAGCATGTCAGCAAGTGAGCACTGCTCTGCTTCAATTATTTTTTATCGGTCCCAATACCCGGGCAATTCTGAAAAAAGGATGTGATTAATTTAGGGCCACAGAAGGCTTGTTATTTTCCTGTTTTGTCCCAGTGTGTTTTATTATAATGACCGGGAATTGTTGTCTTGTGTCTTGCAGTTGATTGACTGACTGAGGTAATGTGGGTGGGGGGAGGTTGGGGGAGGGGGGTTAAAGCTGTCTCTAGGTATCATCGGCTTGGGATAAATGGGACACGCTTTATTACAAATGTGACCTTTCACCTTCAATTGGTAAGATTCATCTGGAATCGTAAACTACAGTACAGCTAGGGTACTAGGGAAGACACTGTTGAAGTTTTCAAATAATTAAGTATGCGGGAAAAAGTTTTATCGAGGTTTGCAGACAATGTTAAAGAATAGTTCTTTCATAAGATTTGTACATCCCACAGTTCATGTCATTTTCTTTACTACGTAATATAAAATATTACATATGAGGAACTGATGACTAGGACGTATTCATTGTTGTGTGAAGGATGAAACTTTGGATCGGTGCAAGAAAACCGTTGATGGCAAAAAGCTCCCCTCACCAATACCCTTTTACAAGCACATCTTTAAACAATTTAAGAAAAAAAAGGACCATGAAAAAATTGTGCCTTGAATTTTTGTTTATAGTAGGAACACATTTTACAATTATGGGTACACTTTTCTTTGAGCTTTTATAGTTTAATTTTCTATTTTTTGCATTACAAATATTGTGTTACCCTTTGCACTGATCTTACATTTGAAAAGTTAAGAAATTCATACACATATAAACGTCTCTTTTATTCTTTACTGACAAAGAACTACATGTACATGTGACATTATTCCATTGCCGGTCTTCAGCCGCTAAATACTTCATACATATTCATGATTGAGAGCTGAATGCTCACTGGTCCATTCATCATCACATGCTAGATGCTACATGTATATTCGCTGTTTACCAAGCTTGTGCACCAGTAGTCATGCATAGGGCTACTGCGCGTGCCTAGTAAACTGTCACGTGTGTAACAGTCAACTGCGCATACATGTACCTTTTACGCAGCAATCATGAAACTATCACACATGTGTAGTACACGCCCACGAACATCGCCCATTCTACATGTACACATAAAAAGATGGTGCCACACATTGAGTTTTTTGGAGCTGAACTAGAGAATTAGCTTGAGTAAAACAATAATATAACATAGTTTATTCTGGATGGACATTCAATATTAAGCTCCTCTTGGTGCTGGAAGTTGTTAAACTTAAACTAGTTCCCCTCAACTTAGTCAACTCCCAATACCTTGGGGAGGTAATATCAGACTGTTCACCCTCCAACCAAGTTACATGTTGTATACATGATGCAGGCCTGCATTATGGGAGCCATCGTGCATTATGTAAAAACAAGCTTTAATTAGTTGGTGCGCATTAGATTAACACCCACATGTAATACATTGAATCAGAATGTGTAGGCCCTAATTGTCATTAGAATCAAAAATATTCTAAGTTCAAAGTGTACTGTCTGAGTCACTAAGTACACTATTTAAGCCACAAAAATGTGTACAGTTTTTAAACTGGTACAAGTTCAAAATGGTGACATACTTTTTGTCAATACGTGTAACATCTAGGCCAGACATCATGGCAACTTAATTTTGTGACAGCGCCACATGTGGATAATTTACTGGTATCAATCAATTTTAGTATACATCAGAGGTTTTGCAGTTCGTCTAAAGAATGATAATCAAATATTTAATTTAGGAATCTGTTGAGGAAAATCATAAATGGTTTTTGTTTGTGGCGGCTGACGTTCAGGATTTCTATTATGGTGACTAGACAGGAAGGAATGAAGTGTGATTTAGAAAATGAAATTGTAGATTCCTTTTTAAGTAAACGTGGCAATTGAAACACATGGTCTGTTTATGAAACATGTAATTCCAGTCGATATGACTTGCTAAACATATTATCCAATCTCGTGAACAGTGTTGTCTATTACAAGATAAAAATCTATTCAGACAAATGTGTTCAAATGATAATTGACATGCTGAGATTGTTTGTGATTCAAAAAGGTCAACAATTGACTGACAGTGACATACATGTAAATGTACAAAACTTGGACGACCAGACTGTTTTAAAGGCACTGAACATGTTTGGTAATTATCAAAGACCACTACTGTCACTCGGTGTATCCCAATATGCATAAAATAACAAACCTGTGAAAATTTGGGCTGAATCAGTCATCGAAGTTGCAAGAAAATAAAGAAAGAAAAAACACCCTTGTTGCACAATTTTGTGTGCTTTCAGATGCTAATAAAAGGCTTCATGCATGAAGTCTTTTATTATTTTAGTGAGAAGTTACCTCTTTCTCAAAAACTATGTTACTTCAGAGGGAGTGGTTTCTCACAATGTTTTATACTATCAACAGCTCTCTGTTGCTGGTTACCAAGTAAGTTTTTATGCTAATATATATTTTGAGTAATTACCAAATGTGTTCAGTGCCTTTAAAGAGGAATGTCAATTCCTACCTTCAGCTCTCCTTAGTTTTTTTTCATCTTAAAAATATTTTCTTCTTGTACATGTAGCCCCTACCAAGAGTAGTTTTTAACCTTGTTTGGAGCGAACTTGCATAAAAAAATGAAAACAAGAAGAGAAACTCCTAGCATAAAATATACATGTACATAATGTAGGTCACTGAGGACAAACAACGTCACATTTGTGACTGGTGTTCTGCTTCCTTTACTAAGCACAAACTTATTTTTAAAAGCAAAATTGTTTTGCCTGAGCAGTTCTATGAATTGAGGCCTGGGCCATGGGAGCAATGGCTTTGCCCTCTATTGCCTCAGTGAAACACTTGTAGCCCAATAAATGATGTCACAAACACATCTCGACAGTTACATAGTACAACTTGAACAAAATGTGTTCAATCTTTTTTTAAAAGAACACATGGCTATACTGAACAGTTCTTCTTCTACCTGTGCGTGTAAGTATGATTCATGAATGTGTGCACTTAACGCGCTGTGAAGAGTGTATGGAATTGAATCGTACACATTTGCGCCACATCCAATTCCAAGTAAAATGTAATCTTCTTAAGATATAGGGCATGGATAAAGTTTAAAGCATTAATTCCCCAAGGAGGATTTACAATGAGTATTAAGTTGTAGGTTGGTGTGGTGCTCCCCCTCCTTCTTTCTTGCCTTAGTCTTATATTAGTGTAGTCGCCTTAAAACTACAGGGTACACATACGCTACTGTCACTACTGTTATTAAATACGTACATGATTCAGCAGGTCCTTGTTAAGTACACGTATGTTTGTGTGTTTTAATTCAATAACCGAGGAAGCATTGAGAGTTTCCAAGAAACTCTAGATAGATTATCCCCATTGCTCAAATCCTCAAATGGCCTTTCTTTCATCTAATTTATCCACAGTGTGTTGTTAATTATACAGTGCACGTTCTATTGGAATACAGAGTGTGACTGTCAATGTCAACAACTGCTCCCTTGTCACTACAGGATACAATTAACTGCAACCATAAGTGTAAATGGGTCATCTATAGTACATAATCTGTAAATGTGTGCATTAAAAAATGTAAGGAACTTGGGTTTTAGAATATGGTATAAAAAAGAACACAGATTGCAAGAGTGTACAGTATGGTACATTTAAATGTGTGTACAGTACTTTTACAACCAGGGCCCATTTTCATATAACTGCTTCAAAATGTAGCTTAGCGCAGCAACATTATGCTTATCAGATGAAGGTTACCAGCCAAAATACCAGGTAGCATGTACCATTTGTGACTGGTTACCTGCATGTTTCTGCTCAGCAGAAAACTGTCAAGCAACTGTTTTTTTGCTGAAGCAGCTACATGTAGTAATGAAATCTGGCCCAGATTTTGCATTCCTCGAGGAGCAAGGTCACTTTTCCTGAATATCAGAAAGTCTAAATTTTGGGGGTATTTTTTTTCGTGAGGGGCATCAAGGCCAACAACAGACAACCACAGACAAAGACTGCTGTGGCCTCTGTAAACAAACATATCTGGGAAGGCATTTTTGTCTGTGGAATTGCAAGGATAATAAAAATACATTGATAGAAAATTTACTGTCGTGTTTTATGTGCAGTACAAGACACAGACTATTCTTATTTTGTTGTGAGTTGGCTACAAATTTACAATATTACAACAAAAGTGAGTGATTCTACATAATTTTATTGATTCTAATTTAAGAAAGAAACCACAATGTATTTAGGTCATCTCTAATAAATGTATTGCCTTTGTTAATTGCTTAAAGACATTACGAAATAAGTGAGCGATTCTAATTTAATTGATTCTAATTTAAGAAAGAAACGACAGTATATTTAGGTTATCTCTAATAATTGTAATGCCTTTGTTAATTGCTTAACGACATTCACCTTGTAGGCCTATAATTTTCATTGTATTAAAAAAAATATATAGTGTACTACATGTGTAAGTGTAGTTGGTTTGACACATGTGGAATTGTGCATTAGATATGGAGGAATGGTGTTTTTCCTCCATTTCTTCAGTCTTCTACTCATCAAATGCCACTATTCAACCAATACCGTTTACATTTTGTGTGAAATGTATACTGTACACAGTTTATGTACACAAAGGGCACAGATAAAAAGCCTTGCATCTTCCAGCACTGTAAACCTGGGGGGAAACTAATCTGCAGTACAGATGTATGAAGGTTCGAGTGACAAAATATTGGCAGTAATGGATTTGTGGCTATTGAATTATGTATGGACTGTCCCCAGCAGAAACACAGCCAACTGGAGCCACTGCGGAGACCAGTTGTCTGATCTGAGCTCTAATGAATTTGTCCCAATATCCCCGGCCCTTGGAATATGCCAACTTGAGCGCACTGGATCTTGTATTCCCAGGATTACTCTGCACTGATGGATTTCTTGTTCAGCATAGACGCTGATTTGTTGTGGTGATTCTGTTCATCTGTTGTTGGAATGGGACTTTTTTTTGGGGGGGTGGGGGGGGGGGGGGTGCTTTTCATTTTGGCAGTTCTTCATTTAGATGCATGTACTTTAAAGTATCCCTTAATAAAATGACAGAATTGAATTCAAATGTAGGTATTTTTATATTGAATAGAATTCAAATGAAGGTATTTTAATATTGAATAGAAATCAAATGTTTGTATTTTAATATTGAACGGGATTTCAAATGAAGGTATTTAAGTATTGAATATAAACCAAATGTAGGTTTTTTTAATACAGGCCTACATGTACATGTGAATTATAGTTTTTCTTGTTTAACCCCCACACCCCCCCCCCCCAAAAAAAAAGAAAAAAAGAAAGAAAGAAAACCCTCCCACACAAAAAACCAAACATTCCTCAAAACGGTGTGGTTTTCCTTTTATTGGTAAACTAACATAGTCCGCCATTTATGGGAGTCAAGATTTTGACTCCCATAAATGGCCGACGTGTTCCTACTACTGTAGTCTTATTTCCAGTCGTAAAACGATGATCAGAGTGCTGCTGTGATGTGCCGTGTCTAAGTCCTCATCCGTCCACAATAAACATTTGGTATAAACAACACCGGTTGTTTCTCTCGGTTAGTCCCATGACAGTTTTCTTACCCTGATTGACGAGGTTTCTTCTTTTTGGACACGTCTTAAATCTTTCCTTTTTTTGTGGCGATCCATTTTGACATATGAACGGTGTAGGTGTTTACATGCACGTTCATACAAACCGAGCTACCTGAAGCTACGCCGCGTATTCGCGGAATAACCAGCCACATATTCCGAAAATAAAATACATGCAACACAGGGAGGTGAACAGATGAGCCATAATATACTCACCTCCCTGTACTGCATGTGTTCTATTTTTCAGAATACGCGGCTGGTTATTCCGCGAATACGCGGCTGGTTATTCCGCGAATACGCGGCTGGCAATTTCGGGCCCAATAGTCGTGCCGTAATTCTAACACTGTGCTAGCTTCAGGGGTAGAGAAAGGTATGCAGTGTCTTAACCCGGAATTTAGAAAGTGGGAGTGCAAACTGAAAAAGTGGGAGTGCATTGTGGTGATCTATTTTGACATATGAACGGTGTAGGTGTTTACATACACGTTCATACAAACCGAGCTACCTGAAGCTATGCCGCGTATTCGCAGAATAACCAGCCACATATTCGAAGTCTGTCTCGGCCGGGGTCCAGGGCCCGCTTAAGGGTCCTGGAAGCTCTGGCTACTGTATATGCTCTCTGGTGGTTTCTGATGCATTTCTGGCACCTATTTCTCTGGTACGAACTATTTTGATTTGATTTTTTGCCTTTTTGAACTGAAAAAGAGAGGCTTTACAGCAAAAATAGATTGTAAAGATAAAAGATGTCCACTATGTTTACTCCGTGATTGCAATTATGATTAAACGCAATTGACACAGTTTGAGAATCTAAATGTATCACTCTATAATAATGCCCCCCAAAAAGAGTTCTGTTTCCGGGTACCCGACCGACTCTAATTTAGTGCCGCAACCCTAAACTTTTTAATCGGCTTGGAAATTTTTTTTTTTATAAAAAATAATAAAAAATAATTAAAAAAATGAAGGTATTATGGACCAAATGTCAGACTTTGACCAAACTAACATGTTTTTAAACAAAATTTAACTAAAAACTCGAACACATCCAGACAATTTTACTGATATCTGCGTGATTTGGGTCTCATGATTTTGTGATCCACGGACGTCGCGTCATTTTTCCTGAAGTACCCAGCGGAAAATACCCATAATGTAAAGCACTGCGCGCACGTGTCTACACGACGGCGTGCAATTTGAAGATTGCACATACTTATGCTCAATAGGCAATAGAGTTGCCGATTCTGCGCAAGAGTTTGTGCAAATCTGTTGATTGCGCTCCACAGATAAACGAAAGGGGACTAAGATGCAATTGCAAGCGGACGATTTAGGGCACATCGTGTACATCGAGATCGCTATTGGTCGGCCTTTCACGGCACTTTCGAGTGAATTTTTTAACGTTTATCCGAACAATAAAAATGTAAACGTGGGCCGGATGATCGGTCGGTTAACCATGTAATCGTGTAACCCCTACCCCCCGAATTTTAAACCGGATTCACAT
Organism: Leptasterias polaris; assembly: GCA_037783415.1. NCBI lineage: Eukaryota > Metazoa > Echinodermata > Asteroidea > Forcipulatida > Asteriidae > Leptasterias > Leptasterias polaris. The sequence goes on from JAZGTN010000255.1 coordinate 304,579, forward strand.
TGAACTCGGAGAGGTCATATTTTGGCCTCCAAAAAGCGGAAAACCGCTGAACGTCGGGGAATTCTCATACCTGTATGTTATCACAATCTGGGCTGTGCACGTGCACACAGTATTGCTCGATGATCCAAAACAGACGATCGGCTTTTAACAATCGGCTGTCTTGCTGGAGAGCTCACAAGGGGAAAATAATGAATAATTAAACAAAAACGTTTGCCTTCTGAAAAATGTCAAGATGAAAATCTCAAACTGTTATTTCCATGATGGTCAATTGTCACTTAGGCAAAATTAGGGCGAAATCCCGATGCATACGAATCATGGATGGGCTCGGCTAGCAATTTTCTCCACATGGGCTAGCATGAGCTGGCCTACAACTTTATTAGTATATTTAGACCCCGATCCCGATGTAGGCCTACTTCTCTATTTTTCTTTCTTTTATAAAATTAACGTGCTAAGTTTGTCTTACTTTTGAGAAGAAGTCCATTATCTTAGCCATGGAGGAAGGTGTTTTACTGGAAGACGACATGATCGATGTCGTTATTTGACAGAAAGAACTCGGAACTTCGGAAGCAATTGGTCGGAAGCGACTAGATGAAGTCTATGATCGCGATCTGGCTCCTCGCGTTAAATGTGTGCATTCGAACACCAACGATTTTTACCAAAACGTATACCAGACTAAGGCCGCACATCACGCTCTCTCCCATCATGATCGCGATCTGAGTTCGTTCGAATCCACTCTCGTTAGTGTAGTGCAGTGTCACGTGCGGGCTCAATCAAATTTAGATTCGAAATTAACTTCAGAAGGAAAACTGGTAAAACAAAATCTCAGCTTTACTATCTGCAGTTTTTAAACTTTTCCACAAACAAAACCAAAACATTTTCACTGAAATTATAAAAATTAGACAACACGGCTTCAACCAACATGACCAAGCCGTGCATCAAAATTTTGCCCGTGTTTTCAGCCCAACTGGCCGTGCTAACACGGCTTGCACGGCTCGCTAGCTAACACGCTGAAGGTATGTTACCCAGTGTTCATCTGGTAGGTTTACCAGGCCACTGGCTACGGCAACAGCCTAACTGCTGTCCATCGCGCATTTTGCCATTACATGGACGATGGTATTTACGGCTGGAAATACACGTTTCGCGGGAAAGATGTCTAGGGGTCAGAGGCCAATGTTGTTTTTTTAAATCACCATTCACTAATTATTATACATTAAAGGTGTTTTATTGCAAGAACAACTCTTAATAAGGATAAGGAACACCCCCAAACAGTAAAATTTCATGAGATTTGAAGGCAACGTGTCCCTTTAATACTGACTCTTAAAAACACAAATCAAAACAAACAACAGGAAAAAAGGCAGATCTGGTGGTGGGATAACAGTACACATCAATTTGTGTTGTATTTATTCACTACATGTAAGTACTGAATTATTTTCTTATTTGTAGGAGAAGCAGTGTGTCTAATGTAGTTTTACAAATAACAACAAAAGACTTTTCCCAAGGGTGAAAATGTGGTCAAGGACTTCAACATTTTCTGTACACGTTCATAACGTCCACCAAAAGTTTTGTTTGTAAAATTTAAAATACCTTCTTCATGAGCAGTTTCTTAATTTTCATTGTACATGACTAGGGTTGTTTTGAGGTTTTGCAGGAAGTGGGGCAGACTTTTTATAGTTCACACGAAAGTGCGACCTTCAAAATAATCTTGTAGCTGTTGTTGCATTAGAACTGATGCTTTTGTTGATCAGCTGTTTACATTTCAACATTTTTAGTGTTTGTGTTGCTTGGCGTCTTGTCTAGAAAAATTAAAAATTATCTGTTTGTTGATTTATTTTTGTACATCGTGTTTGATATTTTTCTTTACTAATGGCCCAGTCTTTGTGTTTAAATTGACCTCAAGTCAAGTATATTTTTGAAATAATATATGGATGAGCTTTTTAATTTTTTTAATTAGGGTCTCATATTTTTACAAATGTGTATGTTTTTCTCAAAGCCATGTACGTACACATATTGTTCTGTACACAATATCCTAATGGGAATGTTTCTTAAATTGTAACATTAGGAGATCAACCTGATGATAGCAAACAAAGTGATTTATATTTAAAATCTATCAAAGGTGCCACTTTTTAACCGCTTCTCTGAGCCTTTGCAAGGTGTCCGAAAACAATGCCAAAACTCTTACAGAAATAGATTGTAAACACAAAAAATCAAAGCTGAGAGGAAAATCACTTGTTTAATTTTCATGATTGGAGAAAGTTCAGTGGGTCAGAGTTACTGGGTGAGAGTAGTGAAATTGGTGAGAGTAGTAAAATTGGTGGGTGTAGTAAAAATGGGGAGTGTAGTGAAAATGGTGAGTGTAGTGAAAATGGTGGGTGTAGTGAAAATGAGTGTGGTATGACAGGAGAACTTTCACATAATCATATGCAACATTTGTATTTGTGGATAAAATTGTATTTTATTCCACAGAAGATGTGTTAATTGTTAATAAAATTCTAACCATGTTTGATCAATGTTTTACTTGGATTAGGTTGCAGGCAGAAAGGGCTTCCCGCATGTCATCTATGCACGGATATGGCGCTGGCCAGACCTTCACAAAAACGAACTCAAACATCTCAAGTTTTGCCAGTATGCTTTCGATCTGAAATGTGACAGTGTTTGCGTCAATCCCTACCACTACGAGAGGATCGTATCCCCTGGAATAGGTAAGGTCTTTCACATTAATTTTTTGTCTTTGAAATGTTGACATTTAAGTAGGTTGTGATTCATTTATTTATATTGATTTGGAAGAGTGAATTAATCCCCAGCCTGATGACTTTAATTTAAACACACCATCCGAACCAAACTTTTAAAATTCCATAACATCTTGTTATGTTTTAGTGAAACCTAAACATTGCTTATATTTTGTCCTAGACTTTGTAAACATTCATATTCACTTATTTTGATTGCAGCAATCAAAATAACCTTTAAAGCAAAGGTGAATTTGAGGGTCTTACATGTATAAACTTTGATTAGTTCTGATGGAACTTTATACTAAGTACTCAGCAGGCATGGTACGTCCTCCATCTTAGGGCAAAGCAGTTTTTCTTTAGTAAACTGGTAAAGGGCACCTTATAATCAATGAGGGATACTGTAATTTCTACTGGGCTATTTATTTCAATGGGCACCGTGGCATTAACCAGGGCATGGAGGCTGTATTGCCTCAGTTGCCTTAGTCTTGTGGACAAGTCGTTAAAATGTTTGTCGCGGTGCAGGCTGTCTCGCAATTATTCTGATCTTGTGATTGCTGGCTCCTGACTACTGCCCCCATTTGGGGCCGTAGTGACGAGAGCAGTAGTCTTGCGCAGAACAGCAATCTTGCAAGAGTATAGTTGCGAGAGAGCTGATAACACTATCATCGCGACAAACATTTTAAAATGACTTGTCCTCAAGTCTACAGTTGCCTCTGTACAGTGTATCACCCAGGCCTTCAGTGTATGTATACACATGTACATAATTCTCTTCAGGATCGGTACTGAAAATGTCCTGCACTTTATAGTCGAGACGCTTTTTGGATTTATCTTTTAAACAACATTTTTGGGAAACAATTCCACTCGTAATGGGACACTCGTAATGATCCCCATGGAATGTTTTCGTTGGACCGGGTTGGATGTACTTTAAAAAGTTTAATTCAGATGGTCTGTATTAAGGTTATTTTTTGAGTAATGCTGTAGATTTGGACTGTATTGTACGTTCATGAATCGAAAAGATCTTTGTTGTGGTCGGCCTATTCAGTCATTTTGTTTATTTGTGTCCTGATTTCATTTTGCTGTTTAATCACAAAAAGAAGCTGAGCACTTAGCAACTTTGCTAACCAGAATAAGGTTACCACCAGCCAAAATACGATCTCACATGTACAGTCTACATGTATGACTAATTTGCTGCTCAGTTTTGCTTAAGCAGCCTATGAAACTGGGCCCTGCATAAATGTAGGTGTTGACCAAATATGAAGAAATTTCAAAGGGTTTTTGTATAGTCTGTTTATTTAAAACAAGAGGGTTTTCGAGAATCGACTGTTCCAAAAACGAATCTAACATCAAAACCATAAAGACACCAGAGTATGAAGGGCTATGCTAGGGTCCATGACTTTGAATGTTTGGTCATCATTGTTATGATTTATGGATTTTTGAGGCCAATACCAACAATTTGGGAGCAATAGGTCGTTCTGTTCAGTTTATACAACATTTTTCAGTCTTTGACTTCCAAGTTGCACAATCTTGGTGAAAACACTGTGAACAGTAACATTTATTTCCTTGGCAGAACAGAAATTTATACCAACAAAAATACATAATTTTCTTCACTTGGGCTTGATAAAGTATGGTGGCCAAAATGTTCAGTGGCACAAAACATGTTTTAATTATTTAAGGTTTTAAGTTTATTTTATTATGGTTACATGTATGATTATTTTATTTTGTTTGATCTTAAAGTTCATACTTATTACCAACTACAAATCCTCCAATTATGTTCCTTGTACTACCGGTACATCTACATGTATTGGTCTTAGTATTTATTTCTGAGCTCTTTCTGGTGGATAGTCTGCACAGAACCAGCGAAACAAACGGTATCGAGACACCAGTACAGTCAATTTACCAAGCCCACAGCTGGTCTAACCTTAGCCTTGACATTTGCTTTCAACTGTTGGCTGAAACCAGACAATAAATTTACTGAGGTGGAAGATAGGCTTTCCTGGAATAAGCATTTCGGCGGCAACGGTGCAGTAGTTGTCTGCAGCTGTCAGTTCTGGCCCGCTGGCGGCTGGTGTGGTCTACTTCTTTTCCTTTGTTTTGTTCTCGTTTTTTTGCAATAGATACAGTGGAATCACAAGGCCTGTATTTTGGATTGTCAAGACAAGGTTTTGATGACTATCAGTATTGCTTTATCTTGGAGAGCGCTAAATACTGGTATGAGTTGGTAATGGTTCCAGAACTTCCAGACTAAACTGCCAATTATCCTTTGACATGTTTTCATCTGAAATGATGTCATCTTCTAAGAAAAACAAAACTCAAACATTATCAACACCAAAACAGAGTACTTGTTTGCTTTCTTTTCCTTAACAAACAGCCATGAATTTGATGATAATTTCACAGGTTGGTTTTATGGTGTGTTTATTGAAATCTATAGAAAGGGAATGAACTTACTCTCCCCCCCCCCCCCCCCCACAAAGACCCCCCCCCCCCCCACAAAGAAAAGAAAAGGATTATGCATACATTACATTCCTTTTAAGCATGACTACTCAATATTTGAAGTTTAATATCAATCTTTCAAATTATGCCCTACATGTAATGTACAATAGACTTTCCTTCATGTTGCCACATTGCCACATGATGACATACAATTGAGTAAATCCTTTATGGGATAGTACATGTACATGTAGTACATCTTCTTATAACTTATGTAAACTATGTGGTATGCACATGAGTACAGGTTCGATAGAGCATGAAGGTTCATCATGAAGGCACATTCATGTTGTAATGAGACACATTTTAATGTTGGATACGGCCTGTGGCGTGGCCTTGCTGCAATGCGCTAATTTGAGTTGACGTACTGTACTGTATGTATGTGAACATGCTGTAAAACGTACAAAAGTACATGTTTGCGTTATAGTACTTTACCAGGCATGGGGGAGGGGGGGGGGGGGACAGGCTGGAATTTCATCTTTGAGAGGGCAAGGCCAGTTTTTATATCATTGGAAAATCTTAATGTCTATAGCCCTTTTCACACGAGAATCGGAAACTTACGTCCATCGTTTTGGGCGCCAGTTGTCTGTCCCAAAGGTTGCGTGCGATATCATGACAAACATTCACACGATGACACTTCGCGTTCCCAATGTCCCTCGTTTTTGTGAGATCGCTACGTATTGGGTCAAAGGTCGTCATTGGTTATTTATTAGTTCGCTGGTTCTCTGTCGGTGTCCCGTTTAATGTTACGTAAATGCGTTTGGTGTACCATCGATCGTTTTCTCGACGCGACATTTCTGCTTTTTCGTGCGAATTCTCAGTTTCCTGACGAACTCCGATAATGAATGTAGCGGAAAGTGTTTTGTCAGAGATGGCAAGTGGAAATACCAATCAAAAAACAAAGGTAACTTAACATAATTTGCAACACGAACGTTTCTTCCACCGACGCCTTTTTAACGGAGGAAGGAATGCTCGAACTAACAAACGACATTTCTCCCGATGCGCATGCGTGATCGTTGTGTGATCGCATGGGACCTTGGTATCATAAACGTGCGTCGTTTCACACGACCGAACTTGGCGATTTTAAACAGGGATGCGATTTTTGGAGGAGGTCTTGATCCTGGTTGTTTATAACGCGGGTCCCAGGTAATTTCATCACACGGATTCCTTTCACACGACGCAAATTTGCCTTTTCATGACACCGATGCGATTTCGTTCCCAACGACCATGGTTTAGAGCGCTCGTGTGAAACAGGCTTTAGGGAAACATTTGAAGGGACAACAAGGTCAAGATCAGGGGCAATAGAGGCAATGGCCTCCATGGTCATCTTGTTATTCCAGTCCAGGAGAGGGTAATCATGCCTTCAGTTACATGTACACTACTGGGTGTCATGTGGTGTTAACCAGAGGACATCTTTGTGTTTCGTTTTGAGCCCTCCCCCTTTTTTATTATGCCCCACCATGCTTATTCATAAAAAGTACATTCTAAGTTGACATTATTTTTGTTTACCCATACATTGATGTGTGTTAAACAGTGTACATGTACAGTGTATACTTAGTACTTTCCCCGAGTCCTGTGAAAAAATAAAATTCAAAGGCTTTTTTCTTGGGTGGGATCCGAACCCTCAACCTTTGGCATTCTTCTAGAGCAGATGTCTTGCCACTAGACTACCGAGTTTGCCCGGTAGTTCAAATCCTTTATTTTACTTTAAGCAGCAGATACCACAATTGTTAAAGCAAAGCCCCCAAAACGTTCTAAGTTGGCAATTGTAGTCATGCCTGGTGCATCTGACTCGAGTTCTGGTGGTTAAGTCATCTGGGAGTGGGTTAGAATCCCGGTCATGACACTTGTGTCCTTGAGAAAGATTCTTTTCTAGAATTGGCACATCTTCTCTCAATGCTGTAAATGGGTACCGGTGAGGGTAGAGGTTGATATTGGGTTTGCAAAAGCCTTTGGAGCACCACGGCAGCTCATATAATGTACACTACCGAAGGAGCTGAGAAAGACTAAGAATGTTATTATTAAAGTAGGATTTGAAACTTTGGCCAATGTTATTGGCCATTGACCGGGGCATCAATGTAAAGCACATTGATATGTTAACGTACAATGTGCTAAGAACTACGTACTTAGTAAATATTATTATTTTTGTTTGCATACCCTGGTTTACAGTAAATTCAGCTGTTTTTCAAATTCTGGTTACAATTACAGTATTTGAACTACAAATTTAACCTTTTAAAATGTCTTTCTCTTCTTTTTAACCTCTGTAGATTTGTCAGGCTTGACTCTCCAACATACAGGTAAGCTTACATGTAATAGTGGCTTGGTTTTTTGAAAATGAATGAGTGGAGGGCCTCTTTCGTTGTGAAGTGTCATGCTATTTTTCTCCCAGTCTACAATCCCGGCCAAAATGCTGGGCCACGTGCTGTTATGGCGTCGCACTCCACACACTCAACACAAGTTATACAACCAAAATATTTCCACATTTTTTTTTTCTCCACTGCCCACTTACAACTGTACATGCTTGTTGATTATTGCACATCGAGAACATACATGTAATAGAGACGATGGTACATGTACATATATGTGTTCATGTAGCAAGATCAAGGACTGTTCAATTACATTGTAACAGTAGTTCCATGGCCATGCGCAATACTTTTAAGGCATGTTTCAGCCATCTGTTTTTCTAATCAATTTTCTTGACTTGAAATGTCGAAATTTATCAACAAATTTGAACAATACCAAGTCACAAAAACCATTCGGAAGGACTGTTTCTCTATGTCCTGTGGTTAAAGAAATGGGAGGTACATGTAGATCAGATGAAAATCTCATCGTAAAAAGCAGACTTATAATTTAGTAAACAATAATAATAATATAATTTCAAAACATACGTACATGTAAGAAGCACGTCATCTGGGTAAAACCCCAAAATATAATTTTTTTTCATATTTCCCCCCCCCCCCCCCTCTTAAAAGAAAGCTGGTGTTTTTTGTTCTTTAAAAGACATTTTTCTAACCATGGAAGCGTTGCATGGTAGGAATACAATCTAATAAGGTTTGCGGAGACACCTTGTACATAGAACTTTCTGTATGAGTTGTGGTGGTTCTGAAAAGAACTGGCGGTTTAACAACTCGATTGTCTCCAGGACAAAGCGTTACCATTTTACTTAATATGTATTTACATTTATTGTCCCTGGACGCACAACTTTAAGTAATTCTGTACATTAAAAGTTCAGGGCCCAATTTCATTGCTCTGCTTACCGCCGAATTCTGCACTTGCGATCACCATTCTCCCCTAACCGAGCAAAGCATAGAATGCCTAGTAATGTGGATTTCGCAAGCGCACAAGCAAAAATTCCCTGCTAACCCGTGAAAAGCGCGTAATTCCCTGCTTCCTTAAGTGCCGATTCTTTGCTTACGCTAAGCAGAGCTATGAGATTGGGCCCAGACAAGCTTTTAGCCAGGATTTGAAAATAGGGTGTCCAAATTTGACTGGATTGAAAAACAGGGCGTCCAAATTGTTGGGGTAAATTTTCAGCAAGCATGTACATGTACCACAGAACTATTATTGCATTTACTGTGTACTCCACGTATGCTTTGGGTCTGGGCCGGTTAAAGGGTTTAAAAAAAATGAAATCAGCACCGTACAGCCCTAAGAATCGTAGTATTTCGCGCAGTGTTATTATTTTTAAAGTTTGGGTGGGGTCACGACTTTTTCATATTGATTTCCCCCGTACAAGAGTCGAGTTGCGGTATTCTACAAATAGCCCGCGAATTATATACGGAACAATCGTTAACATTTCAATGTACATGTACATCATGTACATTTGCAGTGTACATGTACCACTACGAGGGATAGTTTGATAGTGAGGGAGGTGAGCATTTAAGAAGTACTGTCCTTCAATATTACGGTGTGCAGTGAGCATTCTTTATTAAACCTGCATTACCCATACTCATGGTGGGAGGTTCACACATACAAACAGACACGCACGTTTTGACTCATACACTGCGCATGTGCGACATGTTCTGCATACATTAATATGCACTGAAAGGTTGCGGCAGCCAGAAAAGAGCGGGAATGACGTGCCTAGACTTGGTTCCAAGTCTGTGCTCGTGGTTTTTAGTCTACCTGCATTGCCTGAAATGTAGCGCCCTCTTGTGGATTAACCTCCGTCTTTAACCTACGAGTTAGAGCGCGTGATAGCCAATCTGCGGGGGGATTTTGTGTGGCTGATGCAGAAAAATAACCCTTATCTCAGACTTGAAATCAAGTCTACAACACGTGTGTCTCGAGTGCTGCCGATCTATCACACACAACCCTGGTAGGTACACGACATGTACATATACATAACGCTTTTTACGTCGACATACAGTACATGTACATGTACATGTATTTTGTAAACTTGTCTACTGCGTGGCGTTTCACCGCTATACATGTAGTTTCTAAAGCCTTTGCGGTTGTTCAAGCCTTCCTACTAGTTGGGGGCACTGTCTGATGTTAAATTTGATCCCTTTGTCGGTAAACAATGAATGGGCGATCAGTATATTTAAGATAAATTGGTTGTATCTTGCATAAAGTTACCTTCACTGCAGCTGGCAGGTAGTAATAGTTTTGGATTTGCGTTCGTTTTGCTTACAATTTCAGGTATTCGGATGTAATTTTTTATATATTATGTACAAAAAACAGGGCGTCTTCAAGGGCGTCTGACAGTTTTTCGGGGCGCCCAAAAATAAAATAGGGCGTCCAAAAGACGCCCGGACGTATTGCTGGCTAATAGCTTGGGCCCAGATGTCTTCACCCAGGGAGCTGGAAACTGTCCTTCAAAATAAACTGTTTCATGAGTCTGATGTTGTTTGTTGTTTTGGGGTGGTTTTTTGGGGGGAGGAACAAAAATATTACATTCGGGTTTGGACATGTAGGATTGTTTCAGGTTGTTATGTACGTGTGCGGCAGGCCAGTTTATGTTTGGTTTTATACAGCAAGTAGTTTTGCTCTTTGTAAGTAAATGTAATACTATTTTTATAGGTACAACCACTTGTACATGTGCCTGTTTTTTCTGTTTTTGTTTGTTTTGTTTTGTTTTTGTTTTGAAGTGTTTCCCCCATTTTTTTATTTTATTTTATTTTTTGGGGGGAGAGTAGGATGGTATGGAGGGGGGGGGGGGGGGGGGGGGCTGTACATGGGTGTAGGCTGAAGTGGAGCTGACATACATGTTCTCATTTAATTTGACTACAGATACATGAATTTACTTTTCAACACCATGGCCTATTTTGTTTTCCCTCCAGTGTTCCACACCTTCATTACATACCAAATCTGAGCTTCATGCAAGGCCCCAGTGTATGGTTTCACAGTAGAATGTTTTGTGTTGTAATGTAACACCTCACCCACTGTCTTTAAACACATCACCATTGATCTTGGATCCGGTTCAGAACTGAATATGCTCAGGGGTCCAAGGGTTACTGTACACATACCTAAATGCCAAACATTGGGAAATTTGAGAATCACTTGGGACCATGTTGTTCCAATTGCATTAAAAACTCGGTGGCTGGGCAGATGTATTCCCAGTACATGCAGTTATGGCCTACATAGGACATGGACAATTGTTGCTGAGTGTTTGTCTACCTACATACATGTACTGTACATGGATGGGTGTTACATGTACCTCCATGGTGCATTGATGGGCAGTCCAAAGTCATACATGTATATAATTGTTCTTTTCTAACATGATTAGGGATTCGAACTAGGATCCACAAAGCTGAAAGGCAGGGAAGAAACCTCTAAGCCAACCTGGATGTCATTCTTCTTATAATTATTACTGGTTCTTGGATACATGTACAGTACCTCAGGAAGACAATTTCATGGTCATTGCCTTGGTACTCCTTGTACATGTTCCACCCTATAGAGGTGCCCTGTACGGAGAAGAAAAAAGGCTTTTGGTTCCCTTGCCCTTTCAAAAACGAGGCATCAGACCTGTACATTCCCCTTGAGCATATTAGCAACAGTTAAATGTTGTACTAATTCTGATTTGACTTTAATAAATGGGGACAGAATAATGGGCTCTTCCTACATGTCCTACCTCAATTTGGTTACATTGATTTGAATTGGATAAACAAAAACAAAGATGGCTGCATCACCCTCATCCTGTTCCAGGGCCCAAAGACATGCAGGGCCCAATTTCATAGAGCTGCTTAGCACAAACACTAGCTTAGCACAAAACTGTTTCGGTTAATACCATCAAACTACAAGTTCACTTTTACATTGTATTTGTAACTGGTTTCCTTCTTAGTTGCAGGTAGCAGAAATTTGTTAACAATTATTTGTTTGCTTGACTAGCTTTTTGAAATTATTAGCCCCATCTTTAAAACACAGAAAGTAGATAACCACAATAATATTATGCTCCCAGAATTACAAGCCAAAACAAAAATGCCACATCTGTGAATGGTATCCAGCTCGTTTTTGCTCAGCAGACAATTGTTGTTCACACAAAAATTGATGCTTAAGCAGCTCTAGTTTGTACATGTAAGAGCTGCTTGAGCACAACAAGTAGCTAAGCACAGAACAATTGTGCTAACCAGAATATGGTTACCAGCCAACATATTGTGTAGCAACTCACAAGTACTGTTTCTTGCAAATGGTTTCCTGAGGATTGTTAATATGCTGAGTACAATGTTTTTTGCTTAAGCAGGTCTATGAAATTGAGCCTTATCTTTTACATTAATTGTACACAGTATCCTGACCATATCCTGTGCATAGTTAATTTAGAGCCACAGAAAAGTAAAAAGTGGTATGTGTGTACACATTGTATTATGTTTAGTTCTTCCGAAGCTACATGAAATGTATAGAGTAATTAAATCTGCTAAGCGAAGATGTCACCGGAATTTGTTTTTGCAATGAGTTGGCCCTGATGGAGGCTAGAGGTCAGATGTTAGTGTTGGCCCCTTAACCCCTGCAGCAAATAAGACAAAGGAATGCTTATATTATGTAGCGTGAAAAATTGAATAAATAATAAAATAGGAGCAGGTTGTCTCTTGTAAACAGACAAGTGAGAATGATGCAATTTTCCAGGAAGTTCAAATCGTGCCATAAAGGGCATCGGAATTGTTACAACACAGGTTTCCTACATATTCAGGGCTCAAAATATTAACACTGGACTGACAGCCTGAGGCCAGTGTTTTCAGCCTCGGGCCAGTAAGCTCACGGCCGGACAAGCCCGGAGGAAATGTTTTTCAATTGAATAATAATAGGCTACCTCATTGTAATATTGAGCAGATTTCCACCAGAGATCACTGCGCAATAGTTGTATGTACACTGAAGTTCGCTGCAGAACAGAGCGCTACAAAAAGAACACAGTCCCTTACTTGGTTCGGCTGCTAAACAGTGTCCCTAACCAATAAGAGCATTGTTGAAAACAAACCCCCCCCTCTTTTTCAAACTTCTGTGTATGCATGCTGTTGATACTTCATGTTTATTTATCTGCATTCTTGTACCAGTCTTTGTATTTACTCATTGTTGATAATCTGTTTTCATATTGTTAAAGATTTCGCAATTCGGCCCTTGGCCGCGATGGAACGTTTCTGATAAACCGATTCAAATCGAATCAAATCATATCTTTGTGGTAAAAAAAAAATTTGAACTACAGTATGAGTCTGATCAGGGCTCGAATTTGGGGAGAAAATCCACAAGACTACAGGGCTTGTAGCTCAAAATCTTTACTGGACCAGACATTTTTTTACAAGACCTGATTCAAAATGTGAAAAGAAAAAAACTTGCTGCCACAGTTTAACATGCACTTGACTGCTTTTATATGAACCAGAACTGAGACAAGTAAGAGAAGAGTATACTTGATTACTCATAGAATTGAAAGATAATTTATTAGACCCAAAGTCAACATTTGAATATAATTTGTTTATGTTATTTAATTGAAAAACACAAGACCATCGGACTTGTTAGGTCATAAGTTTACTGGCCCAACACCAAAATTACTGGCCTCGGGCCTGTGGTCCAGTGTAAAATTCGAGCCCTGCTGATAGATATCTTTCAATTCTGTTGAGTATCGGAGTACACTTACACATAAGACAAATGAGGTAGATTTTCTGTTGGCGCTTGTTAAACTTCATTTTGATTCTGGCCGTGTAAGATAAATTCTGGTCCAGTAAAAATGTTGAAGCCCTGCTGTCTTGTGGATATATCCCCCAAATTCAAGGCCTGATACTGTCAACCCCAAGTTATTGATTTTCTGTACTAAGCAACACCGCTGGTGTACAGTGCCTTGCTTCTATAGCAGCCAATTTCTTCTTTCTCTCTACCGCTCTCTCTCTCGCTCTCTCTTCATTTTATGACTCATCATTGTCAAATAAACTTATTATCTGCATATGTGGGTTATGTTTTTTTTTTGGTAGTGTGGTATGACGGTGTGTCCGTGCAGCCACAATGGGTTTATGGCATGCTGACTGTGGTATACGTACAGTGCGTATAAATCTCCACTAATGCAGCTTGGGGAGACCAGTGATCAAATTTGCAAACAATGTCAGAATTTGTTTGATTGCGTGGATAGTTGTGGAATAGCAAAATGCTATTTTTGTCAAGAAGACGTCCACGATGCAGTAGGAACGGATTGCTTTTGTAAATCAATAAATATTTGATGGAAATGGTTAGATAGACTGTTCAAATTCTTGAAGTTGTGGTAAGATTAGGTGAACACAAATTGTGTAAATACTACAATTAGGGATGACAAAAACAAAACAAAAAAAAAATAAAAAAAATAAGAATATGAATTACTGCAATTTTCGGACTATAAGCCAGCCGGAATAAAAGCGGCAGCACCAACAAATCTTTGGATTTTTTTCTTCTTCAGAGATCAGTGTATAAACTGCTACAGATAGTATACACACAAAAAAAGATTTAAAAACGGCAAATATACATTAATTAATCAATATTAACATTTACACAAACGTGTATTACTTACATGTACATGTGTACAGTGTATGCGCTTCTATTGTTAAAGGGAAAGTACATGACCATTGTTACTAATTCCCATCCTCTGGTTTTCGATATCAAAGCACATCTTGCAACCAACCTGTGAAAATTTCCTCAAACTTTTTTTTTTTTTAGGATAACAGTAAAAAATAAAAAGGTTATTATTGATTTTGTGCCTGTTCATCTTGGGCTTATTTCAATCGCGGCAATCGATTTAAGAAACTGTTCTTCGCGGGTACTTTAAATTCCATTCCTGAACTTTGACAGAATTTCAGATGGAAATAGTTCTATGGTCTTGTCTTGTCTTGATGGATACTGCACCAACATCCCTTCTCAGGGGTCACTGGAGCAGGGTCAGTTGTGGGCTTGGAATTTTGAACAATGCCAGAAACACCGCGGCAAACCCCTTAACGATAAGTGTACTGGGTTCTTTTACATGCAATACATAACACGTACATGTAGGGCTTACCGTCCCCTTCCGAAAGACAAAGCAATAATGGTTAAGTGTCTTGCTTAAGGACACACTTGTCAAGACCGGGACTCGAACCCAAACTCTGCTGATCAAAAAACACCAGAGCTAGATTCCAGTGCGATTACGCTTGGCCACAGCATCAACATTCATTTATAATGAACATACATGTATTGTATAGCTGATGAGAAATGATGTAAAATGTACACGTTACCAACTTGCATGTACATGTATCTTCTGACCAATAACAAACTCATTACCCAAACTGTTTTCAGAAAATAGTTTCTATTAACATTACGTTTTCTTTCTTCTTCAAACAAAAAGTAGCGGGCCCTCCTGGCCGTCTCGTGAAGGATGAATTTGGAGGCGAGTGCGTCCAAGTGGAGCACAACATCTCCCACCCGGCGGGGACCAGCAATGGGGGGCTGGGACGTAGTATACAGCATAGCATGGGGCAGAGGATGCACCCTGGCGTGCCTGGACCTTCTACTTCACAGATGGCCGACTTAAACAGGTTTATGCCGCCTCACTGTGAGTTTGTCATGATCTTCATTTTTATCTTAATCTTCATTTCAAACTCAACAGTCTATTGTCAAACCAGGGTCCAATTTACTTACTGCGGAATTCTGCGCTTACGGTTTCCTTGTAAAGCAGAATCATGAAATTGAGCCCAGGTTTTCAAAGTTGAATTTGTTCTTGTTCGAAGAAAAAAAAACTCGGAAAAAAATAGTGTGCAAATCCTGAACAAATTAATTTAAGGTCTCCTGATGTATTCTCAATGTGTACAAACAACCTCACTGCCTCGTCCTTCCTTGTTCCCCACGAACATCGTACAAAAATAACGCTTTCATGCCAGCAAATTTACTGGGCCGTTGATAGCGACACCCACCCCTCAACCTCAGTCATTAAAAAATAGGGTCCCTCGCTACATCAATAGTGCCCCCCTCTCCCACTCCCCCGTCTGACTTTTCATCTTCGCTCATATCAGCTTCATCAAGTGCCAAGTGTAGCCGCTCCATTTGTCCTCAATTAGTGGACTTCCCCTCTATACATTAGGCAACTTCCTGGGGGAAGACAAGGGACGAGTAGATGTACGCACACGTAACTCCCGGGGTAGGAACCCAGGACATGGGCGGGGCGCATCCTCCTCAACGCCCTGCTATTTGAGAGAGGAGCATGTTTTGACCTAATTAGGGATGTAGGTCGGGTGCCGGGATTGTTTGTGTGGATGACAAAATCATTCCCATCGGATCATCTGGACTGAACGTTATTTTTGTTGTGTCTCGACACTAATATTCTGCGGTATAACTCCAACTAGTGCTGTGATGAAAACCGTTTGAAGTGAAGCAAACTGGCTGTCCAGAGGCAAACAGCAGCACTATTCTTACCAAACCTCCCACTGTTAGCCAATCATCCCAAAACAATACTCACAGTAAAAGTGCATGAATGATGGCAGAAACAAAACTTGAGTGACTTATTAGCACCATCGGTGACTTTCGGAATGTGTTTCCCATATTGAGTGTAACACATTTCAATTATTTACATGTAGGGTTCCACTTTCTGAGTAATGGTTGATACAAATTTCATAATTGGTCACAAATTGTGAGTGATTTTTATGGCTAGGCCACACACCATGGCTGCCAGAGCCTAAGCCGAAGATGTTCAATCAGATGTAGCCATGTTTTTGAACGTATAGTGTATGTTAAAAAAGAGAGAAAAGACTGGTCAGTTTCATTGTGCTGCTTCTTGCCTGTGGAGTTCAGGGCTTGAGTTGGGGGGGGGGGGGGGGATATCCACAGGAATGCAGGGCTTATAGCTCAAAATATTTACTGGACCAGAGTTTTGTTTACAAGATCAGAAAAAAACTGAGAACAAAACTTACCGACACAGTTTAATATGTATCTAACTGTTTCCGTTTGAACAAGCACTAAGACGTTTTTAAGAGAAAATTTATCTCATATTGTCTTAATATGGTGCATTATGTAAGCTTCATCACTTAACAGAATTGAAAGGTATTTATCAGACTCCAAGTCGACATTTGAACATCGTTTGTTTCTGTTCGAGATGTTACAGAGTGAGGTTTTGTTATTCAATTGAAAAAAATATATAAGACAGCTGGACTTGTCCAGTCATGAATTGACTGGCCTGAATCTAAAATCACAAGCCTTAGGGCCTACGGTCCAGTGTAAAATTCAAGCCCTGGAGCTCTGTGCTTCTCAGGGTGCTGTAAGCAGCCTTTTTATTGGGCATGCTGGGTGCTGTGAGTAATAAGGGAACCGGGGCCCAATTTCATGGCTCTGCTTACCGCCGAATTCTGCGCTTGCGATCACCATTCTCCGCTTACCGAGCAAGCGCCAAATTTCTGCGCTAGCTGTGTAAGTGGACTATGCAGGCGCACAAGCAAAAATTCCCTGCTAACCCGTGAAATATGCTTGATGTAAGCGCAGAATTTCCTGCTTCCATAAGCACCGATTCTTTGCTTACGGTAAGCAGAGTCATGAAATTGGGCCGAGATGAGTATACTAAAATCATTTCAGTTGTTATTGATTTCAGTAAAGACTCTGTATCACTGATCCATTTTCTTTTAACATTATTAACATATATTCATAAATCATTTGTTTTCCTTCTATTTTATTTAAGCCTAACCCTGGCGAAAGAAGCCTTCTTGCTACTAGAGAACGATGAAAAGATATTTATCATGCTGCCACCTTGTTTGTAATGTTCCCCCTTGTGCACTACTGATGATGGATGCTAAATCTGGGTATACCCAGTGTTCTCCACACACGTATTTTGGGAGGGCGGGCCGCCCTCCCAAAGTTTAAGGCCGCCCTGCCAAAGAATTGGCCGCCCTGCTAAAATAATTGGCCGCCCTGCCAAACAATTACAAACAGACTATTTTTAGCCTGCACTTAATACGATCAAACGAGTAGCCGACGAGCCAATCCCGACTTCTAAGCGGCAGCATTGGAATTGCGATCGTTCATTTTAGTAGTATACAAACGTTAAAACACGATGCACACACAATCACATGGTTCTGACTGCTGAGTATCCACCGCTGCACGTGCATCGGCCCAACAACGTTCGGTCGGTAGTCCATGCATAGCGCATACACAACACACACGGTCCAAAGTCCAAGCTAACAAACATTCCGCACGCTGTGATTGGCCGTTGATTACCATATTCATAAGAGAGCTTGCTAGACTCCAACGCAGTACACGTTCACGAGCCGATAAAGAATTGCAACACACTGTGCCGCACGCCTGCAGATTGGTACAATGTACAGCCTTGAAGGATATTCAAACATTGACAACTTTTGCCGATAGAGGGCGTTGCGGGGCAAAGTTCATTGAATTTGTTCTCAATGTGCGTACCGTGCGTTGTTTACCGATCGTTGAATCTCGACGATTTTATTGAAAACTAAGTTCTAAACAACGGAACCTCTAATCACAAATCCATGAAAATGGTTGTTGATGAAAAAGGTATTATTGAGGGCAGAAATTAGGGGATAAGATCGTCCCAAATTTTTTTTTTTTTAATTTAAATTTTTTTTTTCCGTTTCGAAAATTGCACGTGTGTGGGCTATCCGATCACCACCACCAACGCATAGAAATCCAGCTTTCTAAAATCCAACACTGAGCGGCATATCCCCCTGATTTTTTTTGGCGCGGCGCACAAAGCAAAATGTATAACAAATTGTAGGTTTTGAATTAGTTTTACAACAAGGTTGTTTCGACAGAATGAAATGGATGTCAATCATTCTCCTTATTATAGTGTCGGGGCCCGGGGGTTAATAAGATTATTTTTAAGAAAAGGATTATCTCGGGTGTTTTTTCCTTTCACGTGCGATGACGTCATAAACCAACGGGCGCCATTTTGATTACGTCATGCCGCCCTCCCAAAGACAAAGTCTGTGGAGAACACTGTATACCCAAAGGGGTACCAGACCTTTTTCCCTTCAAGCCTCAGTTTCATCACATTGATTTTAATGGGTGAAAAACAAGATGGCTGAACTGTGATAAAAGTTAATAGCCGTGTCCGAATCAAGTGAATTTGGCTCTGGCTGTTGTCTGCAATGACAATGTTGGAGAATAGGAGTTTTTGGCATTCCGGCCAAAGCCACTTGCAGAAGCCATTAATTCGGACACGGCCTACAATAGACCCTTATCACAATGCAGACATTTTGTTTTCCTTGCATTCAAACCAATGTGAACCAAACTGAGACTGGAGGGTGAAGAACAGACTGGTCCCTTTTTATAAAATTGAGAATTAGAACTATCAATGTCACTGAGTGTACAGGGGAGCTGACGAAAATAGCTGCAGTGTCCTAAATGTCTGTTGTTGCACATCCTCATAACAGTATGGCCTAATACTATGTACATTACATTGCAGCAATAAGCACTAGTTTGCCCATGCCCATGGCACAGCCACTTATGGTGAGCAGCATACCAGATCAACACCCTCAGCCCAACCATCCCCATACCAGTACTGCCATCATGACACGAGACCCTGGACAGTTAGGTAAAAGGAAACATACATTGTACAAATGGTGACTGCTCTATGTTCCGATACCCCTTTGTTCGGACACCTCTAGGTTCCGACAACCCTATGTTCCGACGACCCTTCGTGATTTACATGCTAGGGTTAAGATGAGGGTAAGGGTTTGAATTATAAATATACATTAGGGTTGTCGCAACACAAGGGTGTCCGAACATGTCGGAACATAGGTGTGTAACCGTACATACAACTAGGCCTACACGTCAGCATTGCGCATGTTGTCAAGTCACTGTCCGTCTGTTGTGAGAGGGGAATTTGCTTTACTTGCTTTACCCTTGTCTTGTCTAAGTCCTTTCTGTTCTCCTCGCATCCCAGTACCGGACTTGCTATAGACTTTGCAAGTCTTGGGCGTATTCAAACCTCTGGGAACAAGTTGGTCTCAACCATATGGAGTTTCACATGTGCGAAATTCCACTTCTTCAATGTTTAGATTGATCGCAGTATATGGCTATACAATTTTTTTATGTTGTTGGGAAAGTAAAGTTCAGCCATGAAATGTATAAAAGTAAAATAAATTTAACAAATCAAAGAAAAACTGAGAATAAGACTTGTAAACCAACTAAGAATTTTGCCCAACTGACGCTCATATTATCATAAAACCTACACGTGATGGTCGCATTTTGTTTCATCGTTAATTTAAACAAACTATTTGTACTATTACGAAATTGTGTTTATAAAAAACTGCTATGGGTATTTTTATGTCAAGAACTTTGTATAAATAGAATTTAAAAAGAAAATGTTATTTTATAGAAAACGTAGTCTCCGTTCAAGTTGTTTTTCCCTGTTTTTGATGCGTACGAGACTAGCACAGTCTATTACATAGATGCCACAGGACCCTGTAAATGTAGTATGTAGTATACCCCTCAACATCATCCTAGTTTACATTGACAAGTCGTTGTCAGTCTGTTACATCTTGTTCCCCCTGTCTTGTCAAAGTCTGTCTGTTCTGTAATCCCAAAACCTGTACAGTTACTATCAAAGATTATAGAGCTGGAGCTTCATCTATTGTTTGAGTGTTAAACACATCTACGCTTGGGCGCCATTTCAGTAAGCAAATGTTTAATTATAATATCATTGATATCAGTGGTCATTGTCTGCACTGATTAATTGTTGTATCAATAGTGTTTGCTTGCTGAAATGGCGTCCAGTGTACATTTCATATTCCAGTCCGAGTTCCCCATCTTTGACACTATAATCTTTGGTTTCTATCATGCCACAAGACCCTTGACAGTTACATAGATAAGCAGAAAAAAATCATAAACTTCAAGGTTACCTTTGTGCACATTGTCAAGTCATTGTCAAGTCATACATTTATGGCACCTGCGTACTTGTTTTCCCCCTGTCCTGTCAAAACCTGCCTGTTTTGTCATCTCAATACTTACCAGTAATACCACCATCATGACAGAACCCCACCCCCCCCCCCCCCCCCCCCCCCCCCCCCCCCCCCCGCACGGTTTCATGTTCGTACATAAAAAGAAATAAAAACATACTCAACAGCTGGCTAATGTACATGAATGATCACATTGTCAAGTCATTGTCGGTTTGTTGTGATTAGGGAAAGGGGGAGGCCTTGAATGTTTGCAATATTTGTTTCCTGTAGTCTTGTCCAAGTCTCTTTGTTGTGTCATCCTCAATTTCTGTCATCCTGCCAGGAGACCCTGGGAAGGAGGTGAATAAGAAACACATTGTCCATCTCATTGTCACCTTAGTGCACATTATTTTTCCCATTTGGATTATGTTAAATTTCTATTCCGCAATGACAAGCTTCTCATTTCTTTGTTCCGTTTCTGTTGTTTTCCTTTTTTTCAGTGTAGAAACTGTGTGTACATGTATGCTCCAATAGTAAAAACGGGCTTTGCAGAGTGTTTGCTTTCTAAATCACCACTAGCAAAATATTTGGCATTCTTTTAAGCACCATGCAGAGATAACCTTTTTGATTTCAAGCTTAGCAGTTTTAATAAATGCTTTTAAGTTTTAAGGACATCCTCTATGATTTGCTGATAGTTTTTATGTAGAAGTTGGTTTGTATACTAGGACTTTCACCACAATTTAAAAAAATAAATAAATTGTTCCCTGCAGTTTCGTCGATGCCCCCAATGGTTCCTCCCCAGCACACCATCATAACTCAGCTCCCGGCAATGCCTCTATCACCGACCTCCGCCTTCCCGCCTGTCAGCGTCCAGTCCCCGAATTCAGCCCCGCCCTCCATTCAATCCCCCTCCCCTCAAGCCCCCACCCAACAGCCTCTACCACCGCAGGGTCCCCCGTCCCAGGGTCCAATCTCCCAAGGCCCCCCACCTCTCTCCCAGCAAGTTGGGGGGACACCTGTGGGTGCATCTGGACCCCCAGGACCATCCGGACCTGGGCCTTCAGCACCGCCTGGAAGTTCTGGACCGTCGGGGCCGTCAGGACCTGCTTCCCCAACTGGATCGACATCAAACCAGTCGATGAACAGAAGTAAGTCAATGGGGAGGGGTTGCTTTGGATAACAGATGTTTTCTAATGATGATAAAATCGCTGGACAAATTAGATTATGTGGATTGAGCCTTTTTCTTATACACTCAGGCAATCACAGTATGAGAAACATGTAAAGTGTGCCAACAATTTAATTGGAGTGCGATATGTTGGAGTGTAGGACTTAAGACTTGAAGAATGGGTGTAATAAGGGCCCAATTTCTCGGAGCTGTTTAAGCAGAAAATATTCCTTACTACTTTTCTGCTTAGCACAAATAAGCAGGATACCAGTCACAGATTGTACATAATAATAATAAAAATAATAGGTATTTATAAAGCGCATTTACAAAATATCAAAGCGCTGTACAAAAAAGACGAGAAACAAAAAGAAAAAAGCAGGGTTACGAGAAGAAAAATGTTTTAAGACGTTTTTCTGAAAATGGCGATAGAAGGAGCATTCCTGATGTTGGTTGGGATAGAGTTCCACAGTTTGGGGCCAGCGATAGAAAATGATCTATCTCCGAGAGATTTTGAACCTGTAGGAATAGACAGAAGCAGTTTATCATCAGAGGATCGTAGTCTCACTCTGCCTGGTTGATACAAAGTGATTAAATTAGACAAGTAAGGAGGAGAAATACCATGCAAGCACTTGTAAACAATGAGAAGTTTGAAAGGTAGATGCTCCTTGGTGGGTAACCAGTGAAGTTTGGAAATTAAGGAAGTGGCATCCGCAGAACAGTTGACAGAGAAAATGAGTCTCGTAGCACGATTTTGCAGCTTTTGTAGTCTGTATATTTCACCTTGAGTTATTCCAAATAGAAGAGAGTTGCAATAGTCCAGCTGGGATGTTATAACGAAACGGAACGGACAACATGATGACATGTGTCGTGGTCAATGTATTTACGAATACGGCAGAGGTTACGTAGATGAAAATTGACAGACTTACAGATGGAAGAGACATGATTGGACATAGATAATGAAGAGTCATAGTATGTCGTAGTATGTTGGCTGGTAACCTCACTCTGTTAAGCATAATGTTGTTGTGCTTAGCTACTTTTTGTGCTTATAAAGCAGCTTTATGAAATTGGGCCCTGATATTTTCAGTCGGTGTGTTTAGCACAATTATTTGTTGGTGCTTTAAATCGTGGAAATTTAAGACAGGCAACCATTTGCACTGCATGCAAAAGAAGCCTTTTACAGATCCATTCTACTCTCCTTATATTATAACAAGATCGCTGGGACTGGCCACCTTCCCTCTTTATATAACAGGAGCGTTGTTACAAGAGGACAGCAAAACAAAGAAACACAAAGCAGAAATGAGATTCTGGACTTCAGAATGTACTCTTTATAAGCAGAACCTCTTTGTAACGAGGGTTGACGGTATTTTTCTAACACTGTCTTACTGTCCCCAAGAAAATTATGTGGAAATTAACGAGTGAATGTTTTTCTCTTCTCTTGAAACTGGTTGCCTGTAAATTGCCTGGTGTGACAAGGCCCTTATTCTAACTTAGTGTATATTAGCACTTGACCTCACAGTTTAGCACTTTACAGTAAGTCCATGTATATTCAATGTGATGTACAGTCAGTACATGTTACAAAAATGTTCATTACATTCAAGGACTACATGTATACCGGGACGTTCTTATGGACCATATGCATTGACTTTATACTGCCACCGAGGTAGAACGATGATGAAACAAGGGAACGCACATGTATGCGCTGCACACATGATGAGCCAATGAGCAGCCTTCTGTTGACCTCTAGCCGAGGGCGCCCTACTTGAATTACGTCATTTGCATCAGGTCTAATGCGTCAATTCAAACTTGTACTCTACGAAGTGTTAACATTTCAGTTCAATTTTGAGATTGCTTTGACGATTATTTTCACAGCAAGTACTACAATATGGACGGGGAACAATACGATGTCCTACAATCCAGGCATGCCAGGGGGTACCAGTCAAGCAGCCAACCCCACCAATCCTTACTGGCAGCAGACCAATCAACTGCAGGGTGAAATGCCTCTGAATTCCCCACTATCATCTCAACCAGGTATGTGGAACATGGTGTTTCTTGTAAGTATTCGCTAGGATGGGCATGGGGGGCGGGGCAAAGAAACAGTTTAGGGAACAATCTAATATCTGATTTCCCCTTAAAATGATAACCTGCAAGACTTACGAAAATAAACATCATTGGTGGTGTGGAGTGTTTTGTCTAGCCAAGTTTGTTTAACAAAAGAAGATACTGATGAAGTGGGCAACTTCGTCCAAAGAACCAAAATTCAAAGTATTTAATACTCTGATTAAGCAGGTGTCTGTTTGCAGTGTGTGTGGGGAGTGGTAGGGGGTAGGAGAAGAAAGGGAAATGGTAGTATTGGGTGCAAAGACACTCCCCTACCCCCACCCCCACCGGCAGGAGTCACCCAACTCCCCATTTCACAAAGACACTCCCCTACCCCACCGGCAGGAGTCGCCCAACTCCCCATTTCACAAAGACACTCCCCTACCCCCACCGGCAGGAGTCACCCAACTCCCCATTTCACAAAGACACTCCCCTACCCCCACCGGCAGGAGTCACCCAACTCCCCATTTCACAAAGAAGAAAGGATATTTTCTTAGTTTCAATGCAAAAATTTATCTTGTGCAAAAACATTGTACCTTGCACGAAAAGGATCTGTGCGAACACCTGGTATGTCGGCGTGTATTTGTTTTGTTTGTTCAATTGGATTATTTTAAGTGAGAAGCCACAATTTGACACTTTAAAACTGGCACGTAGCGTAAACGCTATTTTGGGGTTTTGTTTGTAATGTTCAGGGACAACCACCTTCTACAGTTCTTTCTATTTTTGCCTCCAGCAAGGTGTTTTATACTGTGTGTTTTACTTGCTTGTTGTTTTGCTTGTTCGCTATAATATTGCTTTGTTACAAATTGTTCTTGTAATTTCTTCACATGTGTTAACACTAACAGGTGTTTATGCAGTACTGAAGCAGAAGCCATGAATTTGCTTGTGTTGTTTTATTCATATAATTTGTAATATTGTATGTACTTTTTATCAGGTTTCGTAAAGAGTGGTGTATTCTGTTGCTCTTTGATATTTTAACGTGTTCATATTTTGTCACACTTGAGATTTGATTTTGTTGATTGTACTTGTACATATATAAAATTTATCTTTTTGAAATATTGTCTTTTACACTTTTATCTTTTGTGAAGGGCCTTTGAACTTCTTTGACCATGCTATATAAATTTTGTATTAATGATGTTACTTATTTTATGCTGAATGTTGGAGCCAAGATGCTTCATAGTTACTTCTCAGGAGTAACCCAATATCCTCTTAAGAGGAATAGTTTTCACACTTCTGCTTCTACAACTGTCTCGGTGAGATTTGTCGGCGACCAATTAACACAACTATATTTGTGACCAAACAAAAGTCATGTTTTTAACTAAACCACGTAACAAGTATTGATGACAAATCATAACTGTTGTATTTGGCAGCCCCAGAGTACTGGTGCTCCATCGCCTACTTTGAGTTGGACACTCAGGTCGGTGAGATCTTCAAGGTACCATACTCTTCCACGCCACCCCGTTACCCGTCGGTCACCATCGATGGCTACGTGGACCCATCGGGAGTGGACCGCTTTTGCCTGGGCCAGCTGTCCAATGTACACAGAACAGAGTCCAGTGAACGATCACGGTGAGAAATCAGTGAAGTTTATGGAAGACAAAGGGGAGGATTTTCACTTTGGCGCATTACAGGGATGAGTAATTTCAGACCTTTATTGCATTTGTTTTAGACTCTTTTTATGTCTGTCTGGTGAAAAAAAAAAAGGTAGCAGTTATTTTCTTCAGATCTAAAGAAATCCTGCTCTTTGATCTGCTTCTCTAGCACTGAGGATACTATTCACGAAAACTCCTTGAAATCTTAAACTCCAGGGGTTACCAAAAGGTTGAAATGCCATCATTTCAACCAACCTCCTAAAGTTTGGATCCTAGTTTTGAACCTTTTTGTCAGCAGTGACTTTCGCCCCTGACATTACCTTATAATAATGTGCAATAACATGTAATCTTCCTAATGGGATGTACTTGGCATGGTTGTACATTGTATGTATGGTACATATGTATAGAAACTTGTTGGTTTGTTTATCTGTTTTTCACTCTGTTATATTTTAAACCCTTTCTGAAATCACATTTTTGGCTTCGGCTCTGGCCTAGGATACTTCTAGCCTGTTTGAAGACAGTACATCGAGAACATAGATTGGGAGCCTCTAGCCCTGTTCATACTCCCTGTGAATGCTTTATGCGAAGCAAATATGACGCCACAGCAAATGTTTCGCAAGAGTTGAGCACATTTCTACTCTTCCTAAATTTTTCATTACGAATTTGTGACATCAAAATTTGCATCGCATTCGCATTCACAGAAAGTATGAACCGGGCTTTAGCCACAGCCTCTGTTTCCAAGAAAGAGTTGAAAGCAGTTTGGAAGATTTTTGAACCAGGGGCTGCCTGTTTAGTCTAGCATGCTAAAGTTGTTTTTAAACATTCTGATGCTGGATTCTTTTTTAGCACAACATGGAATGTTGCCTGGTCTTAGATTACAGTGTCTAATTTCATGGCTCTGCTTACTGCGGAACTCAGCGCTTATGGCGCCCAATAAAGCACATTGTTCTATAGGCAGTAAGCGCAGAATTTTGCAGTAAGCAGAGTTGTGAAATTAGGCCCAGATCTTGATAAACTAGCATCACATATCTCTATTTTCAAAACAATGACATTTTTCACCTCTGTTGTTTTATAAATGCACCTGCTATTAACTTGTTTACAAAAAGCGTATACCTAAAACAACCTGAGCAAGAACCCAGCAAAAAACTTGATTGTTACAGGGAAAGTTATATATTTTGTTGAAGTTTTGTACCACATGAAGACAAGTTTGAAAACAAACAAGATAACAGTGGAATATTTTCCCATTTCTTTGTATCAAAAGCTGATAACAAGTATACACAGTTTTGTTAGTAAAATGAGACATTTAGGTCTATACATTTTATTTCATTGAGATGTATTGTGTGCTTCCAAGTCTAGGATGTCCAGATTTTGTTTTGTTTGTTTTTAAAATATTTGATAACACATGAGTAACATTCTATATTTTTTTAATCACAATGATCTCATTAGAACAGACAGAAAGTTTTAGGGAATGAAGGGCCACAGAATTCCAGACCCCAAACCGAGATGTTTTATGATATAAATTTTGATACTAAATTTTGATACTGTAGGTACTCTAGCCAGGAAAACAAAATGAACTTGTTGAATCCATTCTTTCTTCAGACTCCTATTCTTAATCGGGCTCTTGTTCCTTTCGACAGTTTACACACAGAAAAAGGAACTCATTCTTATTCAGGTTTATCTTCTCAATCAGGCTCTTGTTCTTCCTACAGTTTGCACTTTTTGAAATAAATCCATTCTTATTCAGGCATCTATTCTCAAGTGGGCTTTTGTTCTTTCCGACTTTTTATACATAGAATAAAGAATCCATTAATAGTCAAGCTTCTATTTTCAATTGGGCTCTTGTTCCATCCTACAGTTCACACATAAAAAGGAATCCATTCTTATACGGGCTTCTATTATCAATCAGGCTCCTATCCATCAGGCTCCTTTATCCTTCTCCACAGGTTACACATAGGCAAAGGTGTCCAGCTAGATCTGAAAGGTGAAGGAGATGTGTGGGTGAGATGTCTTAGCGAGCACGCTGTCTTTGTCCAGAGTTATTACCTGGACAGGGAGGCGGGCCGAGCCCCAGGAGATGCTGTACACAAGATATACCCTAGTGCATACATAAAGGTCAGTCAATGAACCTTAAAAAAAACGGAATTGTAGAATGGGTACCATGGCCTTTTCCTAAACGTTGGCTTGTGCTCCGGCTTAAGCTGCATTATCAATTTTGGAGCAGTTTACATTTTGCACGGTGTTTCCAACATCAAACAGAGCCCGGAGACAGAGCCTAAGCTGAGGTTTATGAAAAGCCCCAGGACTTTTGATATGCTAGGGTGTTTTCCTGGTGTCAGGATTGTGTTGTATATGTAGGTCTCTCTTTTCCCCCCCAAATTTGTTTCCCCCCAAAATGTAGTATTGCCATCCTTGTTGCTCTCACTTAAACCCTGTTTAATTTGATGTTATGCAGGGATGAGATTCTTCCGCCATTTGGCGGAATTCTGACTTTCAGACTTTGAAAAACCGTCTTTTTATTTCAGTTCCGACAATTAAAAATCTTCGACTTTGGCAAATTGACTTTTGAAACTTTCACTTTCCAACATTTTAATATGAAGTTTTAAAAATTTTGAAATGAAATAAACGGTTTTTGATAATGATTACCGTTGCTTTGTGGACGTCTTTCTCAAATGTTGTAATAATAATGCCTTGCGTACGTCATCGTGCACACAGTCTCTCTCAGCTCTCTCTGCACGCGGCACGGCCACGTGCACGGCCGGCCGTCGGTAGCTTGGCTAGACTCCAACTCAATACACGTTCACGAGCCAAGTAAAACATAGCTGCACTGTTTCGCGCAGGCCCATGGATTCTGGACTTTACACAGCCTTGAATTAAGGCTAAAAACATCAACAACTTTTGCCGATGGAGGGCCTTGCGTGCGATCGATGGGGGGCAAAGTTTATTGGGTTTTCCCAATGTGCGTCGTCGAGCACCTATTGTTGAATCACAAAGATGTCAGTGAAAAAGAAGCTATACAGAACCAATCCTCAAATCACGAATCTATAGACATTTGTGTCGAAGAAATTACCAATATTTAGACAGAAATTAGGCATTAAGATTTCAAAACACGCGATTTTCGGTTTTTTTTCTGTTTTTTTTTCCAACGATGTTTCAAAAATTGTGTGCATGCGTACGTGCGGGCTAGTGCAAAAAAAAATTTCGGTCGGCGAGTGATGTTCAATTTTCCCACTTTTAAATTTTTTCATAATCTCATCCCTGGTTATGATTGCCAAGTAATTAGTATTCTCTGGTGAAATTTCTTACTGTTCATATTTTAAATCTGTTAAAACTGTGCTTCTTCCTTGCTATATTGTATATATGTTTTGATTGTTTGTTTGAAGTGTATTGTATCATTTATATTTACTACAATGCTTGTTTTATTATATGTACTATTTCTGTGTTTTTGTTACTTATCTTTAAAATGCTTGACCATAGTTATTAATATTGTTATTAAGTTAACTTTTAAAAAAAATCCTTCAGGGGTGCTATTTTTAATTAAATATTAATTTTTGGGGGGTATTGTTGGTCAGTTGGAGTTTTCTTGATTGTTTTTATTATTTTACTTTTGTATCCTTAACTGTTTAGTTACTAATTTAAATGAAATGAAATCAAATGGAAGAAAGATAAAGCTGTGTTCTGATTAGGCTTAGTGGTAAACAGACCTTAAGTTTTTAGATTGTGGTGATGCAGAGAGTATGTAAATTGTACAGGGAAAACAAATATATATAAATAAAACACTTTGGAAATTCTGTAATAGGAGACAGGTATCAGTGGTGAGCTGTTATCCGGCACACCAAGCAATGTTTTACTAGCTGACCCAATGTTTGACCTATTTGACCTGACAGGTGTTTGATCTGCGCCAATGCCACGCCCAGATGAGAACCCAAGCAGCAACAGCGAGGGCAGCTGCCTCTGCCCAAGCCGCTGCCGTGGCTGGTCACGTACCTGGCCCCCAGTCTGTTGGTGGTATCGCCCCTGCTGTCCGTAAGTAAAACCCTGTAAAATTTGTAACAACAAAACCGAAATTGCAAAGTGGTCATGTTTTTATAGTTTATTTTGATCAAGCAGTTTTAACCATAGTTTGATTAACTCAATTTTGATCAAGTAGTTTTAACCATAGTTTGATTAACTCAATTTTGATCAAGCAGTTTTAACCATAGTTTGATTAACTCAATTTTGATCAAGTAGTTTTAACCATAGTTTGATTAACTCAATTTTGATCAAGCAGTTTTAACCATAGTTTGATTAACTCAATTTTGATCAAGTAGTTTTAACCATAGTTTGATTAACTCAATTTTGATCAAGTAGTTTTAACCATAGTTTGATTAACTCAATTTTGATCAAGCAGTTTTAACCATAGTTTGATTAACTCTAATCGAACCTAGGACCAAGTATCATTATTGGGCTTTCAGTAAAAAGGACAAGTGGTGCCTTGGGTGGAATTGAACCAAAAACACACTGATGGAACCTCTAGGGATAATTTTTTTTTTAATCCTTCAAATATTTCAAGGATTGTATTCAGTATTTTTATGTGTTATTTGTATTTACTGCATTGTTTGTTTTCTTTAATTTAATTATTTATTTTTTAACGGGGCCCCACCTGATCAGGTGTGCTGGATGGGTTACCATCAATAAATACGGTTATAATTAAGTGTTACATGTAATATAATACAATATATAAGGGCTGCTGAATGTTATCAGGTGTTGCATAAATGAATCTCATAATTCAAAAACTTGTCTAGAAATAAATAATGATTTTAAGCGCTTTGAGACACCAGTAGATAAAGCACTAATATAAAAACTAATTATTAGTATTATTATCATTAAAACCAAATCATTGGTAAATACATCGACCCCAATGTCATTTATCAAAGTACTTTTTTTGTGTGGAACTGGCTTGTAAATATCCCATGAAATATGCTAACTACATTCACGCATGTGTACAGACACTATTGGTTGGCAAATGCCATAGAGATGTGCACTAAGCAGAAGCACAAACGTGTATACGTCATGCCACCACCAACCAGCGGCGCCCCATACAAGCATGCGCGATGTTTCATCATTTTGCCAACCAAAGTGTTAGTGCGCACGCGCGATGTTTGATCATTTTGCCAACCAAAGTGTAAGTGCGCACGCGCGATGTTTGATCATTTTGCCAACCAAAGTGTAAGTGCGCACGCGCGATGTTTGATCATTTTGCCAACCGAAGTGTAAGTGCGCACGCGCGATGTTTGATCATTTTGCCAACCAAAGTGTAAGTGCGCACGCGCAATGTTTGATCATTTTGCCAACCAAAGTGTAAGTGCGCACGCGCGATGTGCAATTTACATATTTCCTGGGAAGGGTCTATTACTTACTTGTTCACCTTCCCCTCCAGGATACTCTGCTGCAGCCGGCATCGGAGTGGATGACCTGAGACGTCTCTGCATCCTACGCATGAGCTTCGTCAAGGGCTGGGGACCAGATTACCCACGGCAGAGCATCAAAGAGACACCCTGCTGGATCGAGATCCACCTCCACAGAGCCTTACAACTCCTGGACGAGGTCCTACACACGATGCCTATGATGGACCCTCTAGGGATGGATTGAAAACCTCGGAGGGGTTTAAAATGGTGGCCAGACCCTCTCCGGGGGAAAACAAAAAAATTACAAAAACAAAAAATTTGTACAAAGTGCTGCAAGTCGTGTTGTGTAGAGTTTAGAGATACTTTGTCAGAAGAGTCATCGAGGAAGAAGAGTCGTGTTGAGTGAGTCATGGAATGGATTACCTGTGTTCAGTTGGGGGAAGGATAGAACCTTCAAGTTCCTAACCCTCATCTTATGCTACTGAGTAATGAACAATCAAGGTGCTAAACCTTTGTTGGTATCGTAAGAAGAAATGTGAAGTTCCTCAAAATGGTAGTCAAGGGATCTTGGATTTGTGCTGGACTCAAAAAAGAAACTCACAATTTGAAATCCATATCCGGGAAGGAATTTCAAACATGGAAAGTTTCAGCAGTATACTGAGTGTTCTGTCTGGTGGAGACCTGGTTGTTTACTGCTTTATGTTTCCATAATGGAACTTTACTTATCATCGGCAGAACGTTTGAATCTTGTAAACTAGAACTTCTAGTTTGTTTATAGTGTTTATCTCACCGTCTAAAAAAATTGTATATTCATCATTTGAAAGCAGCCATCATGGTGTAACCATTTGCATCCAGGCATGAACTGTAAAATTCCAAGCAAAAGCGCAGCAAAGTTTGTTGAAGACTGAGATGTTTTCTGATTTGATGAGGAACCTTGGAAGGGGATCTGTGACTCTTTGAAAGGACCAATGTCGGAGTGACACCTGGAAAGCTATACATTATAAACTAAACTACAGACCGAGTTAACGTGGTATCAATGGTTGGAATTGTTCATCGCGTAAATCAGAAACCATCCCAAAATGGCGACGAAACAATTTCGGTCCGTGCTCTATTTAACAAAAGACGCTGGATCACATTAAGGTAGTTTCAACAATAATCAGGAACGTGTGTTTGTATTGGATTGAAGGTACCGGCCTCTCACTGTTGTACTTCCATGGAGATTGACCGCTGACCTTGTGCTTTATGGCTGAGGTTTAACATAATCAGCTTGTATGGTGTAGCATCATTGCTACTAATGAAATCTCTCTACTCGCTGATCTGGACTTTGTCTGTGTCCATGACAGGAAGAAGTCAGGAGACCATCGGCCTATTCAGTTGTTGTTATTTGCTGTGGACACCAGCTACTCTGCTTGAATACCAGCCAAATAAGAAACCAGCCATTGGAGAGTAAACAAAATTTAAGTCACCGGATGCTAGGGTTGTGTTCTGCTTCAGCAAATGTTGGAGAAGTTTGCAAAGAGTTTTAACGTTGGCAACAGTCAGTGAAGGTGTTTCTGACGTTTCAAAAGTATTTTGCAGGTAGTGTCAAATCTCCTAACTGCTGTGACTCACTGCCCTGCCATGTCAACATGGAACCGTGCGCAAACACTTTACTTATGTTTTCGCAAAAGCGGAACACAAAGCTTGTCGATGTGTTAGTGGTGACAAACAATCTGCCTTTGGGAATCCAAGATATGCATGACCTGGTACCAGCCAAGTGATCACTGGATACCAGCTGACTTGTGATTGGATACTGGCGAAATGTTCACGTTATATATTAATAATAATAATAATAATAAAGACTTGTTATGCGCACATATCCACCCTGCTGGGTGTTCAAGGCGCAGTAAACCAAAAAAACAAACAAAAGAAAAACAGAAACAACTAAATTATTCCTTGAAAACCTGTGACATTAGATAAGTTTTGAGAAGTGATTTAAATTTTGTGGTACAAAGACAAGATCTAAGATTATGTGGTAGAGAGTTCCAGATGCGTGGCGCAGCTACAGAAAAAGACCTGTCACCCCAGGAGTGTTGAGACTTGGGTTCCTTGAGGAGAAGCATGGTACTGGATCGAAGATTCCTTGACGGAGTGTAAACTTGAAGCAGTTCAGAGATATAGTGGGGAGCCTTGCCGTTAAGTGCTTTGTGGACAATGAGCATCAGCTTGAAGATGATACGTTGAGAGACAGGGAGCCAGTGAAGTTGTTTCAGAATGGGGGTGATAGAACAAGACTTTTTAGACAGTGTCACGATGCGGGCTGCGGTGTTTTGGAGGCGTTGAAGGCGGGAAATCTGGTTGTTAGGAAGACTGTAGAGAAGAGCATTGCCGTTGTCAAGACGAGAAGTTACGAATGCACGAATGACTTTTTCAGTGGCACTCTTGTTCAAGTACTTGCGTATCTTACCAATATTCCTGATGTGAAATGATGACACACGTATGATGTTGTTGATGTGTGGTTGAAGTGTCATTGATGAATCAAAAATAACCCCCAAGTTCCGAGCTTGCAACGAGGGAGCTATCCGAGCATTACCAATGGAAATGTATGGCACTGAAACCTTTGTTAATTGTTGACGAGACCCAAAAAGAAGGAACTCTGTTTTATCATCATTCAACTTCAGGAAGTTCTGTTGGGTCCAACGTCGAATCTCTTGGATGCAATTCTCAAGTCTTTCAATAGAGGTATTGGCATTTTCTTGAGTAGATTTAAACGTGATGTATAGCTGAGTGTCGTCTGCGTACACATGGTAATTCAGGTTAAATTTCAGGATGATGTCACGAATCGGTAAAGTGTACAGTGTAAACCACTGTGGGCCCAGTACCGACCCCTGTGGCACAGAGTAATTTAGGACAACAGGGTCTGATACCACATTGCCGATACACACATGCTGAGTTCTATTGAATAGATAGGATTTGCACCATGCCAGGGCTGTGTCCTGGATGCCAAGATGATTCTGGAGCCGAGAGAGAAGGATGTTGTGATCAACAGTGTCAAAGGCAGCACTCAAGTCTAACAGTACTAGTGCTGTAAGGTTGCCATTGTCCATTGCTGTAAGAATATCGTTGCTCACACGGACTAGTGCAGCTTCTGTCCCATGGAAAGGCTTGTATGCCGACTGGAACATGTCGGACAGGTTGAAAGCATGAATGTGATCGCTAATGCGTGATGAAACTACTCGTTCGATGACTTTTCCAAGATATTTTAAGTTCGCAACCGGTCTGTAGTTTTTGAATACCTCCTTGTCCAGGTTTGGTTTCTTGATGAGCGGCCTGATGTAGGAAACTTTTAGGCTATCGGGGAAACAACCAGAGCTAAGAGATTCATTAACAAGATTAGTGATGTACGGAGCAAATACATCAATGTTTTGTTTTATCATGGATGTCGACACTGGATCCAGCTCACAGGATTTTGAAGTTGATATCAGTGTTTTTGTGCTTTATACTTAAATCTTTGTTTGCAGTTAACATCCCTGTGACTTTATTGTCCTAGACTCAGATTGTAATAAAACTGCTAAGCAGGAAATTTGTCTGCTAAGCAGAATGTTACTAGGGAACCCTAGCATAAGGAATGTACTTTAGGTTGAATAAACAACATTTCAATGCTTAGTATTTTGGTTTTTACTCTACACCAATTTGTGGTAAGCACTGTGTACTCGGTGCTTCCCAAATCCTGTGGGAATAAAACGCAGAGGCATACTACTCGTGTGCGGGATTCAAACCCGTATTCTAGAGCAGATATCTAATAACTGCTACACTGATCAACCAAAACCAAAGTCTCGTCATTTGTATAAAATCCTTGGTTAGGTTGTCATCATGGGCTTGCTTTGCCTAGGCTGCAGAAATCTTCAGGAGGTACGGAGCTCAAAAAGCCTGGACGAGATGCAGGAAAATGTGAAGTTTCCAAGACCGACAAATTGTAAAATTCAGAAAGTCATCGATGGGAAAATGATGGATAATTAACAACAAAACAAAAATGTTTTTATTTTATTTTATGTACAGTGTATGCTGATGTTCTTCCAAAAAAAGTTAAAAGAGAAACAGAAATGTGAAAGCTGGACCTTGTTATGGACAGATTTTTTTATATTAATGTGTAAATTTAATGTTGTAGTTTTTTGTAATTTTTACAAAATGAAAAAATTGTATGAAAGTAGATGGACTATGTGTATGTGTATTGTTATAACATACAGAAGTGGTAGTCTTTGGCGTAGGTTTACAAGGAGTGGGAAAACGTCGTGGGACCAGTTAATTAAAGATATTGCTTGCCAAGTTTTCATTTGCTGAGCATTAATTAACGGGGAACCAGCCATGGGCAGGGTTCATTGAGGGGCTGTTTGGCTGGTGACCTGTTTTTAGCTAAGCAAGATTTGTGTGTGCTTAGCATTGGGCTTTGTGGAAATTTGATTTTGGAAGGATGTGGAATTTGGACACAATAGTTTTTTGGTTCAAACGATGGGAAAAAGAATTGGGTCAACATTAGGTTTCTGACAGAATCTGAGTTGATGTTGTTTTCTAAATTTACATTTACCTTGTTCTTACAAGCAAGTCAAAGAAATAAATTTTTTCAGCTATTTATAGAGTGTTGATTAAAAAACAACCTTGCTATACTTCAAAGCACTTGCGTAACATTGGTAAGATTGAAACTATACATGTTCACAGATTTACACATAACTTACATGGTGTAAAAATAGGCATGTTGAAAAACTTCCATTGAAATGTGTTTCCTTGGAATGCTATAGTTTTGGAGAAATTATTAAAGCAATTAGTTTTAATCTTGCGAGTCCAAAATGTGATGCTTGAAAACAGTGAACAAATTAGTTTTTTCCCCCAGTTTTCTTGCAACTCTGATCACCGGTTGAGCTGAAACTTTCACAGGTTTGTTATTTCATATAAGTATGGGTTGGGCCACACAAAGTGTGGATACTGGTGTTTGACAATAACCAATGTTGGCAGGGTGCTTTAAGAAACGTTGACAATTATTCAGGCATGTCCTTTGTCTGTGAGTGGCTCTGGTATCTCAAGAAGTCTCCAAGATGTACTTAAAATGTTATGCCCATCACTACACACAAACAGTATTAAGAAAAGAAGGGTCTGTTCTATTACGTCCCCCCAGCCGATCTTCACACTGCCTTAAGAAGGTTCTTAAAACTCAAGAAGTGCAAGCTATCTCATCATTAAACAACTTCTACTTTCCATATCGTGTCAGTATTAGTTGATAAATGATTTGAAAGATCTTAATTGCACAGTTTGTGTATTGGGGCACAACTGTGCACAGAACTATCTGTGTACTGAGTAAATACATTCAAAACGCATATTACATAGTGCATCTGTCATTCAAGTGGACAATATTAATTGGTTGGAGAGTAGGAGGGCTGACTGTGTGCTGAATAAAAGCATTCAACTCATGTTTATCATTATTGCATGCTGGCATAGCTTATCTATCATTCGGAACCACAGGGGATGATTGTGAATGGTCAGACAGTAGGAGGGTTATTACTGTCAAAATTCTTGCTAAAATGTTAAAGCTATTTTTTTAAAGAATAATTAAATGAGGCTTTTCCCTCACCTAAGGACAGCTTAGAAATCTTCAAAATAGACTTGAGGTAGTCCTCTCATGCTCATCACCAAAGAAACAGAATATTAGAGCAGGGGAGGTAGGGAAATGTATTGCCAGTTCCATTTTTCAAAAATGGAATCATTTTAGCGTGAAATTGTTTCAGGCATTATCTTCTGAAGTTCACACTGCCTTGAAAACAATCATTGAAACCAGAGTAATTTTGTTCTTGATGAGTAATTAAGTATTCTGTAATCATGTCATGTCATTTTTGTTATAATTATGGAGGGTTTCCTATTTTAATATTTGGGGTCCCAATTTCTAAGAGCTGCATAAGCAGAAAAATTTGCATTTTAACACATTTGCTGCTTAGCAAAGCTTAGCGGGAAACCATTCAAGGAAGCTGTACTTGTGATACTTAGCGGGAAACCATTCAAGGAAGCTGTACTTGTGATACTTAGCGGGAAACCATTCAAGGAAGCTGTACTTGTGATATGGTATTTTTGGCTGGTAATCCTGTTCTTGGAAGAAACATTGTTCTGTGCTGAGCTAATTGTTGTGTTTGAGCAGCTGGGTGAGATCAGGACCAGTAGCAGCTTAAGAAGCAGAAAACATTTCAAATTTCTGCTCAGATCCAGTCATAAATGGCACATACAGCATGGAATTAGGGCTGATAACCTTTTTCTGGGAAAGAAAAATTATTTTGTGCTCGGCTGCTTTTTGAAGCTGTATGAAATTGAGCCAAGGTTCTTAACTATTGCCCTTGGAAGAAGGCGACACAAGACACAATGACATTCTTTGTAATGGATGACTCCCGAAGTACCAACTTTATGAAAGTCTATATGTTTGGTTATAGGAATTTGAAGAAAAGGGAGGATTACCAGCTGGAAAACAAAAACAAGGTTATCGAAACGGTTTCCATGTATTTTCTTATTTCATGTTTTTATTTGTTTACTTTTATTATTAATATTATTATTACTACTACTTTTTTTCTTGGGGGGGGGGGATTTGTTTCAAATGAATGAATAAGTAAATAAGTATGAATGATACAGGAAAATATAGGCGTATTTATTTTAAATGCATGGATTAAAGGTGGTATAATCAAATCATGGAAAAAAGAGTCTGAGATGGTTCTGGCATATCTTTTTTGAAGAAAAAAAATTCATGTTTGTGACTGTAAACTGTTTAAAATTGAGCAGGTTTTTAAATGAACAGCACACCTTTAAACAAATTTTAAATTCTTGAATTCTACATATTTTGGGGAGGATTGGTTGTGTCATTGCCACAGAAATGAAATCGTATTTGACTGTAATAAAATTATTGAGGTCCGTTTGTTTAAACTTAGTATCTGAGTGTCGAAAACTACAGCAAAAGAAACGGTTTTAAATCAATTAAATTAATAACTTGTAATGTTCCTTAAAATGTAAAACTCCAAGGAATTTGTTTTATGTTTACTTTTGTCTATTTCCACATTGAAAACTGGGAGTATGAACAAAATTCATATTGCCCCTTTTTATTTGATTCCCTTCTTTAAATTTATGTCCAACTAAGTAAACAAACGAACAACAACGTTTATATCTTGTTTGACTCAATAAAAAATATACCATGCTTATCAAGAAATGGATGTATTTGACATTCATTATTTTTGGATGCACAACTCTGAAAGTTTGACTTTATTTCAGTATAGGTTTTCCCGGTAAATTTCAGCAACTATTAAGGCTTCTATTAATATCTACTATCGTTTCAGTCATTCTACTTCATTTGTATCCAAGACTGCATTGTTACCATTCTCGGCTAAATATCTACTACCAATTTACAATTGAATGGTTGACCAGCCTCTTGCTGTTGGCTTTTGCGAAATTGAATGATCTTAACATTGACTTACTCTTTTTGACTGATAAATGATGATGCAAAGGAATATTCATATCCAAACAAAATGGAATGAGCCGAGTGTTAAATTTAATGATTTTTTTCTTGAAATTGGTCGGGAAAACCTATTGAATCCGAAACCCTTACTAAAGTCCATACCAGTACCAATGCCTCCATTCCGGAGAAATAATATGTCAGTCATTAAAAGCAGTAGAGATAGCATCGCTTATTTCGATTGCGCAATGGAAATAAGCCCGAGATGGAATTTGCAAAGAACCCCCGACAAAACAGAACATTTTATTTTTGTAAAAGAAAAACCCAACAAAAATAAACTCGGCTGTGCAATGTTGATTCGCTGCTCACTTTGCATATCAGTTCACTCTATAGTTATTTAAAACAAAAACAACGCCACATATTATCTTTTGTTTGCACCTTTTTATTAACATTTATGACAATTCATTTTTTTGAATAGACCTTGATGTTTTCAGATCTTTTAATAAATGAAGTGTGTTTAAAGAAAATTTGACGAAGTTTACTATGAGATTTCTTTATTGTGGAGTCACTGGCAAGGCCCTTGATTGGTTTTCGTCTTGTTTGTCAGATAGAAGTCAACGCGTATCTATTCAAGGTACCTTATCAGAAAAGTTTAATATCAACTGTGGTGTTCCTCAGGGATCCTGCTTAGGACCATTTTTATTCATTGTCTATGCCTCTAAATTGTTTGACATCGTTGAGCATCATCTGCCTGATGTTCATTGTTATGCCGATGACACTCGGCTGTATCTATCTTTTAGACCTGACTATAAATCTTGTCAAGCTGCTGTAACTATAATGGAAGATTGCATTAGGGACATCAGGCAATGGATGTTGCATGACCGGCTTCGAGTGAATATTTGATCATCGGATCAAAGCAGCAGTTGAAGAAAATTAATATTTCCAATATCATGATAGGTGATGCTAAAGTTTTTCCTACAACATGTGTTCGTAATTTGGGGTCATGGTTTGATTCTGAACTTACAATGAACACCCACATCAATAAAGCTTGCTCTGCAGCCTTTTTTCATCTTCACAACATCAAACGCATTAGTCAATTCCTAACACAAGACTCTCTTTTAAAACTAATTCATGCATTTGTGACCAGTCGTCTTGTTTATTGTAATAGCCTTTTGTATGGTCTGCCCAAGTCACAGATAGCTAAACTACAAAGGGTTCAAAACGCTGCTGCCAGAATTGTTACTAACACACACCGGTTTGAACACATTTCACCTATAATTCATCAATTACATTGGCTGCCTGTTTCGTACAGGATTAATTTTAAAATCCTTTTGTTGACCTTCAAAGCTCTTCATGGTCTTTCTCCAAAGTACTTACAGGATCTTGTTTCCATCCGGAAAGTATCTTCATATCAACTTACATGTAGGTCAGGGAATAATGGTATTTTCTTGGATTATCCTTCTGGTAAAATGTTGACTACATTTGGTGATAGGGCTTTTTCTGTGGCAGCCCCTAAGCTTTGGAATGCGCTACCGTTTCATATACGTAGCGAACAGAAACTTACCTCTTTTAAATGTAATATAAAAACCCACCTTTTTAAAGCCGCTTTTTAGTGCGTCTTTCTTCTATGGTCACCTTGCCAGTTAGTTTAGATTTTTAGCATAGATAGGGTTAGAGGCGTCTGTCTCCTGAAAAGGTCAAAACATTACCGATGCCAGCAGGGATAGGCCTATGTAATAAGTAACTATTAGTTCACTGTTGGCGGGACAGACGTATCCCCATACTTTTGTTTGGGCACTGGCCTGGTGATCAGTCTTTTTTCTTTGTCGTTTTCTTCCATTCTGTGCTTTTTAACATGTGTTCTGCGCCTTTGATCATTTTGTATGTAAGGGGCGCAATATAAATTTTAAATATTATTATTGTGCTGATTTTAGCTTTTAATAGTTTTTTTAAAAAGGTCGGTCAGGTTGGTGTAGAGATATCTTTCCTCACCTTCCACTTCTTGGACCGCGGTTTGAATCATGCTGGGGCACTACGTGGATGGGTTTTCAGTCCCTACCTGACTGCTAAAATTGAAACTTTCTTGTCTTATCTCCATTGGGTTCTTGGCTAGTACAGCGATTAAGTTCGCTTTTCTGAGAGTCCTTGGCTTCACAACCATAATAAA
Organism: Leptasterias polaris; assembly: GCA_037783415.1. Taxonomy (NCBI): domain Eukaryota; kingdom Metazoa; phylum Echinodermata; class Asteroidea; order Forcipulatida; family Asteriidae; genus Leptasterias; species Leptasterias polaris. Next base: position 344,952 of record JAZGTN010000255.1, read on the forward strand.
TGAAAATATTTTCAATCTGGTAATTAAAACAGTTGAGGGCTGCATTTTGTTCCTCTCTCTTAATTCATTTACTTCAAAATCCATGTTGATTGTTAAGTTTTATTTTAACTGCAGTGCGTGCCTTTCTGGGGGTTCTTTATTTGTGTTTTTATTTGTAGTTGTTTAGCCATGCATATTCATCCCATAAATGTTTGTCTGATTTCCTATTGGCAGATGGATAGCATTTTGCATAAATTAATTTTCTTAACCCGTTTGGAATTTTGATTGGCAATTGAGTGAGGGTAATGTTATGCATCTTTATACTTTCTCATTTCTTGGTGGTGGCAGTAAATGATGTCGAAAAGGGTTATTGGAATAGCAAATTAATTCTGATTCTCTAGGTTGTCAACGAACATATCACACAGTCATTGTTGTAGTCAAGTACTTTTCAGTCGAGTATAAAGTATTGCTGAGTACTTGAGTGGCCAAGTACAGCCTCGCCGTATTGCACTAAAAATCAACGCTGATTGGCTTACCGAAAGTGACTGCTCTGCATGCACGCTTGTTAAAAACTTTTGATGGCTTGTAGGCACTTGTCGGGCGCATTTATTTTGTCGCAATACATTTCAAATGAATCATGTGTTTATATGGTCACCCTAAACTGCATACAGTTAGATGTATCATGACTTGATGCGTCTTTTGACAGTGCGCTCTCCGTTGTCTCTAACACAGAATGGATCAACCACAGGACTAATTAAAATATCCAATATATTTGGATATTTCAAAGTCAAACTTACAAGGGGATACGATCGAGCAAGGCATTCTGGGAAAGAAAAAAACATGGTG